>BMAW01126117.1:54751-125901 GCA_019974015.1 Nephila pilipes
ATAAACTGCTGTTTGTAGAAAATGCAACACCATGAAGGAATCATCAGAATCAAATGAAATTCGCAGCAAATGTCAATTATAGGATATTATGCAAATTAATAAAGTTTCAGAGCCATCGCGCGTGCGCGGCGCGCGCAGCGCCCTCTGAATTGATGCTGAAAGCGTATAAATAAAGTGCTGTAGCGGGACGTTGAAAAAAGTCTATGATTATTTGTTAGTGGCAAACGTTTAGTGAGACCTGAGTATGCCTCCACGACGGAAGAATAAGAAATTCAAGCAACTTACGGAGTTTGAACGAGAGAGGATAATCGGCCTTCGAGAAGGAGGATTTTCCTATCGCGCAATAGCAGCTCGTATGCAGCGGAACAGTTCCACAGTGATGCGAGTTTGGAAGCAGTGGACCGACGAGCACCGAACAACTCGAAAAACAGGCACTGGACGACAGAAGGTGACGTCAGAGCGCGATGATCGACACCTGCTCCGCATGGCGGTGAATGATCGCACAGCTTCCTCCAGGCAGCTGGCAGCACGTTGGTCTACTGCTACAGGTGTACAATTGTC
The DNA here is from genome assembly GCA_019974015.1 of Nephila pilipes. Taxonomy (NCBI): domain Eukaryota; kingdom Metazoa; phylum Arthropoda; class Arachnida; order Araneae; family Nephilidae; genus Nephila; species Nephila pilipes. The sequence goes on from BMAW01126117.1 coordinate 55,313, forward strand.
GGCTTCGTCAATTCGTCGTCGTCTGCTGCGCCGTGGATTGCGTGCAAGGGTGCCTTTATACAGGATTCCCCTCACGGCGAATCATCGACGGCTGCGTCGGCAGTGGGCTCTTGAGCACAGAGACAGGCGAGCTGATTGGCACCAAGTTGTCTTTTCAGATGAATCACGCTTCAATTTGTGGACCCATGATGGCCGTGTTCGTGTTAGACATTATGCCGGTCAACGCTGCCTTCCTGAGTGTATTATTGAACGACATAGTGGTCGAACACCCGGAGTTATGGTCTGGGGTGCGATTTCGTATCATGGACGATCCAATTTGATACGAATTGAGGGTAATCTCAATAGCAACAGGTACGTCCGTGAAGTGCTACAGCCCGAAGTCGTTCCTTTCCTTCAAGGCATCCCTGGAGCTATCTTTCAGCAGGATAATGCACGCCCACATGTTGCGCGGACTGTTCGAGACTTCTGTTCAGCACAACGCATGCAACTTCTTCCTTGGCCTGCTTATTCACCGGATATGTCGCCTATTGAGCACGTGTGGGATATGGTTGGTCGGCGTCTCGCTCGTGATCCGCGTCCTGCAGTTTCCAAAGACGAACTTTGGTTGCGCATACAAGCGATATGGAATTCTCTTCCTCAAGCAGATATTCAACATCTGTTTGACTCCATGCCACGTCGTATAGCAGCACTTATTGCAGCGCATGGTGGCTGCACCAAATACTGATTTCGGACGCTTAATTTGTTTCTTTTGTTTTGAAAATTTCATCATTTATTTGTATCAGTACAAGTCGTTTCTGCATTAAATTTCATTTGATTCTGATGATTCTTTCATGGTGTTGCATTTTCTACAAACAGCAGTATATATATATTTTATATATATATATTCTGAAAAACCCAGGAAAAGAGGAAATGCTTAGGATATGCAAATAATTAGTATTTCAGCACATTTAGACGACTCAGAAGAAAGAAAGGACACTTTAAGCAGTGCTAAAAAGATAAGTTGTGAAGCAGGCTTCTCATTCCGAAAGCACTTCGTTCGGCCAAAGTTTCACCAGAACATCATGTTATGGCTCGAGTAAGAAGAAGAAATACTTAACAGAAAGTGTCAGAATTCGTTAGAGACATGATTGTTGGTTATCTAATGTGTAGATAATCGTTCCATGATATTACCCATCGCACTGTTTGGAATCCAACGTCTGTCATGTGAATATGAAATTAATGGACTTACACATTCTTTCAATGGACAATGGATTCTTACACAACTTGGCATGATGGAGTGAGTGAGGGAAATATTAAGTGATTAAAAACGCAGCATGTTTGCATATTGCGAAATGCCACTAAGAGGGCACTGAAGTGCGCTCTCTGAGGATTATGAAACATGTAAGCAGAGCTTGTTTGAGTGTATTTAATCTAGTGCAGAAGGACACTTTTTAATCAGAGATGCAATTACACTGCAGTCGAAGACAACATGAGCAGCTGTCAGAGTTCGAGAACGGAAGATTAATAGGGATGACGGAAATCGGATGGTCAGCTCGGTGAGTAGCTCTCTTTTTTGGCTATTCTGACTGTACTGTGACGGAACCCCGTGATAAGGGGACAGGAGAGAGGTATTTTACACGGCTACCAGGTCCTGGGTGTCCACGACACACCGATAGTCGAGAAGACCGTCACATCATACGACACGCAATCAAGGCGCCTACTGACTTCTTGTCTGCCATCCATACACAGACGGCCTCTGTATCATTCCTTATCTTCACAAGGCACCTGAGTGAAGGATAGTTATTATCTCGACTCCCATTACGTGCACTGTCATTGACACCAACTTACCGTTGCCTTTGTTTGGAGGATTATGATTCAAGGGTTTGGACTGCAAACTAATTAAATGAGATCATCTTTCCCGATGAAACCAGATTAAATTTGGCCAGTTAAGATTATTGTCTCAGTGTAGGGAAACCCCGTGATGAACGTTTGAATCCTGCATTCACTGTACAGCGGCATATCGATCCCACAACTGGTGTGAAGTTATCGGGTGCCATTGCAAGCGACACACGGTGATCCTAATATTGATTCACTGCACCATGATAATTCACAGGTACTTTCAAGACATTCGTTAAACACATGTGTAGTCACTCATTACAGGACTCCCAGAAGCCATTTTTCATCAGGACAATGCTCGCCCACGCACAGCAAGCAAGGAATTCACAAGACTGTCTTCGCTACATTTCCATTATTTCCTGGCCACTCCAGATTTTCCTGGACTGCTCCATCCCCAGATTTGCCACCGATCAAGCATAATTGAGATAATTTAGGACGGCAAGTTGGACAGCCTAGGAGTTTATTTGAATTAAAGGCACGTTTACATCAACTGTGGAATGAGATGTCATGGACATTCGTTCGATATTTGGGGCTTGGGTGCCTCGATGCTCGAAGCATCACATTATGTTTTCATGTTAAAAATGGTCCGAACGGGTACTAATTCCTCTATTCACTTCTAATTTTTCTTAAAAAATGATCCTTTTACTTTGATTTTGTAATAACTTAATTTCATCAAAGTTACATTTACGTATTTAAAATTTTGTTCTAGTTTGACAACTGTTTCATGGTGTGCAACTTTCTATGGAACCGCTAGACGATGATATAAAAGAAATCATAAGCGCGGAGTTATCTCATACATCTTCATTTCTACCTTGGACTTAAGGAGACATGGTGACCTAATATAAAAAAGAAAATGCCATTGCCTAAAAAATCTTGAAGCCTTACTGGGGGTCATTACTCAGAAAGTGCTTTGAAAACCATGAGCAAAAATTTAAGAGGTTATAGAAAATAACTAAACAAGCAATTTTCACTATACAATGCATAAAAGTAGAACAAGCGGTATGTTTTGCATATTTTTGCGAACATGAGATGATTGTTCACTCTTGTGAAGGAAAAAATTCATTTACAGAAATGTCATCAATTTAAAAAAGAGAGTTTAGATACTGGCTCCTTAAACTTATTGATGAATTTCACAATCAATTGGCGACTTGTTGAAAAACTTGACGACTTTAGTAACAGATGGAAAACTCTCGAAGATGCTGAAGCCTATACAAAATATCGTGCAGAGAAGAAAGATACTGATCTTCGTGAATTTTTTCATGTGACGTCTCACCTGGCAAGAAAATGTTTTAATACTTCAAGGGCTACAATCGAGAGAAGAATCGCTCTGAGTACGGAATGAGCTTGTCAGAGGAGTCTACTTTGAGACCAATCGAGACAGCGTGTCCGATTGCATGTGCTAGAGGTTCGGCTCAAATTTAGCTGAATTATCAGAGTTTGTCTTTGGAGCCTGTTGCGGAAATCGATCAGGAGATCGATTGAAATTTGTCGGCACTTGAAGTTGAACGTGCCGAGTAAATTTGCGTAGAAGCAGCGAGTATCTGCCTGGAATTGACGGATCCTACTCTGCAATTGTAGAATATTACTGTGGAGTTTGTCAGCAGAGAGAACTAATAATGAGCTGAACGTTGCTGTTATAACTGTGACTGTACATAAACGTGTATTTTATCCCTGTATCTGTGTTATTAAATTGTGCAAGCTCTGTGTATCTTTGTGTGTTCCATTATTGTTCAAGCTGTGCTACCTGTGCTTCTTCCTGAATATTGTGAATAAAGCGCCATTTATCGTCATCCTCCTGAGTGGACTGGATACTCACTCTCCACACACGCTAAGAGGAAAGGATTTCATATCAATATTCTCATATATGTCAAAAATTATTTTTTTCTTAACAAATAATACCAAACATTAAAATTGTTGTACTTTTTCATTTCCTCTTATGGTCGTTAGATTTTGAAATTCCTGATCTGAAGGAATAAATAATTTTCACATTTTTAAGTCGACATCTTTTATCTTAATCTTCACAGATTAAAGCTAGCAGTATCCAAATTCAATTCGAAGGGATAAAGGCTTTAATTTTTAAACTTTCCCTGAAGGAAAAAACATTTTTAGACAAAGTAAAAGTTGGAAGATTTACAAAATTGCTGTAGAGATATTTTACCAAACGATATAAATTTCCTTTCTTGAAATAGATTTGATGGAATATGACACTGTGGTTCTCTAAATTCGAAACTAAAGTTAACTCAAAATCTGAAGCACAGTATATGCACTTTCAGCCACACCAAAAAATGGAAATGCTCACCAGAACGAGCTGAATGAAGCAAATTCACTTCATTCAATTTTGAGTAGTAATAATAAATATGAAGGTGCAAAAATAAAAGTATGTATAAGGAAAACACACTTCCTAAACAGATACATTTTAGTAAACAGAAGCTCGTTGAGTTAAATTCTTTGCTTCTCTTTCATTACGAGTTTTATAACAAAAATGGTACAGTAAATGACAGAATGATGAGAGATGAAAAGAAAAAAAAAGCTTTAGTACCTATTGTGAAATTAAAATTTTGTAGAATTTACAGCTTTTGGTCCATTGGTCTTATTTCACAACAGACCAATATCTATCACTCGACAATTTAATAATTATTGGAAGCTACGTGTGAAATTATGATGTACCATTTGTCAATATCAGCCGACTGTTTGTGTGGGGGAGCAGAGCGTATATTTGGGTAACATAGATGATAAAAGGAAATGCGCTTCCATTTCTTGGCCCTACATGTCAACCTCATATTCTTCATTTTCTAGCAGCTCATGATTGTGTTGGTGACGTTGATATGCTATCTTTTAGGGCATGAATTTTGCCAAGGTTTTTGCAACAGAAAGAACAAACTTATATGCTAAAAATGTTTTCATTATCAGTACATAAATACACATACACACACACATATATATACATACATATAAATGATAAATGGGATGCCATTTTATTGAAACAATAGGGGCAATACCTTTTTTACTATGACTTTATTTGGAAATTTATTATATACAGAGACCTCTCCTCCGATCTCTTTCTGGATATCAAACTTTAAATTATGAAGCTGTGTTTATAATTTCTAGTTTTCCGCCAAATGACTTTGTTATTTTAAATATCATTGCTTTCAGAGAAGAGCTCGCAGCTTCTTCCTCTGATTGTATTTTGCTTCCCTCTGATCTACCCATACCTTCAGAGAGAAATGCCATGCAATGATTGAATTTAGTTCAAACTCTGAGGAAGAATTCCCTATCATGGTTTTTATTGATGGTAGTAAAACTGATGGTAGAATGGGTTTTGGTTTTGTTGTCTTTCGGAAGGGTATTGAATTTCAGTATTTACAATACGGAATCAGAGACGAGTGCACTGTTTTTGTAGTTGAACTTTTGTTCTTAAATTTCTCCATCAAGTGGATTGTTCAACAAAATTGTGTTACCTCGAGCTATCTGATTTATTCTGATTCACTCTCATCCTTGGAAACATTAAAAAACATCTATTCCACGAATGATATTGTTGTTGAAATTCAAAAGCATCTAAAACACCTCAAAGATCAGAACATTATCTTTGTTTTTCTTTTGTACGTGGACATTCTGGTATTTGCGGCAACGAGAGGGCTGATTTTCTGCAAAGACTGCCACGAACCGTAAAATTGATCTTAAAATTAATATTCCTCAATCGCACTTTAAAAATATTATGATGGAAAGGGACCTGAAATCATGGAACGAAATATATATTAAATTAAATACAGCAAGCATCACGAAAAGATTCTTTTACAGACATCAATATAAGAATGTCTTACCTTCACTTCTTCTCTAGCTTTAAAGTTATGCAATTTCTTATAGGCCACGGTCACTTTAAAAAATATCTGAATAGATTCAATTTAAGTCCGAATACAATTTGCAACTTCAGTGCCGAAGGTGATGAGGATATTGAGCACTTTCTATTTCTATGTTCAAAATTTGTCTCACAGATTAAATTAGCTTTGAAAAAATTGGACATTAACTGTCCTTCAAATCTGAGTAATTTAATTTCTAGTAAAAGTTCTTTTGTTCTTTTTATCAACTATATTGAAGATATTTATAATCCTTCTTAATTTTGTTTGTACATTGTTCCGTCGCATGTCTTTTTTGTTGTTTTTGTTTACTGTAATATGCTGTCTTTTACTTATTTCTGTAAATCCTGTGTGATACTTAGTGGTACACAGGGACGTTGTTTGTTGTTCATTAAAAAATACAGAGACCTCGAACATCAAAGAACAACAAGAAAACAATAAAAATGTAACAAAATGTAACAAAACAGTCCCAAAGATTGAGGGGCATAGAGAAGGCAGGCATCCACAATCAGTTCATTAGGTCCCTTGTCTCCCTTACAGTCTAAAGTGATCTCCTTTTTCATGTGTGACTCTCTCTCGTTCCGTTAAATCCAGGAGATGGTTGGATTTCATTATCCCTGATTTAGAAATTGGACATAATATGTTGGTGTAGAGAACACCTATGCTATTTAGGTGCTCTCCAAGGCAATCGTGGCCTATCACGAATCTGAAATTCTTCTTTCCTTGGTCTTAAGTTGTAGGTTTTCCAGGAGTTTTGGATGTGTTACAATTTTTTACATTTACATATAACATTTAATTTGACTCTTCAGCAGTTTTCCATACTTTTGAGGACGCACTTTTTTACGGAAATTGGGGAAATTAGATTTTGATCGTTATTCCCCCTTTTTACCAGTTGGTTCGTCTCCTAGTTCCCATAGATACCCATATGAGAAGGTATCCATTGAAATACAATTTGAATATTTTTATCACTTAATATGTTTATATCATTCTTAATTTGCCTTATTGTTTGAATTTCAGAATGGTGGTTATTCTAGATTGCCTAGATAGCAGCACACGATTCGATTAAAATAACCACCCTAGAAAAACAGTCACTATTTATCCTTAATTGAATTTATACATTCCTTTGGTTTTCCTATTTTGAGGTTTGGAACTTCTGTTACCTTTACCCATTCGTCTGGTAGGTTCAAATTCTTATTCCAAAATTGGTTGTAGATTTTCCACAACTTTTTTCAAGTCATTTATCCTAATTGTTTCAAGAACTGTGGAAATATATTATCTCCCCTCCGGAGTTTTCTTTGTTCTAAATCCGCAATCGCTTTTTGAAATTCCTCTATGAAGAAATCTTTGGTAAATACACGCACACAACTTGTCTGTGTTCTTCATCAGTAATAGGTTTTTCCATTGTAAATTTCTCTCTCTTTCTCTTCATAATTCGAAGAGAGTATTAATTTATGTAGTATTTATTAAATTATGCTACAATTGTTTTTGAATCAGTTGTCTCCTTATTTTTGATTGTCATTGGATGATTTGACCGTATTTTCTTATCGTTTAAAGTATCCGCTAGGTCTAGACGATAGGTCTTTGACCATCGGTTCTATAGTCCATATTTTATAGATAGTTATTCCATGATTGATTCTTGACTATATTTTCTTGCGTTTCATATTTGCACATTCTTTTCTCCACCAGATGGCGTCTTCTCTGCGTTGTCCTTCACTTTTTCCCTCAGTCTCTTCTGCCTTTTTTCTTGTATTATCTCTAGTCCTTTTCTGTTTCGTTAGATCCTCGTGTCAAAAGGATCTGTATTTAAGCTTTAGTCTCCTTGGAATATTTTGTTTTGCACTTCTCTTTAAGGCGTCTGAGAATGCGGTCGTTTTTTGATAATGAATAAGATTATAAGATTATTTGGTCTCTCTTAGACATGGACGTTATTTAATTTGCTTTTATACTGCTAGAAGAATCAATAAAATATCCTTTTTTCTGATTCCCATGGTAAGATGTGATCTTCACTCGTTTGCCTTAACCCGCTCCCTCCCAGCATATCACATGCGATGCACTTGCGTTTGCTCTCCTGTGCCCAGCGTATCATATTTGATACGCTTCGTGAGTGTCTTCTACTGCCCAACGAATCAATAGAGATACGCTTGATGAGAGCGTTTTATTTGATTCTTTTAAGGTTACTATATGGCGTTACAATACCGCGAAATCTATATAGATAGGTTATTTGGAGTGTTGACCGTGATATGGGTTGAATTTCATTTCTGGCTACCTGAAGGGGGGTAATTGTTAAAAGCACATGTTGCGGCTTGGCTTTTTAAATGTAATGACTTGATTTAAAGAGTGCACTTGCTTTCGCTTTTTTTTCTTTCTTGCTTGCTTCTTAGAAGCTCGAAAGAGAATTTATGGATGTTAATGGGAATTTGGCTTTTGGTAACAGATGCTCTCAGCAGTTCGTTTCTTTCGTTCGGTTTTTATTTGTAGCGATAGTCATGACGAAAAGAAAATATTTATCTGATACTGAGATTTGTGAACTAATGAAAGAATCTGACATTATTGTTAGCAAAAATAATCCAAATCTATTCATAGATATTAAAGTAAAAAAAAAAAATGATGAAGAAGATGTGCCCTTTGCTCAAAATCTTGCGTAAAGCGTAAAAATATGTGTGTAAGACGTGACGTTGTATTATGCATACATTTTTTTTTATAAATATACCATACAGCAAAATAAGATTTATTTTTTATATCTATATGTTCCATGTAACGGTACAATATTACATCATGAAATTTATGTAACAAATGTAAATATATTTTGTATTTTCTTAAAAGATGTAATTTTTATGTAAATATTTTATGTAAAAACATAGAACTTCCGATTAAATCTTTTTTTTTCTTTCGTATATATTAAGTTTAATGCATTTTAAATAATATATGTAAATACTGAAATATTTTAAAGAATAGCCAATTTTAAAGGAATTTTTTCACGACTTAGGCTTAATATCTAAAATTGTCTCCGCACAGCGTAACACTCCGCGGTAAGAAGCCGCGAGCCCAAAGAAGCACTTCGTTTTTCTACCTCCGGTAGCGAAAGAGTTAATTTTTATCAGTAACTGGAATTGTTTGCTTAACATAGAAATATTTTCTCTCAGTATAAAATGTGTGTTACGGTCCTAAAAATTGTCGAAATTATTCGAAACTAAGAAGTTTTAAAAACTTTAAAACTGTGCTGTTATATTTTTAAAATTAAGATAATACTTTTATTAAAATTTCTTTAAGAAATAATGCACGTTATTTTGTGAATTAAAAATAGTTTCCACGTCATCACTAAGAATAAACACTATTGACGAGGACATTTTGTTTTTGGCAAGAAATTCTCATCCTTTGAGCATTTTTCTGCTTTATGTTCAGATTCATGCTTTACCGTTTGCAAAACCTCTGTTATTTTAGATTGTTTATTTTTATTTTAAATGTTTTTTCTTATAATTTTCCTTATAAGATGCTAAGCACATGTAAAGTTCTCCTTTGAATGTTATGCTCCTTTCATTTGAAGAATCATTATTTGAGAAATCTTTTTGGCTGAATCTGCACCCCTCTTTAGACGTTTTAGATTAAACATTTTCCTTTCTTCACATTCACCTATATTATCATCCTCTAAATTATCATAGATTCCAGATGTCATTTCCATCAAACATACTTCATCAATTTCTTCTATCAATAATTCTTGGATATTTTGTGCAGTCATATTGTCAAACCTTCCCCTCCAAGAAATTTTTAAATTTTTACTATTTCCTCCATTCTTTTTCTACTGCCTGGATCATATTTTCTCTTTCAATTAACTCCAGCCATATTTTTAATGTCGCTATAATGTCTTCTTATTTATTTATTTTATGGATGATTTTATTCGATGGACGAGTGTTAGATTGAACCCATACTATAAAATCACTGTGTTATAAAAACTTATGGTCTATAAGTTAACCAAATCATTGAATATTGGAACACGTGTATAATTAATAGTGTACATTTTCTTCAAAAAATTAGGTAATTTTACAAAATAATAATTGATTTTTGAGGAAAAATATTTACTTTATTTTATGTAATTTTTACTTAATTTTCAGAAAAAAGAAAAAGAATGATAACAAAAAAAAAGGAAAAATAGAAATTATCTTTGTATTTCTTAATTATAGGCAACAACCCTCTTAATATTTCCATCAATGATGATAATCATGTCTCATTTCTCCTTGCATGTTTGCAGAAAATGCTGGAGCAAAAGTCAAATCATCACTCCAGAGAGAGAAAGAATATACCTATTCAAATTAGCTGCTCTGTTGCAGAAAAGAGAACCATAGAACATTTTATTTGATTTCAAGTATTGATGATTACATTTTCAATATTTCGAATTTAATGTTTGCTCTGTTATTATGCCAAAGGGAAGAATCAGTAATGGAATTCATCTGTTATTATGAATTCACCAATACGAAATGTACCAATACGAAATTTTACTAAATAAATTAGTTTCGCAGAACATTTTGATTTATGAGGATGAGATTTTTGAGGTGCTGATCTATTTATTAAGATTTTTCTGAACATTCCTTTGTATACATCTCCCTTTAATTTATTCAGTCTTTAATTGGAATCTCATAATAGCTTCTTTGAACTCTTTTTCTAAAATAATGGATTGGAAATTACATACTTGTACATTCATTACTCTGACATCTGCATAACTGTTCCACCCATGCTAGGAACGTTAAATTAAAGGTCTTTATTTACTTAGCCAATAAGAATTAGAAATGAAAGTAGTTTAGAATTCAGAATATTCTTTTTAATTACGATAAGAACGTATAAATATCATATGTATTTTCTTACGGTTATATCGATTATTAAATAAAATTAAAATCATTGACATTTATTGTTAATTAGGTTTTGATAATAAAATATAGATATGGTAAAAGACAATACATATTTATTTCTGAATCTTTCCATAATGTTAAATGTGATTTGTTCCGTGGAGTGGAACCGGTGTAAATATTTAATATGAAGACTTTTACACACAAAAATAAGATTTTACATAAACAATAATATGTAAAAATTACATTTCAAAATTAAGTTCTATAAAATTCAGTTTTAAAGAATGAAATATGAGGAAAACCTGAATGCAGCTATTATTCAACTTTTCCAAAATTCGTTACTTAATATAAAAATTAATGTAACATACTTATGCATTTTTTTCCTTCAAGAAACTAAATTTGTTTAAAAAAAATAAAATAACATAAGGTAAGGTCTTCGGAAGAAGTTTATGAAATTTATCTAAATTTTGTCATTGAATGCACATTAAATGGCCTCTAATGAAACTTTAAAATTAGGAAAATACCTAAAAAACATTTTTATTGAATATTTATACTATATTTAGATGAAAATAAACAAGAATGAATTTTTTTCCGTAAAACATAGTAATTCAAAAGAAAGTAAATTTTGATGAGCTGAATAGTGCAGAAAACATCTGTATACGGAGAACGGACTTGATAATATTAGAGGTTATGTTAATTTCAGTAATAGAAACTTCAAATTTACTTAAGAGTCCTTGTAATTTTACCTTGAAATCATTGTAAATCATTTTATCAATGTAACATCTAAAGAACAGTCTAATACTTGTATAAATATTGGAATGTCATATATTAACAATTTTGGGATGATGGAAACGTAAAATTTCGAGATATCGATTTATGCGTTATTGGAAAATATAAGGAAAAATACTTTTTTGGTAATAAATAAAATAAAAGTGTAAGGAAATTGCTTACATGAAAAGTACTTGAATTATTAAATTAAAATTTATAAAGTTCTTCTTTAGTTTCTAAAGAAACTAATTATTTTCTTTCTGAGAGCTCATAGATCTTTTCTATGTTTCTTTAACTTTGTGTCGTACTTGATATTGATTCATTTGTGTTGTACATTTGTCTAAATGGTTTATATTCCCATTAAATAAAAATCGGAGAATATTTATACTCATCTCATGAAAACTTTAAACAACTTTATATTCATAAACAACTTTATAAAACTAAATATCCACTTCATAGGCTCTAATTTTAATAGTTCAGAGACAAAAAAAATAAGTCTTTTGGTATTCTTTCATCAAAAGATTTATTGATAATTTCAGTTTTTCAATACATGCATTGTAAGGCCCGTCTTTCCTTTACATCCGCAATCATCGTTAAGCTCACGTAACTAATTACACAACTATGCAGTTAAATGATGAGAGGCCTGATTTATAACAAAATAGTTACTTTTACATTTTTCGAGTTGGGAACATTCACATGCTACATTACTTTCTCAGGGCTCACTCTTATCAACTCACTCGGAATCTAGATCACTGAAGTTGAAGACAAAAGTGAAAAATCCATTTTTTTTTGTGGACTTACGCCACAAAGGATCTTTATTCAAATTAGACATGCTACCGATATTTGCTTCTTAAACTACTATATCTACTATCTATCGACTACTAACTCTACTATTCACTTCTCCGTCGCTTGTATATTGATTTTCTCAAATAGGTTTATTACACACTTCATAACTACCATATAATCTATCACGTTTCATTTTATTGGGAAAGATTTCAATTTAAACTATTCCAACAGAAAAAGTTCTTAAGGTTTGCTTAGGAGCTAAGATTAGCTAACTCAACGTTCCACCACCTCATCGTAAGTAAAACGTGATAAATTGGTGGGATCAATGTCCCATCGCAAAACTTCGTTAAAATTTAGAATATTAGAAAAGCCAAAATCGCTAATTGAACTAGCTTACTTCATGAGACTCAATTTTAGTTACAGAAAAACTACACATATTGACGAAATCTACATTGATATCTTTAAATTTGTATTACACTAATTGACACGAAACTTATTAAGAGTTCAGAGATCAATTTAATTTGTAGTTTTACCTAGATTTTAACAAAATTTTAATTGTTGAGAGAGCAATAGTATGGATGTACAAGTAAACAGGTACTACAGTACAAGAATGTATCATATCTATATTGAATGTATTGTATAATACAGTAGTGCTTGGTGAAAATCTTTTAGGGAACACACAAACTCTAATGAGTCTATTTGATTCATTCTAATTTGTAACAATGACATTAGTCTTTGAATCTGATTGAAAAAGTGTAAATTTTCTACCAGTGATATTTTTCACATTCCTCTCTGTAGTGGAATCTCCCTCAGTCTATGAAGAATTCGAATACTTCAGCACTTGTTAAAAGCCAGAGAGCTTCATTTCTTAGAGTGGCATATTAGTGTTCATCAGTTACAGAGATTTTAATTGTTACCGGCTGTTTGCATTCTTCTTCACCAATAATCCATACATAATCCAGTTGTAGGGCCTTGAAAACTGACAATTGAAGTGAACCGTTATCGACTTTTCAACAGGTGGATGACAAGGATCATACTCAATGCAATATACACACATATAAATTTATGATCATTTAACCTTGTATTCATCTATACAATAAGTATAAACCCGATTTGGTCTGAGAAACTCGAATATCAAATATTGGAACATTACCGCAGTTCTGATAGATAAAGACAGTCATGAACCTTGACAGTGCCGCATAATGACCAGATAAATATTTACAATCAAACAAAAGCATCGTAAAAGGAATATTTATTTTTTCAAAAGTACAATATCATAGATTTTGCAAGGAAAGAATTTTTATACTAGTCTTGAAATGAATAAATAAGTTAAGGGTTCTATATTTCGAAGACGTCTTTTTTTTCTTAATGCACTGAAAAGCAAAATAGAATTTTCAAGAAACTACTAATCGTTAAAATCCAATTTGACTCCACTTATGTATTTCAATACTGACTTAAAGTATTTTGAAGCTACAAGAAATACAAATTATATATATATATATATATATATATTATTTCTAAATAATAATTTTTTTCACGTTAAAATGTGTTATTATTTTGTGGTTATGCTAAAAAAATAAGTTCTTAAAAATGTAAAGTCATAATTTGGAGGGAAAGCAATCTACTCGTATACATTATTAACTATATGTAATATAATGTTGTCAGATGAAAACCCTTACGCTATATTCAAAAGAAAATTTTTTATATTACAAACTAAATATACACACGTCATTCATGTTTCTCATCCACCATATCAGTGCAATAAATTGAATACTGCTAGATGCAATTACGTACAAAAATACTCACCAAAAATTTTCCATCACTTTATTGATTGGTTTTAAGGACTTTGCACCAGAAACAATACGAGGGCTATTGGCGATGGACCTCGTAATTTTGAAACTCGGTCAAGTGACGAGAACGACACCTGAGCTGGCAGCTCCTTCTCCTATCTCCAGCACCATGCCTTTAGAAGGACTTTGAGCTTTTAACGTACATCATCCCCGGGTACTCCGTAAGTTTTTAGCGGTATCAAAGCTCGATGAAACCCCGTCCGTGAGTGCGAGACCAGAACCACAAGGCTGGACAGAGTCCACAATTTTCAATAAAAGACCGAAATCATCAATATACATCGCATTGAGTGAAGCAGAATCTTTCTTTTATGATAATGAAGATCAACGCAAAATACAAAGTATTCAACGCTTATAATTAAGAGTCCACTGGAAACAAATTCTGAACCGCATGTATTTTACTTTATCATATCAAAATTTAAAACATACTGACGCCTTTATTGCATCAACGTAGCCGGAAGACAATTTTAATAACGTATACATACCATTGTATACTCTTTTTCAGAATAGTATTCACTTGCGGAAGATATTTTCTTACTGTTGGTTCCCAAAATTTAACTCAGCCTTTTAAATTATATATGCATCTCAACCTTTGAATATACGTATTTAAAGATGAATTCATTTTCACATTTGAGAAAGTTCTGTATCGAATTTAATTATATATGAGTTATTTTATTTGTTTCTTGAATGAAAATTTATTACTTTGCATAATTTGTTCAAATCAGTAAATTATTATAATTTCAATAAAAATTTTCCTCAGTAGAAGTCATCATCTACAAGTTTGAAATAATAATTTTGAATTATTAAAACAAAGATAATTTATATTAATCTACAGAGCATGAATACGCTGTACAAGAAACTAGATTAGAATAACACTCCTACATATGTAAAACTGACTTTTATCACCCGCAACAGATTTAAATATATACAGATCAGTTTTCATCTAGCCCAAACAATGTCCAGAATAAAAAGGATATGTTAAAAACATCTGTGGGGAAGAAAGAAGTAATACACGGTGGGAATCAAACGTCTGATACATTTTTAATGGAAATCATTAAGATTTCGATCAATAATCTCTCTCTCTGTATATATATATATATATATATATATATATATATAATTTATATGTATGTACATTCTATATAAATCTGAATTTAATACAATCTATAGAAGAAAAAAAAAGACGCAACAAGAAGGATTTGTCCAGGTGTAATGAAATTTCGTATGCAAAGAAGTTTATGCGAGGCAATGTGTGTATCAGCAGAGTGAGCTTATCTTAAGCAATACAGTGTTTAGGATTTTTTTCATCTGTGGCAGTGAGAACTTTCTAAGAGTTTATTCATATCTTTGTTTTAATGGCTTCCTACTAAATTTGAATTCATTTGCATTTGCTTGAGGGACTAAGCGTTTGGATTCCCACCGAAAGAACCTGTTGCTAAAGTGCATCTATCTTTGCTGCACCGTGAAAACCGCTCTAGCCTGTAACAGTATTGTTCATAAACATTTGTAAAAAATTATTTTTCTTTTTAAAAGAAACATTATAGTCATTATTTTCTAAATTTTTCACAAATTGTACGAAAAAAATGCAAATTCAGGAAAAATAATGAATAATGCATTAAAACCGAACCACTATAATAGATATTTTTAATTTAAATATCACACAATCAATCAAATTAAAAAAAATATTTAATTTTAAATAATACTGAACAGAAAGCAATAAACGTACAATGCATTTCTTTTATCATTTCAGAATTTTCATACTTAAACAATCTTTTTTCAATTAATTTTTTACATAGATAATATATTTAATTTGAGCATAAACAATTTCTTATATTTGTATGTTTTACTTATTATGGAATTTTATATATTTATTGCAAATGCTAATAGTTAAGTTGAAATAAAAGGGATATAAAAATACAAATGAAAACTAAACTGTGAATTAAATAATGATTTACAATATATATATATATATATATATATATATATATATATATGTAGAAAAGGGGTGATGGAGATTGTTCCTCCCGAATTTACGATGGTTTGCTCTTACGCATAGGGCTGGTTGTCTAGGGGGTAGTTTCGGATTCTATGTAATGTTGCTGATGATATTCAAGGATGAAGCTTGCAGTAGCTTTACTTGTTTATTAGGAGAGATGATGAAGAATGAAAAGTATTTACACTATGATATGAAAAATAAATTGACCAGTTCGTCAGATAAAGAAAGATAGATGGCTGCCTCATTTAACGCATATTGGCGCTGGAACGTGCTCGGGCGTTTGAAGTTTACTTCCGACGCGGTTAACGAAGGAAAAGAGAAGCCGAAAAAGTGGCGGCAAGAGAGAAGAAGAGAGAGAGAAAACGAGTGTCACTCAGATTTGTCCTGGGATAGGTGGCGCTACATGAGCTTATCATATGACTCTGATTCGTGGCGACATCTGTTGAGTATCGGAGGAACTGGTTTCACAGTAAATTAGAAATAAAATTAATTGCTTGATTTATGTATATATATATATATATATATATATATATACATATATTAAATCAAGCAATTATCTCTATATATATATATATATATATTAAATCAAGCAATTAATATATATATATGTATATATATATATCTATAACATATATATATATATATGCATATATTAAATCAAGCAATTAATATATATATATATATATATATATATATACTTTCATATATTTAACTAAGAAGTAATTTTTTTGCTTGGTGTTTGAAATTTATTAAAACATTTATATTTTGAATAAATATAACAATTGAATAAATTGGCATGCATAAACTAAACTTTTACAAGCATTAGCATTCTATAACCACTGTTCTAACATAAATTACTTTACCAAATCAAATTTTTACTGGAAATGATGTATGGAGTATATCAATGACGTAATCATTCAAGGATCAAAATGTTCTTTTTTTGAAGTGTATAAACGAAAATACTTTAACTCTATGGCAAAGAGTTCAAGGCTCCATTTTGTTCACCTAATGTTTACAATAGCTGCTTTATCCAGACATCGTTTCAAGTCTCAATTGGAGTGAAACTATCCGTAACTACTCTTATCAAGTTCTTTTTGTATAGACCATCATATTAGATAAAAATATCTTCACCAACCAAGTTTAAAGAAATTAACAAAGTCCAATATAACAGCCGATTCGAATGCTATTCTGCGGAAGGGTGGCACTTACGGTGACTCATATACGCTACATCTCTAGTAAAATAAGAGGTAATAGAACTTCCTTTCACTTGAATTAGTCATAGTTCTGTCAAATAAATTCAGATATCTTATTAAATTAACGTAGTTTGCTTCTGATTAAGATCTTGCGCACATAGTTGAGAAAGGCGATAGTACAAATTCCAAATTCTACCTCCAAACTTCACATCTGTCGTATAAGAAATCAATCCAATTGGATGCTCAGGGGCTATGAAAAGGAGAGTTTACTGGTATTAGGTTTTGAACCGAGAAAGATGTTATTGCTTTGATATTGTTTCTTCAGCTATTACATTTATGTTTTTTAAAGAAGCATTTTTCGAGACTAGCCATCATTTCATTTATGGTTACATGTCTTTATTCCGAATATATGAAATTTAAGAATTTTGGACTAGCTAATAATCCTGATGAGCGCGCTCGAATGAAAGCAGGAATCAGCTATTAACATTTCCGAAGTTGAGTGCATAGCACTAACCGACAATGGAAACTGATATGAAAAGTTCTTCTGATAACCGGGGTTTTCCGAATAGTGTTTCGTGAAAGACCGAAGTCCTTATCAGACAGGATATGAAACATTCAAACAGATTAAAGAACGTTCGTAAACGCCTATTTACTGAAATCGAACATCAGTTTCTCACTCCAAATTTCGAACATTATTGTTCGGAAAATTGCCAGGTTAATTACGAAACGAACTTTGAGGCAATGTCAGAGCGTTTGTAATTTACATAAGTAAACTCAAAAGAGAATTAAGAAAAATTGAAAAGAAGGATGAAGAACGCTGTTTCTGTAGAGCTATGCATAATTGACTGAAACTAGAGCTTAGTCAAGTCGAAAGCGAAGTACGAGTTGCTTTTAAATAACGAGACTGACGCTACTACAGAAGAAATATGCGACAAACACCACCAATCTACATATGTTCAAGCGACAAACCTTCTCTTCGAGATGCAATGCCTCGTTCCTCTGCACACATCTGTATACCCGTAGCCTTCGTTCATTGCATTAGAAGGGTTTTTGTTTTTGTTTTTGGAAAATGATCAATGTAACAAAGAGAACAAAATTATGAAATTTCACGTAAAACGTTGGAAAAAACAGCCGCTGAACCTTACAATTTATTGAAAGAAGTGTACGGTAACGAATGTTTATCACCTTCACTCGTTTTTGACGCGTTTTCAAAATTTCCGAGAACATGTAGAAGATTATTCACCCTCGTGTCTTTCTTCCAAGCCAAAAACGGTTGACAACATCGAAAAACCATTAATCTGGTTCGATTTGACCTTCGGTTAAGATTTGTGTAATTATGTATAGATTATAGGAATTGACAAAGTACATAATAATTCATAAACAATTACAAAAGTTAAAAGTTTACAGGAATTACATAAAATTTAAAAATAATTTTTACATCAAAAGGTGTTTGCCAATATTCTACCAAATTCTTACGTTTCAACAACAAAGGCTTGCAAAACGGTTTGTGCTGACATTTTGATGGTTCCAAAGAAATAACTTATTAGAAGTTCTTATGTTCAAAAGGAAAGGTCACCTATTCCTTTCATCTATTATATGTAATATGTATATATACTATATATAAAAAAAATATAAATCTCTCTTTCTATATATAACTATTATATAAGTATATATGTATATATATATATATTACTATATATATATAAGCTATATGATAAATATACACATATATAATTATATATAGTATATATACTTATATATAACTATATATATTAATACAAATTATATAATATATCTAACTATATCACATCCATCAATAACTCGGGATCACAACATGAAACAACTTTTTGCAAATTTTTATTCATCAACATAACACCTTTTGTTAATCACCTTTTGAGTGATACAATCGTTCCAGCACTTTCCATTTTCCGCAAAATTTTTGTTGCGAGTAAATAGCGATAAACAGCTTTCTGAATCATCGACTCGTTGCTGTTTGTTCCATCAACAATCGCGGCACCCATTGAAAACCTTTTCACTTCACTTCAAAACCTTTTCAGTAAATACACTTCCATATGATATCTGTGTCATCTCACCGTCTCACGGGCTTCACTTTACGATCTTTCATTATAATTTTGCTTCCTCACATTTTCCGGTGTAACGGCTACAGGTCTACCCGAGCGTTCCGCGTCATTTTGTCACGGTACCTGACCACGTTTAAACTCGGCAAACCACCGACAAATCGTTGCTGCGATGGACAAGAGTCCGGGTAACATTTTTCAATCCATTGTTTCGCTTGCACGGTGTTTTTACCCATTAAAAAACAATGTTTTATCAGAACACGAAACTCGGTTTTTTTCCATTTTATAAACAAACTATAAAACGACTTTACTCCAACCTCGATAACTCAGCTGTTTCTGGTCCGATCGACTTAAAATTTTGACACGTTTCAAGCAAAGATTAGTACTCTAGAAAGATCTGGTTACTTGTTTACTACGAGCGCCATCTCTGGGTTAGTCTCGGGAGTTATTGATTGATGTGTTATATAACTATATATATATATATATAAAATCTAGATGTACAGGCATGGCAGTTCAGTAGTGTTAAATTTCCTTGAGTATTTTTTAAATTTTTTTTTGTAAGAATTTAAAAAGCATCTGAGTTAAGGAAAATTGTTTAAAAAAGAATTGGAACAGGTAAAAACAATTCATCTAAAGGAAGAGGAATTTCGTATACAGGATTTTATACATACGTATTTCGATTAATATTTGCCTGAGATTGTTCTTGAATTAGAAGGATTTACCTTTATATACATTTCAATATTACTTTTGATAAATAAAATCTGCATATTGTAAAAAAAAAATGTCTTTGTTCAACGTAACATTTTTCCAAACACTGTAAGTACTGTTGTAGTTTCAACGACATTTTGGTGGCTCATAAATTTTTTTACACAAATTTAATGTGTTTTCTTACTATCCAACCAATTTAGCAACCACTTAGAAAATGATGGTGAAATGAAGTTCTGTTTGAAGAAAATGTAAATGATTGCTATACTGCATTTTCAGAATTTCTTCATATTTTCAGAGTTCTTAGAGAGCATGATTATTATAACTTGAGGGTCGAAGAAAGTAAATGATATTCTCTGAAATGGAAATGAATAGTGTGAAGTAGGATATTTGAATTTTCATGATTAGAATGGTTTTTTTTTTCAAATATACATTTAAATATACAAGACATATAATTTAACTCTCTGATTTTATGTCAAGATTTTTTAAATGAAAATATTTAATTTGTAAAAAATAATTTATAGCAGTAAATAAATAATTTTTTATATCTTTCTTCAATCTGAGTATTGAATAATTTATTTATAGTGAAAAAAACGCAAAAAGTGTATTTTTAAATTCATTTTTACTGGATTTCACATTACAAAGAAATTTATGTAACTGGCAAGAGAAATAAATCAATATGTATATAATTTTTAAGATTCTAACTTTAAGTTTAATTCAGGTGATTTATTTGCGCCTTCAGAAAACAGCTGTAAAAATGTTATATTGCAGATACAAAAAATACAATTGGAATTATACTTGGAAAGTAATTGCCCCTGTTTCAAAAATTTACATTTATAAATGAATCGGGGATCAAAAGTGTTACGAAATACAAATTGATCAAAAATTCTACGCATATCTCTGGAAAACGCAAAAAAAAAAAATTCCTTACTCTTTTTTTACTACCCCATAATTAAAAATATATCCCTGTATTGTCTTTTTTTCATAAAGAATCATGAAGAATCAAAACAATAGTATAAAAATTACCTTTTTTGTTTTTATATTGAGCAATTTAACATGGAAAATTTAGGGAAAAATATTTGCTCCGAAGTTATTTATCATAAAGAAAAAAAAAAAAAGAACATACACATCTTGCATACCTTATAACCCACCACTCTAATATACCAGTACTAGTCCTTTTTTTCATCATTAGTGCAATTTGTTTACCTTGCTGCTCATTACCAAACAATTATGTTGAAGCTAAAGGGTGCTTGGTAAAAGTTAAAATTTATTCATACCAAAATTTATAAAATCATGCATAAAATTTTCAAAAATAAATAATTTGGAACAAAATGCCATTGAACAATTGTATCCTGTACTAAAAATATATTAATGTATCTTCGGTAAATGTTCAAGAACTAATAATGTTTCTTTAGGCGTATTGGCAGTGCTAACAACTTTTGGACCGTTTCAAAAAATGTTTGACAGCGGTTATCAGATATGTTTACAGTATTACACAGTATCCTTTCACCCCATAGAGGTCTTATTTTATTGCCAGCATTGGGCAAAACAATCTAAAACGTTTTGTAGTAAGTTTTATTGAATTTATATATCTTGCCTTCCAAACACTTCATAAGCTTTATCAAATTGGAGACTTTATCAAATTGGTAATTTTATTTAACAGGTAAGTTAAGAAAGTAAAAAAAAGCTGATAGTTAAGGTATGTAAAATTTAGAACAATTAATTGCTAATTACATCAAAATTCATATTTTTTCACTAGTCATATACGTTTATGTTATAAAAAATATTATTGTATAAAATGTTCTTGCAAAAATTAAGAAATTATATACATTTCAAAATTAATGTCTAAAAGTGTATTATTTACACTTTAGAGCTTCCTTAAAAGTTATTGATAAGGTTTTTTGTTATATAGGATAATAAGATGAGGAAAACTTTCCACATGTTATATGATAAATTATATAAGAAATTGTTTTCTAATTTATATAAATTTATCTATATAAAGTATATTTCCCTGCTCCGTAATAACATTACAAAATGTTAGCCATGCACTATATATGTGTTGTGAATATTTTGTGCACAAATAGCATTCACGGGTATTTTTCTTTTTAAGTATTAACTTTGTGATAATTAGTTTGATTTTTGAACTAACGATTGATTGATCTTTGAAAAATGATAAGCAATTGAAAAAATTAATCCAGTCAGTGTATCACAAGATCATTATGAAATTTTTGTTTTTACTAGCTAAAAAATTATTTCATCTGTTAATATGCACAAAATTATTTTTCAACAGTTTTTCAATCCTGTTCCTTACTTAAAAATATGAATATTCCGGGACACTTCTTGAAAATGAAGAGATGTAGCTAAAACATTTTTTTTATTTAATGTCACATATATAACATAAGGATTTATTACGTATTTTTAAAAAGAAAAAATCTTTTATTCCCTTTATGTTAATATAACATTCACTCAGTTATAAAAAAAAAACCGATGGATTTCTTTCAATTATGAATTGT
The DNA here is from genome assembly GCA_019974015.1 of Nephila pilipes. Classification (NCBI taxonomy): domain Eukaryota; kingdom Metazoa; phylum Arthropoda; class Arachnida; order Araneae; family Nephilidae; genus Nephila; species Nephila pilipes. Next base: position 77,766 of record BMAW01126117.1, read on the forward strand.
GTTCCACTGTAGTACACATTAAAGTTAAAGATTAGTTTATGTGGTGTTGGTTATTGTGTGTTAATTTTTGAACGAATAGTACCTATCCGTGGAACTGCTCTTCTTTCTCTAGTTTATTGTAGACATTTTGACTGGCAGAATGAAACTTACACATTAATATCAATGAATCACAATACTTGAAAAAATTATTTTATTTCTTAAGGGAACATAGTACCCTGAAAATGACCAAAATTCGAATTTATTTTATTAGCTCATGTTAAACGTATAACTGTTCTAAATATGTGCGTTTTAAATATATGGGGTAATATAAGTTATGCAGACAATAACTTGACAACTGCTTTCCGAGTTGTCAAGGTATTGGTCCTATTATCCGACACGACACATTAACGACAAACACTATGACAGAACAGAACGTATTTCAATGTGTTGCTGTGTTTATATATATATATATATATATATATATATATATATATATGAGCACGTAAGCTTCTACTGTAATTAAAAGAAATCCAGAAATAAATTTATTATACGATTGACACAAATTACAAATTTTCATTTCAATTACTGTTCCCTTGATGGAAAATAAATATATAACTTAAGAAGGATTCTGCTTTCGAAGTATTAAATTTAAACTGAATAATAGTATACATTAACACTGAAAAAAATATTTTAGGCCTTTCATTAATTTTCTGCACTTCAAAACATACCCTGACGATTGTTTTTGAGAAGATATAAATTCATATATCTTGTGTATGAAATATGAACTAAATTAAAACACTTTAGTTTGTATTTTCTTACTTAAGACAATAATTTTATTTGCTTATTAATATTGAACTTTGTAAAAGTAGTAGATATTATAACTTGGAAAAAAAATTAATGACTTTTATTTTCAGATATATTTGCTTTGATTATTATGAATGCATGTAATATATTTTAAAGAAAAATTGTGTCAAGTTAAAAGTTTTGGAAACAAAACAAGGTAAAAAAAAATTGCTTCCCATTTACAAGACTATGAAAAATATGTTTCATATATTTTAAATCTTACTTTCTGTTTTTTCTATATATATATAATTTTGATCATCGTCGTTTCTTAAGGGACAGGATAAAAATGAACACTTAAAGTCATGAATTATGCTTAAAGATTTTAGGTTTCAGAAAACAAATTCATTTTAATACAAACTGGTGGAATGAAACATCTAAAAAAATTACTTGTAACTTATTATTCTACTATGTGCACATTGTCCGTGTCTTTGAACTTCACTTTGAATTTTTTATTTTTCATTCTAAAAATTTTTATCATATGTACACACTCGAAATGTTTACTAACTAATAGGCACATAAAAACAAGAACCTAAACTGTTATATGCCTTTTGAGAATATAACTTAATAGCATTTTTATCTCATATTTCTGTTGCATATTATTAGATATCTATGCACATTTAGAATATTTTATTACTTTTTTAAAAGTAAGCAAATATATTTCTTTCGTCTAAACGCAATTGCTAGTCAAATGAGTGTACAGATTAGAACATATTTTAGATTATTAATTACAAATTTTACATAAAAAGCTTTGCATTTGCATATATAAATTTATAATTTTTTTTTCTTTAACATTAACAGATATACAACTTACAGAATACATATAAATAATAATACTGTTGAGCTTTTTCATTGGAAACAGAAAACACAAAAAGTTTAATGAAACAATTTTTTACCTTACCGTTTGTTTAAGTAGATTCACAAAAGAGCTGCATCAAAACACTACTTAAATATTTTGTACAAATACTATTCTTATATATATATATATGTGTGTGTGTGTGTGTGCGTGTGTGTGTGTGCGTGTGTGTGTATGTGTGTGTGCGTATGTGTGTGTTTGTGTGTGTAATTGACCATACATACAGGTGTAATTAAGAACTTCAAATTATTCCAAATAGATCTTCTTTCTATGGCCTTTTCTCAACATTTCAAATATTCCGACAGGCATAAATTGTCATTATTTTGATCACAACCAACATTATTTATTTCTAACCAAAATTACGTTTCTGATAATGCAAATTCTTTTAATTCAATATCCATTCATAACTTTTTACACTTAAAAAATGTTTTTTTTTCAGTAAAATCGTTACATGGAATACTTTTAATAGGTGGATAGATTTCTTCCCAGTTATCAGATGTTACACCAGAGAACTCAACAAAAGCATTCATGCGCATCGAAGTTCTTCTCGCCAAACCGTTTGGCTGTATTGTTTTGGCTGCCAAGCGTGCCGATGGCTTAGGGCTTGGAAATGCAGAGGGGCCGATGCACGTTAATTCTGTAGTGACTTAATGTCTTCTTGTTGGCGTAGTGTGGAATTTAGGAGGAGAGTACCTGTACAGGTGACGTCCTCGTCACTTGACCAAGATACAAAATTAACGAGGTCTATCAACAATAGCCCTCGTGTTGCTTCTAGTGTGGCATTAATAAAACAAACAAACCAGCAAGGGCAGTTGGTTTTTATTACATCAGAAATAGTCAATTCATAAAAGAATGCATAGAAAGAAATTGAACATTAAAAATGATATAGAAAAAAATTCAAATCGTATGGAAATTGGAAATTCTGAAAGAGAATAGCAGTACTTGAAGCATTATGGAGGTTTCTTCATCGAAGTTAAACGAAACCAATGTTATTTGATGCCGGATGATGACAGCAGCAATTTCGATTTCAGAATTGGATGAATGGCTTGTTGTCTTAGCGACTTTATCACATTCCTGTAAATATAAGGATTGGTTCGAAACCTTTCAAAACCAACTGAGTTCTTGTTAGTGAAAAAAACTGTACGTTGAAATACTTGAGGTAGGTGATGTAATATTTTTGCTAAGGATAAAAATGATTTTGTACATTTGAAAGAATTAATTTGCAATGCTAACAGGTTCTGCAATGTATAAAGTTTTTTTAGCATAAGAATGAATCGTTTTGTGTAATGAAAATGATGAATGTTTTGTTAATTGTTCCTTAGAGTAGATAACTTTTCTTTTCTTTATTGTATGCCAGCAAACAATTTTAAATATATTTTATAATGAATCTTTTATATCTAGTAGATTAAATATATTGAATTAGCTCATAGGCGATTTTGACATGTAAAGTTTGATTTATTAACTATAATGTGTAAAAACTTTAGTTTAACTTGTTTAGAAATCCTAACGGGTACACCCGAAACTTGTAAGATTTTTAATATTGCTAAATGTATTACAGTTACTTTTAAATCCTATGTTCATTCTCTCTCATATTTAAGAATAATGTTTTAGATAAAGAAATATGTATGTGTGGAGTTCTAAGGTAAAATCAATTCATGGAAATTCACAATTTTGTCTATAATCGATGATTACTCTATATATGCTATTGCGCATATATTTAATTAAGAAGTATCCGATGCTTTGACATATCTTAAGGATTATTTTGCTTGTACAGAAAACCAGTTAAAAAGGAAAGGGAAGTTTGTTAGAATTGACAAAGGGTTAAAATTTTATTTTAAAGAATTTTGAATCTTTACTCTTAGAATTCGGTGTAAAAGTCGAGAGAACGTTTGTCTATTCTCCGGAAGAGAATGGAGCAATAGATCTACTGTAGATGAGATTCGAGAAATTTTGCAGGGTAGTGGATTTTGCAGTAGAAAGCATTACAAAAATTTGTTCATATAACTATACGTAATCGATGCAAACATACACTCACTAAAGTGTGACACTATTTGAAATATGGACTGTGTTACTAAGGTCTAAGTAAAACACCGATTGTTATATTTCAAATGTACGAGGAAATAAACCGCAAAAAGAAAGCAGACGTAGGAATCTTAGTTGATCATCCAGTGGATACTAAGGGTTATTGTATTTGGTTACCAGGTAGACAATGAGCAGTATAGATGAAATTAAAACCCTAGACGTAAGAAAAGATGAAATAAAAATGAGATTTCATGTTTATTTGTTTTCAAGTCATAGGATTGAGTCACAGGATTCGAGGAATATTTTGTAAATGATAAAAGTAAAGCGCATGAAGTGAAACCTGAGAATGAATCAGAATTAAGCTACATGTTTTACAATGGAGAAGAATAGAAAGACCACAGAGGAAACACTCACATATTAATGCTTATTCTTGTAATTCATTCAGAAAATCATGTTTGAAGTCAATATGGGATATTACTAAGTACTGTGAAAAAGAAAATTTAGTATTTAACTCGGAATTATTAAATTTTAAATATATTTTTCAAAAAGAACATCAAGTAGATAGAGATTTATCTAACAATTCAAATAGTGAAAATGCTGACGAATTGGATTGATTTAAATTTTCTTTCGGGGAGAAAAATTCATAATATTGAAGTTCTCCATTCGCTCGAACATTCCTGGGAGTTTTCAGGAAGAAATTGTGGGTGTCAAGCAATGGATGAGAGGAAAAACACTATGAACAAACCTAAAGTGAGAACATTAGCTGATCATCCTTGAACTGCTAAAGTTGTAGGCTGTAAATAGGTTTATTCTATTAAGAAAGATTAAGACTCAGAAATATATAAATGTAAAGTTGTAGTTCTGGGATTTATAAACAAAGATAACTATATATCGATTGGATTATACATATATATTTTCTCAGGTTGTGAAATTTTCTATATTTGCCACCTAAGGAGCTATTGTTTTAGGGGAGCGTTTGGCGTACCAGATCTCTTTTCAATTTGTTGTTTTTTGCTTTAATTTTAATTTTATTGAACTTAAATATATTCAGTTTAATAATTTATCGTTAGTTTTCATTTTAATTACATACTGCTGATAATTTTAATTAATTTAATAATTTATTATTTGCTTCAATTTTAATTATGTTTAGCTTAAGTATATTGAATTTAATATAATGTATCCTTTCCTTTAATTTTAATATCGGAAAAGTTTATTATTGCCCATTTTTTGATATTTCATCATTTACTTTAATTTTTACATTTAACGGAATAATTTAATAAAAATTATAACGAAAAGCGCACCATATGTGGCTAAATTCTTTCTTTGCAAAACTTTGTATTGAACTTTTTTTAGAACTTTATTTAAATTATTTTTTTATATAATTCTGATTCTTTGGTTAGGTTGGATTCATGTACAATTGGTTGCGTGAGGAAACCTAAACCTATATGCATCAATCACCAAGTTATGCGGAAAAAAGGAAAGGAATCCAAAGTACGCTTACTGCAGAAAATCTATCTATAGTGTTAACCAAAGCAGAAAAATGTGTAAAAAAGAGCTAGACTCTGGTTTAGAATCTTTCACTTAGGTTTCATAAACTACAATATTGTAATTGGGTTTTTATACATACATAAGATTGTTGACGAGCGTCAGCAAGTCATCGCTTTTGCTCAGAATATAGGAAAAAGTGGTGAATGAAAAGTTCAGCAGATGGCGCCCCTTGGCGAGTTGAAGTAGTTGGAATTAATGAATGAAGAAAAATAGATCAGAGGAGTACCCGTGATACCATTCGGTATCAACACAATGTGAGTTATATGTAGTTCGATTTTTAAGTTGAAAAACGACGTAATATTACTAATATATGCGGATGATATTGTGGTATTTGGTGAAAATAAAAATTGTTTAATTTTAAGTCCGAAAGCAAAGTTGTACATCATTTTGGACAAATAAAGTTGTATGTCTTTTAGGTGTACACTTCGAGAAAGGGAACCTGATAATGCGTACTTACATCAGTAAAATTATATTAATAGACTTCAAGAAAATTTTAAAGATATTGCAGGAAGTTCTGTTAATTTACTATTTCAATTAGGGTCTATCTCTAAAAATTGATACAATGGAATTGTTGAAAAAGAAATACGCAGAAGAATTCTCATTGATCATTTATTGGGTGTCTTTTTAGTATTTAGCTCACAGAAATCTCTGCGACATAACTTTGAGCGTTAATACAATGTAACAGTTTTTCAATGGTGATACATACCAACCCTGTTTGAGTTAATTCGTTTATATATTTATTATGTATTTAAGACAAGAAATAAAATAAAAAAAGTAATAATTTAATTTGTTTTCCTAATTAAAAAGAATGGCATTTACATGTGGTCACTTGATATGTGATGTTCCTTTTTTCATGGAAAGTAATTAAGTAGAAGTGAGTGTCGCTGTAGAGATAGAGTTTGTGTATCTTACCGTCAAAGAACAGTTATGGCTTCATACGATTTTAAATGAAATTACGCTATTTTCCAAGTTGAATCCTACTTCGTTTTGTAATAATAATTTAGCTGGATATTTTTGAGAAAATAAGTTGGAAAATTCTAAGACTAATCATACTGGTAGGATATTTAATTATTCTATGTCGGAAAACTACTTAATGCAAGATAATTTTCATTGCGGTTTTTCGGGAGTAAATATATTTAACAGATTTATTGAAAAATCCTTAATCTAAAGACTGATGGAATAATTTAATTGAAAGACTGTAGATAATTTACATTCCAGTGGGACCGAATGTTGAAAGGTATGTGGCAAATCCCTATTACTCTTTTCGTCTGTCATTCTAAATATTAGACTAATCGTAAATCAAAATTTCAAATTAGTTCCAAGCACAAGTAACGTAAGTAAAATAGTCACACATCTGCAGCTAATGAATCTATTACACTACTTTTCAATATATTATTTATTATTTCCCTAAAAAGGGAAATGCCCACTGCCCGTTCAATTCTCTCACCGGAAACTGATGCGAGTAAATCCAACAAGGAGTAATGCAATCAGACAGCGTAGGATCCTAATGTCTGAAAAACAAGTATGCCTACAAGGAACTCCCACGCACTCTTCAAGGTGATCACATTAGCAATCTTCCTGTCGCCAAGATTTTCTCTTCTTTTAATTCAATTCCCTGTCACTTTTATACGACTTTATTATCTACATTCACTCGATTTTTAAAGTTCACATAATTTGAGTAACCACATTTCATTTGATAGAAAGAACCTCGAAACGTAAATATATATCCGTAATACTTTTGTAAGTAATACTTTCTAAGCACTATTCTCCCAATTCAGAGAAAGCAGTAGAATTATTTTAGCTACATTTTCGAATTTTATTTTTATTCATACTTTTATTTTCTCATGAAATATATTTTATAGGTCTTAAAAAGGTTTTGATTTATTGAACTTTATAGTAATTTTTTTTAAATTAATGTTTATATTTCTTAAGTTTTAACTATTATTGTGTTTAAAATGTTTTTTTGAATATTATTAAATATTATATTTTCAGCAGTTTTATGATGAATATTATATTTTAATATTATATTTTCAGAAGTTTTTTTTTTTTTCCAAAAATTTTTTTTTATTTTTTTTTTTTCGCAAGAAATCTTTTTTGTTGCGAGTAAATAGCGATAAACAGCTTTCTGAATCATCGACTCGTTGCTGTTTTTGTTCCATCGAAAGCAATCGTGGCACCCACTTGGAAAAAACCTTTTTCACTTCACTTCAAAAAACCTTTTTCCTGGTCCGATCGACTTAAAATTTTGACACGTTTCAAGCAAAGGTTAGTACTCTAGAAAGACCTGGTTACTGGTTTACTACGAGCGCCATCTCTGGGTTAGTCTCGGGAGTTATTGATCGATGTGTTATATATATATATATATATATATATATATATATATATATATATATATTATTTCCTGATCCGATTCCAAATTATTCATTTATTTATTAGATCTCGCTGGTCATATTATCCGACATGACACATTCACGACAAACACTATGACAGAACAGGACGTATTTCAATGTGTTGCTGTGTTTCTCTGCGTGGTCCTTATAACTGCTAAGTACCAAAAATTTGTTTAATCCGCTTTCCCACGGTCGTAAATCTACCAAAATAATTCCTACCATACTTCCTGTCATTTGTTGGAATTCCTTACAATCCCTAATCCTGTGCAACGTGTTCTATGACGTCTATTATGGAAAATCCCATTTATAAAAATCAAAGCAAGATAAAATTCTCGCCTTTGTTCTCTTACTCATGATCTTCTGACTTTTTGAACTGTTTTTCAAATGGCGCAGTTGTATCACTTGCAGTGTGGAAATACTCTTTCTCTCTCTCTCTCTCACTCTCCCCCCGCTACAATAAAATAAATAGTTATACTTAAATTTTGCTTCAACTGGTTTTGAAGTAATTAAATAAAAACAAAAAAGAAGAAAGGCGTTACATTTAAAACTGGTAGGACAAATGTGCCTGTCCGGGTGTAACTCCAAATTTACTCTGCCATGTCTTTGAAAAATAGCATGAGAGAGAGTCGCTATTTATAAGCATCAGAATGAATCAAAGTTTTTCCGCACTATAAATGCCAATCGTCGCCAACCACATTCCATAAATGTAAACATCCTTCTGTACTGCAATGTTCTGAAGAAAAGAAAAACACTTTCTACTTCAAATCCTTCAAATCCTCCAAATATTCTCAACTATGTATGTGAACTAGATTAATAAATCAGAATGAATTATTGGCTTCAAATTTCAGATAATAATAAGTGTGAATTCATAATATCTTTTTCAAGTAAAAGATGTAGTAATGAAGCAAAATAATTTTAATTGTGATTATCCTATTAAATTTTTTATTTCATTTATTTATTGTAGACCTTAACTGTTGTATATAATGAATATATTTATCCAAAATGCTCTAATTATTTAAACATGAAATGTAAGAATAGTTTTTGAAACAAAAATATAGGTCTATTTAAATTTTATGCAATTAATAAATTAATTTAACTGGATTATTTATGAAATATTATAAGTTTTAAACTCTAGTTTAAAAATTGGTGTCATGATTTTAAAATGGTTATTAAGATGTTAGTTGGGTAACATTGCTTGTTGTTTAATTAAAATTGATATTGGTATAATTTTGATACTTAGTTTATTTGAAATTAAAAAGATAACATATCTTTTCAATTTAATTAAATGGTTTGATGTTTTTAAAAGCTTATATATATATATATATATATATATATATATATATATATATATGTGTGTGTGTGTGTGTGTGTGTGTGTGTGTTTGTTTATAATTTTAAAGTTGATGTACATATTATATCATTTAAAGGTTAATTAATGTTATTAAGGTCAGAAAAAGATAGTAAAAAATTATTATTAAATAATTACGGAAGTGTGAAAATAACTCCAAATATTCGGAAACCGAAAATGGTACTATTGATTAACTGAACAATAAAATGAAAAATGAACTTCCTATTATTCCTTTTGATCCTGACAGTGGGATGAAAATGGAGTTGTGGTTAAACCATTTGAAATAGGCATGTAATAATAGTAAAAATAGAAATGAGAAATGGAAACTTAAAAATATTTCAAACTTTTTGAAAGAACAGCATGAACTCAATGTATTAATTGATGTTTGAACATTTCTAATTGTAATAATCTTTATTGTGTTCTTACTGAACGTTTTCATGCGCATATTGTAATTAGTTTTATTGATTTTCCAACATAAGTTTGACCCGAATGAGACATTATCAAAATATTTTTTTAAAAAAATTAAATTGTGGAAAAAAATTGGGGCTTTCACCTCAACTAATTTTAGAAGGTTTAAAGGATCGATTGTCTACCCAGTTAAATCAATTAGTAACAGTCAACCCACCTAACTCATCATCTGAATGGCTGACAGTCGTGACAAAATACAGGAATTTACTCTTGAATCAAGTAGGGTCAGGAAAAATAAACTCATGGTTAGAAATAGATCAAATCACCACTTCCACATTTTGGCAATTAACCAAATCACAATTAACATTTTCAGCAGGAAATGCCACTTTCACCCTGTATAAATAGAAGCAGACAAGGCATTTTAATACATATCACTGATCATAAAAGGTCAATTGAAAAGTCCCCGGACTACCATAGTAAAACACATTTTTTTGGCAAAATTAGTTTTTTTTATTCAATATAATTCCCTTCAATGGTGATACACTGATTATAGCGACCCTCCAAATGTTCGATATCATTTTTGTAGTACGATTTGTCCTTTGCTTCAAAATAGGCCTCAGTTTCAGCGATCATCTCTTCATTCACCGAAAATTTCTTCCCAGCGAGCATTCTTTTGAGACCTGAGAAAAGGAAGTAGTCGCTGGGGGCCAGATCTGGAGAATACGGTGGATGAGGAAGCAATTCGAAGCCCAATTCATGAATTTTTGCCATCTTTTTCACTGACATGTGACACGGTGCATTATCTTGGTGGAGCAGCACTTTCTTTTTTCTTCAAATGCGGCCGTTTTTCAGCGATTTCGTCCTTCAAAAAGTCCAATAACGCTATGTAATAGTCGCTGTTGATGGTAATTCTTTTTTCAAGGTAGTCAATGAAAATTATTCCATGTGCATCCCAAAATACAGGCGCCACAACCTTGCCAGCCGACTGTTGCGTTTTCCCACGCTTTGGAGCGGGTTCATCGTGTGCAGTCCACTCGGATGACTGTCGATTGGACTTCGGAGAGAAATGATGGAGCTATGTTTCATCCATTGTCACATATCGACGCAAAAACTCGGGTTTATTACGCTTGATCATCTTCAAACACTGCTCCGAATCATCAACTCGTCGTTGTTTTTGGTCAAAAGGGAGCTCGCACGGCACCCACTTTGCACAGAACTTCGTCATACCCAAATATTTATATATCTTTAGAGTGTCTGCTATTTCATTCAATTTCAATTTACGGTCATTCAAAATCATTTTGTGGATTTTTTTTAATGTTTTCGTTGGTAACAACCTCTTTTGGTCGTCCACTGCGTTCACCGGCTTCGGTGCTCATTTCACCACGTCTAAACTTTGCATACCAATCCTTGATGGTTGATTTTCCTGGGGCAGTGTCCGGAAACTCAGCATCAAGCCAAGTTTTTGCTTCAACTGTATTTTTTCCCTTCAAAAAGCAATATTTTATCAACACGCGAAATTCCTTTTTATCCATTTTTTTCACAATAACAAAAGTTGCTTCACTCAAAATGCTATAATTCATAAACTAATCATCCAACAGCTGTCAACTTTATATACGCATCTTTTGAGGGTGAGGGCTAACTAAAAAACATATGGATTTAATTCTAGTATCTACATCTATGTGTCAGGGCGGGGACTTTTCAATTTACCCATTAAACGTGTCCTTTGAGACAATCTAATTTTTTTAATTACTTATCCACACCTAATTCTGTTTCCTAATACACAAGAAACCCTGTTAGTCAGGCACAAAGTTTTAGGGGGAATCAAAACACCTCTATTGAGGCTCATTGCCCAATGCAATGATAATTACTAATGTCTGGACACCTCTAGACCAAATTATATACTTTAAATAACCCAAGACTAGCTAACTTGGGATACTTACCCATTTCACGTGACAATGTGAATGTTTTTATTGACATTGTCGTTTGGATAGTTTGTGGGATAGCATGTCTTGTGGGTTTCAAAATTTATCTGAAAATTCCACAGCTCATGCATGATCATAAGGTGATCTGTAATTAGGATATTCCAGTTTGAGAGACAGACGCATGTTGAAACGAACGCAAGTAAAACAAATGTGAGTTAAAATGCAATGCTTGCTAATGCTATTGATTGAAATAAAAATTGTAACACATCTAATTATTTGAATTTTTTCATTTAACACATTGAATGAAAGATATATATTTTTAAAAAGTGTCGATGAAAATAAAATTTTCAAATACATTTATGTAAATCAAAAGAAATTGTGAAATAAACCTAAAGAAATAAGAAAGTACATAAAAAAATTATTTTTTAAATGTTTTTGAGTAATATTGATGGATCTTATTTTCTTTTCGTCTGTGTCTCTATGTGACGTGGTGTGAGTAAAAAATGTTTAATTTAATTTTCTTATTTTGTTGTTTTAAAAATCACATCAATTGTTTACTAATAAAATGAATAAGTATCTAAATAAATAAATATATATATATATACTACGAATAGTTAAAAAATTGTTTACGAGATAAAAAATGAAAAAAAAATATTTTGTACGATATATTTGGAAAGGAAACTTGTTAATATGAGATTAAATCAGGTTTTCCTTATATTACTTGACATATTTTATGAATTTAGATTTATATAAAGATTCCCTATTAAATTAAGTACAGATATTAAAAATATATTAAATATTCCAGAAAAATAATAAAATCATTTTTCATCAAATCACTCAATTAAGAATTGGTTTCTTTAGTGAATGATAAGTATTAAAAGCTATGAGTAACAGAGTAAATAATTGCTTATTTATAAGGAAGAAATTCCTATTTAAATTACTTTTTTTTTTACTTCATTTCCTGTTGAATATTTTAATTGCCTTACAAAAGCGCAGACTATTTATTTTCATATGTCTCTTATTACTGTAGAAATTACTTCCAAATAAAATAATCTATCCATTGATTTATTAATATGAATGTATTCGCAAGCATTTTCAACCGAAGAGAAACTAAAGGAAAAGAGCTGTTTAATGAGAAGTCTTGGGAACAATAAAGAGGTTGATTTAAAGTTAGTTTGATTAGATCCTGCAAAAATACCCTTTCAAATGCAAAATAGCATTTCAGACATATCATCATTATTATTTAGAAAACGATTATAAGAAATGAAACGAAAATTAGAACAGGAATTTACGTAAAGAGAATTTCAAAACAGATTATAAAAGAAAAACATGCATAGAATGAGTTTACAGAAATTAGTAATCTTTAGTAAATTAATTTTTCTAAGAAAACAAATGAAATATCTTTATAAAAAAGAAAAATATAGGTACAGGTCATGAAATCCTAATTAAATCCTATTTCTAAGATAATAATTCCGACTGTCATTAACAACTTATCAGAAATATCTGCCTTTCTTCGAAAAACACCATTGAAGCCAGTTTTGTGTTGTGAAATAATAGTGGAGATTGATTTAAATATCTTTTAGTTAAGAAAATCGTCTGAAGAAATATGTTATTATTTTTACTAAAGACTCAAAGATTTTATATCAAAACAACATCAGCTAATAAAATACCATTAACGGAGGGGGGTGCAGTCCTCATTTTATATCGTCGTTTCACATTTTCTTCCGAAACTTCAATTCAGACGTGCATATATCTCTTATTCGCTATTATATATGTTGCGAAAAATTCCATCGGGTTTGAGAAAAACATTCCTCTAGCTTTTTGAAATTCAAGTACATGAAAATTTTATTCCATTTCTATTACTCTCAGAGACAAATAAATAATTTTTTATATTTAGAATTAGACGTGTAAATTTTTTGCTGCTTTTTACTTGGTGAGAAAACACATTAATCACAGTAAACATCACCGTAACATTTGCCTACCGAAAAAATGTTTTAATAAAAATATATTCATATATAAAACACGTAACATTCTCGGAAGAGAAGAGAAATGGTGATATTACTTCAATAATACATTGTACTATAATAAATTTTCAAGTTCTTGGTTAAAATTAAATATTGTGATAAATGTTTTAAACTCTGAGTTAAAAAAAAAAAAAAAAAAAACTTGGAAAATTTTTAAAAAAAAAAATTTTTTTTTAATTTTTAAAATTTTTTTTAAAAAAAAAAAAAAAAAAAACCTGGTCAACGTTTGAAAAAAAAATATGTAGGTTTAATTTCAACATTTTCAGACATAAAATGATAAATTAAGATAGTCGCGAGTTCTTGTTCCATTTCTGAGCTCAATAAGTTTTCGTTTCGAAACTCCCTTTCCTCTCCCATGATTATTAAAAAACAAATAAATCATCAATATCTCTAACAAGAGGGGAAAAAACAGTTATACTACATTCGTGGTTGTTTTTATTAGACTTGACAATTAAGTGTTTAAAAGATACGTGGAGAATGGAAATGAGTATTCCAAACTAACAAGTATTGAGTGAATCTCGACACTTCTTTTCATTTTTAACTATTCTAAGTAATTAGAAAATCTTCTGATTTAAATTTGAGCATCACTGATTAATACATTTAAGGATTTAGGGTATGAAACTTCTTTTTAAATTTTAATTTTACCCTTAATCGATTTTTCACTATATAATGTTCAGGAACTGAGAATTATAACAGAATAAGTGGCTTTCTCAGTTGACTCCATTTGCAAGATATTTTGAGATAAACATTTAAACGACAGGTGTTTATTAATACCAAAATAATTTAAAGTCTAGTAAACAAACACACACCTACACAATAAGCATTTTTAATTATAACTTTGATGAATTTTAAATTATGATAAAATAGTAAGTATTAATATTAAATTGATTTATTTTGAAAATTGGAAAATATATCGAATTAGTTGACTAAGGAAATTAAAAGATAAATGTGTTTAGGTAATATAAGGATTACATATTTAAGAATTTCTAAAAATCTTTTAATCAATGAGTATCTGTGTTATGCGCTATGTTTGTCACTTCTTAAAGCTCTTTTTTAAAACTCAAAGAGTTTTATAATCAATTTTGCGGAAAAAGGGAAATTAGAAGATTTAAACTGATTTTAAAAGAGAATCGGTTGTAATATATTTTGTATATAATTTTGTTAAAAAATTAGCTTAAAACAGGAATAGCTAATTTATTTAGTCAAAATTTAAGTTTCCCAATTTTCAGGATTCTAAAATTGAAATATTCTGCCAGATCGAAATAAAAGTTAAATGTATTTTATTTTCTGAATTAAAAAAAAGGAATAAAATTTCAAAATAACAATGAGATAACAGTACATTTATAATCCCATTTCAAACTGAGGTAATTTGTCACTGTAACTCTGATATTTTTTAGAATATTACATTCAAAATTTCAAATATTTTTTGTTTTCAACAGTGTTCAATGGAAATTTCAGAGTCAAATTTTATGTAGGTATAATTTGAAGAGGTAATAAAAACGTCAAATATTATACAATTACTATTAAAACACTAATTTTTTTTTTATCATCGTAAGAATCTTTGTACTATGATGCTGAAAAAGGCATTTTTGAAAGCACAAAATTATATGACATCAAAGTAAATGATTATGCTTAAAAATTGCTAAACTTAAAATAGAGAAATTTTACAAACACAGTTAAAGAAGGAATTAAAATGTACTTTACTTTTATGCTTCTAAAAATACTTTTTATGAAAAAAAGCTCAACATGCATTTGAAAAAACAAATAAAATTAAAGCATACAATGATAATAACCTTACTCTATGATTAAAAATAAAAGCAAATTTAAACTGCTAATACTTCAAACATTTATTTAGAATCATGTTTATAAATATCTTTTATTTCTTTAAAAAGATAAAAAAAATATGAAGAATTAAAATGCATTGAAGAAAGGTATGAAAAATTAGACCAAAAAATATCTGTAAGTTTTCAGGTTTGTAGGCAATTCTAAATTCTTTAATTACATGAACTAAACATTAAGAATCCATATATATATATATATATATATATATATATATATATATATAAACATATATATCTATGTGTGGATGGATGCGGGAGGCAGGGTGGGTGAATAAGTGTATGTGTATAATATACACTCAGGAATAATTTAATACACATAATGTTACAGGTGACAGATTTACTTGATCACAAAATGAAGGCAATTATACAGTGTCCGTAATTAAAAAATACAGTACAATATCAATGGTGCTTCGGACCACCTCCTGCTGCAATACATTTTGCAACATAGTGTGGCGTTGTGTTGATTAGATGTCTAATGTTGTCCTAATTCAATCTGGCCCACAAATCTAGAACAGCCAGCTCCAAATCATTTACAAAGTGACATGGTGGCCCCTGGTATTTCAACTGGTTACTAAAATATTGTAGAGAGAGCTGTTTAAGCATGGAATAGAGTTTAAGAGGGATGTTGAAATTCTTGCGATGCTTAAGCTATATATGGGTGAGCATTATCTTGTTGAAAAATTGCCTCTGGAAGACCATTTAAGAAAAGTCCCATGTCGGTTTAATGAATGCCATCAATATAGAGCAAGTCCTTTAAGGTTACCGAATCATAATTAGAATGAAATGGGTATCATAGACAATATCTCTTTAAACCATTACGTCTGTAACGCTAGCAGTTTATCCTGCGGTACAGTGAGAGTGGAATTATATCTTTCATCAGGGTGCCTTCACAATCATGTGCAGTTATCATCTGTCCCTGAAAAACGAACCAGGACACTTCTCGAATTGTTATGTTTTGGAAATCTGTAGCATTTCACGTCTCTGTGACTAGACAACACAGTAGACGTAATCGCCTATTTCTTCTGAAAATATCTGGTGGAACAACTGGCAATCCTACATCTAATTGTATCGAGGAAAGAGTTTTATGGGCTACACGAGCGCCTGTCGCAAGACCCTTCGATCGTCTGGTCTCTTAGTCTTCCTGGTAGTTCTAGATTCTTTTCTCCTCAAGTGGGTACTATCTCGTGTCCTCTGCTCTTAAAATGTTCTGATGGCACAAACCGATAGATCGAACTGGTGAGCAGCAGGGCTCATCAAACATTCAGCGTTTTTCATTCCTAAGACCAAGATTCTCTTGATCGTGTGAAATGTTTTTTCACACATCTACCTGGAATTCATCTTCAGTAGGAAACTGATAGGTACATATATAAATCGATCATTTTGCGTCGGTTTATGTAAAAACCTTTTAACGGTTGCAATGTTAAAGCAGGGTGTATGGTTATGTGCATTAGCAAAAAATATGAATAATTTTCATTTCGGACTTCAAAGCAACATCATTCAACTGCAAAGTTTCGCAATTTTTGCTCGCTCCCTTCTTCGTGTGTTATTTCAATGTTCTTGGATATATATATATATATATATATATATATATGTGTGTGTGTGTGTGTGTGTGTGTATTTATCAGTGTATATACACTGGTGCTCAAAATTAAGAGAATTTTTTAATTTGGTCGATTATCTCTAGACCTACTGGACATATTTTAATGGAATTAGAGTGCATTTAGGGTTGATATAATACAAAAAAAAATAACCATTCAACAGTTATAATACACACACATTATCATGCGTAACACTCATTGCAGTCGCAAGGTATGAAACAGCAGTTGCAGAATAGAACACAAAATGAGTTAGTAGGGGATATGGTCCCCTCTTACAGATATACAGGCCTCGCAATGTGATTTTATGTTGGGAAAAATGGATTTTATGAGTTCCTGAGGCTATTGGTAACCCTTGTTCAGCAACGCTATTTTCAGGTCTTATATGTCTCTAGGAAGGGGCTTGAGAATTAAATTTGCCCTCCCCAGAGCGTCCCCGGCATGCTCTATTGGATTGAAATCTGGATATCTGGCTGCCAATACATCCGGCAAATATCCTCACTTTCCAGAAATTCGTTGACTAAATAAGCTCTACTTGACATCTCGTTGTCATTCCTTAAAAGAAAATCAGGGCCAATTGCACCTCTGAAAAGACGAATATAGGGATCCAAGACCTATTCTCAATATCTCTCAAGAGCCGCAGTCCCTCCTTCAAAGACATGGAGGGGTGAGCAACCATCCAACATAACGTCTGCCCAGACCATTAAGCCTCCACTGCCATAATGGTCGATTTCTTGGGCATTGGAGAGTAGGTAGCTGGTCCTTGTTTCTCTCCATATGAAAGTAGGGCGAAAATCACTAGTTAGGTTGAACCTGGACTCATCATTGAAGAGAACGGTCACCCATTAATTCATGCTCGATTCTGTATGGTCTCTGCGTCATTTTAAATTGACTTTTCCTTTCGCAGAACTGAGTGGGAGCTGCCAACGTGTCTAATTGTAAACAGCAGTCTTTCACGAAGTCTTATGGAAACAGTCTCGCTTAAAATTCGGGTTATTGTGGCTGCATACAACTCATGAAAGACCATGGAAGCTGAATCATCCCTGTTATGCTTCGCTGTAATCCCTGGATATTCCCCGTCCTTCAAGGCTCTTAGATGACCTTGTCTAGGCTTTCTCTCGACGAATCCGGTATCCTTATACTGATTCCATAAGTTGGACACGACGCCAAGCGTTAAATGGAATTCTCTGCAAATTTGGATTTGAGACTACGCTGCTTCTAGCCTACACACAATTCGCCATCTCATTCCATCATCTAAACGTTAATGGTGACTCAATTTTACTTTTTGAATTTTAATTTAAGTGATTGCTGCAAAAAAAAAAAAAAAAACCGCTAAAGAATTCGGCGAAATGCACTAGCTAACGAAATGCGTATTTTGGCATGTGCGCTTATAAATCCTGTCTTTCTTCGAGTTCCGTTCCCATACACGTATTTTTGAAACAGTGTTTATATATTTCGTTCAATCCTTTTCATGAAATTCTGCAATATATGCAAAGTCTCTTAATTTTGAACACCAGAAAATATAACACTCATAGACAAAAAAATTAGCGCACCAATAAATAATTGCAGGTCGTAACGAAACTTGGCATTAAAGTGCATGTCGGGGAGATATGCAAACGATTAGAAATGCAGGGTGATTGCACAGTACGTATAGCCGGTAGAGGGCGTTTAACGTCGTTCTCCATGGAGTATAAAACAGGTAACCAAAGCTTTTTTGAGAGTGCTGAATCGTTTACTAAGGAAGAGCTGAGGTAGACATGCCATTACGCCGTTTTCGAAGACAATATGAGCAGCTGTCGTAGTTTAAGAGGGGGGGAATCATCAGCATTATGGAAGCTGGGTGGGTGGCTAGGCGAGTAGCTCGTCAATTAGTTCGCTCTTATTGTGTTGTGAGAAGGTGTTGGGACCAGTGGATCCGAAAGATGTCATTTACACGAAGACCAAGCTCAGGACGCCCTCGACAGACCAATCGTCGAGAAGATCGCCACATCGTAAGAAATGCACGCGTACAGCCAACTGCTTCATCGGCCGCCATCTAGTCACAGGTAGCACATTCACTAGGGCCCCCTGTGTCCATTCCGTGCGCCTATTCCGTGTGCTGCCCTTCACTCCCTCCCATCGACGCCTCCGTTTGGAGTGGTGCTGCGCACGAGGAAACTGGACTGCAGCGGAATGGAACCAGGTCGTCTTTAGCGACGAATCCAGATTCAATCACAGCAGTGATGACAATCGTGTTTGTGTGTGGAGACCCCGTGGTGATCAATCCTGTCTTTGCTTTACAGCGACACACCGCTCCCAAAGCTGGTGTGATAGTATGGGGTGCCATTGTCTACAATACACGGTAATCCCTAGTATTAATCCGTGACACCATGACATCCTACAACCACATGTAATGCTACTCATGCAAAGGCTCCCAGGAGCTAATTTTCAACAAGACAATGCTCGGCCTCACACGGCAAGGGTGTCGCAAGACTGTTTCAGCACTGTTACTACCCTTCCTTGGCCTGCCCGATCCCCAGATTTGTCTTCA
Organism: Nephila pilipes; assembly: GCA_019974015.1. NCBI lineage: Eukaryota > Metazoa > Arthropoda > Arachnida > Araneae > Nephilidae > Nephila > Nephila pilipes. The sequence goes on from BMAW01126117.1 coordinate 97,067, forward strand.
ATCGAGCATATCTGGGATCATTTGGGATGGCGAGTTGGGCATCCCACGATTTTGAACGAAACAGAGGCAAGGTTACAGCAAATATGGAACGAAATGTCTCAAGACATCATACAGAACTTGTATTCCTGAATGCCCGATCGTATCGTATCGTGCAATCGCGCTACAGGGGGTTCAACCGGGTATTAAATCCTCCGTTCTTTTTCCTGTTTCTCTGAAATAAATGATTCTTTTTCTTTGATTTTCTAATCATTTATTTATATCAAAGTAATCATTACGTATGTAAAATTTCATTTCATTTTGACGGCTCCTACTTGGTGCGCTAATTTTTTTTTATCCATGGATATATATATATATATATATATATATATATATATATATAATTTTACTTTATTTTTTTATAATTATATACAATTATGTTGTGCAATTGTAATTAAAATAATTCTATTATTACACTTTTGAAAAGAGTACAATTATTTGAATTATTAATCGTAATGTTTGCTGTAAAAGGTAAGTATAAAATTTAAAATAATGAGCTGTTAACAGAAAATGATAACCAAGTAATGAAATTTAATTGTAGGTTTTTTTTTAAGATTTATATAAGATTCATATTTTTTTAATAACAAAATCAAAAGAGAAAATCCCTCTTCGAAATTTAAACTTTTTCCGCTGACCAACAGCCTTTGTAATTTATTCGGTATTATTTTTAGTCTATGTCAGATAATTACAAGCTAATGTTTTGTTTAATTAACTCATTGAATTTTTGAAATAATAATTTAGCGAATTAGAATTAATAATTTTTAATTAGATATTAGTTATCTCTTTATAATCATACACAAGCGAGAAGCTCTTGTGTAAATTTTTATGTATAGCTATAATATTCCACAATCCCCCAAATTTTAATTTTGACTTTAAGAAATAAATAACACCATTTGATGCTCGGTACGAAATACTAATTAACCTTATCTTTTAATTCTTTAACTTAATCTTTTTTAACCTAACTAGTAGTGATATTTTTAAAAACACCTGTTCTTCACACTGTTCTGTTTTTCGATCGGAACTAATTGCAATTGAATTTCAGGCTACAACTATTTGACCTAACTATCAAAATATCTAGAATTTGACCGACAGCCGAAGTTCTATATAATCCTTGCAGAACTGGTTACATATTGATCATAGAGCATTGATCTCTGTACTAATCCTGCTTCAATAACTTTCATTCTGCTTTGATATATATTATCTTCAGTGTATTCCCTCTCATATTGACATCAGCGGTAACGACGTGGATGATACACTAGCTAAGGATGCCAATTTAATGGCTTTAATTTCTACCACCTTAACATTTCTAGAGACTTTCTCAAGAATTAAATACACAAATGATCATTCTTTGCGTTTTCCTCCGACTTATGTCTGGTATTGTGCCAAGCGACAGGGTGGATTGACGGTGATCGGAACCAGTAGACTATAATCTCAAGGTTTCTGAGTGGTCACTTGCGAGGCCTCAAAATTGAGCAGGGAAATTTGATCTTCTTCGATTCTATAAGTTTTATATCTTCTTTCCTTTCAGGCGAATTTCAAGGAGGACTTGAGCGAGCAGCCTCTTCTTATCTTCGACTTTTTGATTATCTGATCTAAACCACTGGCTTGATCGGAAAGGATTAGAAACAACCACAAACACTTTTATACTGAAATGAATGACTCACAAACACTTTAATCTAGAATTATCATTAACTCATGTTATACAAATTAATTACTGAGTTAATTAAGGAATTTTAGGAACTTCAAGTCAGTTGAAGCATATTTGGTAAGAAATCATTTTTGTGAAGCGAAATATATTTTTGTTTCAATTTTTAAGTGAGTTGAAAACAGTTTTTATCTTTAGATCTTGAATATTTTTCATCCTTATCACCGTGTTACCAACATGTCAAGTATAACTTTAAATATCTATATTATTTTAAGAATGTTCCTCATACCTCAACAATTAATTTTTAATGTTTGTAGAAACGTGTTCGGCACAGAGGAATGTATACTCCAATTTTACATCACAAACATAACTTGACGTTAAGACTAACATGAGTGCAAGTTGACTCAGGCGCTGAACGCACTCAACTTAGGAACAAAACGCAACTTATTCCACAATTCGAACTGACTCCAGACTTTTCAGATTTCTAAATGACTGCACAATTTTCAGTTTTCGCTATCCATTTACTTATGCGAGCCCCGTAATCGAATGTCGTCTGTGCCTTACAAGCATGGTGATTTTAAAACAGCAGATTATCTAGGTTATTTATCAATTTTCTATCATATACAGTGAATGCAATGACACAATCTGAATATCTGTATTCTTATATTTCATTACTTCTGTTAATATAAATTGAAATGTTCCTTAGCCATAACTGTTTAAGCTCGATTACTTTGATTAGCTGTACTCTTTCGCATTGAATCAATTTCTGTGAATACATGAGATACTTGATTATGAGGTGTGTTTCTTCTTAAAATATTTTCTTCGTGATCATCTATTTTTATTCATTTATAAACAGAATATCTATAAATCATATAGGTCTTTCATATATCATATGTATCATTTATGTCTTGATAGACAAGAATTTGCAATGGAATTATCTGGAATATCGCATTTTCCTTTGATTAAAATTAGTTATCTTCAGAACAATGTTTATTAATGATATTCATACATTAAAGTGCTAGAAATCATTGCTATATGCAAGTATCTGGATGGCAGTAGCATTGTATAAGAAAGGTATACATGTGTAGAATATTGTTAGTGCTTTCATTTGTATTCAGCTAATACAAGTTAAAGGATTTCTGCCTTGATTATGGTCACATGGCGGAAAATAATAAACTTGAAACTACGAACGCTAATAGGAGCTACACGCAAAGGCATAATATTTCAGAAATTGTTAGGAATTCAAAATTTCTCGATCAGAGTCTAGAGTGTGCAGACAACATATACTTTCAAGGTTTACCTTCCACATGAACACCGCAGTGACCAAACATTTCTACTTAATGACATAGACCAGTGACATCAATGTGTTAATCGTGATACACAATACAGGTTTCAATAATCGTATCAAATAATATTGGACGTACGACTGAAGTGAATTGATTATTATTCAGTACGGAAAACTGCTAAGTTCTTAAGTTTTATGCATAGCACATTCAACAATTTCTACTTTACATGCAACGTTTTTTGAATGTCTCTATACAATATATTTTTAATATAACTTTTTTTTAAATTCAGGTTACACGGGATATCCCTTAAATGCGACGATATGCGTTAATACAATTTCTACGATTGCGTTGACCTCCTTGCTGAAAGATAGTCTTTAAAAATATTGATTCCTTTAGTAATCTCTAGAGAATCGCACTGCAATTCATCTTCTTAAAAATTTGGAAAAGAATTTCAGAATTAATTATTAATGTAACAGGTCAATTGAAAAGCCACCAGCCTACCATAGTAAAACACATTTTTTTGACAAAATTAGTTTTTTTTATTCAACATAATTCCCTTCAAGGGTGATACACTGATTATAGCGACCCTCCAACTTTTCGATACCATTTTTGTAGTACGATTTATCCTTTGTTTCAAAATAGGCCTCAGTTTCGACGATCACCTCTTCATTCGACGAAAATTTCTTCCCAGCGAGCCTTCTTTTGAGATCTGAGAACAGGAAATAGTCGTTGGGGGCCAGATCTGGAGAATACGGTGGATGAGGAAGCAATTCGAAGCCCAATTCATGGATTTTTGCCATCGTTTTCACTGACTTGTGACACGGTGCATTGTCTTGGTGAAGTAGCACTTTCTTTTTCTTCAAATGCGGCCGTTTTTTCGGTGATTTCGTAATTCAAAAAGTCCAACAACGCTATGTAATAGTCGCTGTTGATGGTCCTTCCTTTTTCAAGGTAGTCAATGAAAATTATTCCATGCGCATCCCAAAATACTGACGCCACAACCTTGCCAGCCGACTGTTGCGTTTTCCCACGCTTTGGAGCGGGTTCATCGTGTGCAGTCCACTCGGATGACTGTCGATTGGACTTCGGAGAGAAATGATGGAGCTATGTTTCATCCATTGTCACATATCGACGCAAAAACTCGGGTTTATTACGCTTGATCATCTTCAAACACTGCTTCGAATCATCAACTCGTCGTTGTTTTTGGTCAAAAGGGAGCTCGCACGGCACCCACTTTGCACAGAGCTTTCTCATACCAAATATTCGTGAATGATATGATGTACACGTTCAGTTGATATCTTTAGAGTGTCTGCTATTTCATTCAATTTCAATTTACGGTCATTCAAAATCATTTTGTGGATTTTTTTAATGTTTTCTTCGGTAACAGCCTCTTTTGGGCGTTCACTGCGTTCACCGGCTTCGGTGCTCATTTCACCACGTCTAAACTTAGCATACCAATCATTGATGGTTGATTTTCCTGGAGCAGTGTCCGGAAACTCAGTATCAAGCCAAGTTTTTGCTTCAACTGTATTTTTCCTCTTCAAAAAGCAATATTTTATCAACACGCAAAATTCCTTTTTATCCATTTTTTTTTCACAATATCAAAAGTTGCTTCACGCTTCACTCAAAATTCTATAATTCACAAACTAATGATCCGACAGCTGTCAAATTCATACACGCATCTTTTGAGGGTTAGGGCTAACTAAAAACATATGGATTTAATTCTAGTAGCGTCATCTATGCGTCAGGCCGGGGACTTTTCAATTGATCTGTTATGCTTCATTCTTGTAATTTCTTGTGAAATCGCATACGATTTTATTTTGCTGTAATTGAAAATGATCGAATATATCGCATAATTGAAGATTAGCTTTAATTCTTTGCAAAATAAAACAAAACTCAACATAAATACATTTTGCAAATCATTCATGGAAAGTCAAATTTATATCATATAATTGATTACTTTTATATTAAATGATTATTCTGTTTCAATTCTAATTTTTTTACAAATTCTTTCATTATAATTGTCCCTTTTTAAATTATCAAAAACGCATGTGTAACGTTAGTTGTGTCTTGTGAAGTCACATCATATTCAAATGCATTTCTATCAGCAGAATTAGAAGTGTAGACATAGGAAAACATTTTTCAGCTTTTTTGAATAACCTGTGTCATCATCTTAAGGCACTTCAAGAATTATGGAAAAATATTTTATTTTTATTTTTACGAACAGTTAATCAGTTTAATTTGAACTAACCGCTTGTGTTCTTATAAGTAACATTTTACATTCAATAGATTTCCTACATTTTTTTTTTACAATTTTCATATATTTTGAAGGAAACCTAAAGAATTAACATGTTTCCATCTTTTAAAACCATGGGGACACAGCATTATTTTACTTCTGGCAATAATTTTAGACAGTTGTTAACACATACGCACTTAGTTGCGCTGAGAGTTGGAATAAGACGGGGTAGAATTTAATTACTTGAGAATCAGATATGGCTGTGTGCTACTCCAGATAATGCGTAACAGTTACCTAGACTCTTGAGCAAATTGGGAAATAGGTAAAATATTTGCTGACACAAGGATAAATGTAAAAAAATATAAAAGGAACTCTAAAGTATCCAAGGGGAGCGAATCATTGAGATCTTAGAACTTAAATAATATTACATATCTGATGTCTTTTCAGTAGCTATATCACTTATAGTAAGTATTTGACTTCCTAAGTTATTCCTACATATAGCCAGCAGTGACCCCTACTTCTATCTATAATTTTACATAAAAATTTCTGTTGCACTTTTTTTAAGTAAGCGCATTTTTTCGTCTTCTATCTGCATTTCCTTATTTTATTTCTTTGAAATCGTGACTTTCTATCCCAATATTGCAAAAACATTTATTGCTACTCAAATCATGAATGTATACCCTACTTGTTTAGAAATAAATATTTAAGACAATTTTCTTTTCCTTCTAGAAACGGTAAACTATTTATTACGGAATATATTTTCTTGAATTATGAATGCTTTATTTACTAATATAGTCTTTTTTTTCCATTTCCAACCATTTTCAAAATAACACTTCAAAAAATCTTCGCTTTCTCTTTTTTCAAAACTTTTGCTGCTTAATTTGTGATTATTTGAGGCATTAGTGTAATTATTCAGAATTACAAATTGTTCTTGTACATTTTCTTCTCTTTCATGAATTAGAATGAACTTATATTCAGTGGAACTTTATTATGAAAGAATACGAAAGAAAAATTAATAAGATGTTATCAGTCACCAAGTATATTTTCAACGGAATTGGCTTATTTGCGTTTTACTTATTAGAAGGCCATGTTTGTTGTTGCTTGTTTCATTGATTAAACTTTAAGCATTTCATATAGAATAGGAGAGTAGGAGCAATAATATGTATTTTATGAAATACAGATATATTTATACTAAAATTTTGATTAATTTTATCAATGTAAGAAACACGTGAAAGGGAATCTGTGAACTTACATAGCAATTGACCCATTTCAAAAATATGCAAAATCAACTTAAATGAATGGATATAATTATATTTTGGTCTAAATAATTAATGAAAGCACCAATTGTTTGTTAGTAAATTTTGGAATTCATGTCGAGGGAAGGAAACGTTAGAGTAATGCGCATAAAATGCAATCATAATGGGCCAGGTAGAATTGATATAAATTCTCGAAATATACCTAATTTTATTGGCAGTTTTTTTGAATCAGTTGAATGGAATAAGATTTTGGAAAACAATTAAAATATGAAGTGGTTTGTTTTCAAAATTGTTATCAATTCACCTTTTGAAATAAATATTTCTAGTTACAATTATTATATGTAAGAATTTATTAAATATTGGTCTGAAGGAATTGTTAGAGAGGGTGCCTGTAAAGTTGGTGTGCGTAACTTGAAATATAACAGTTAAAAAAAAGCTATAAATAAAATAAAATTGATCTAACTGAAAGTTGGGAAAATCATGACAGAAAGAATAAAATGTGGAACTGTAAACCATTCTTAAACACTGAAAACAATTTTTGGCTAGAGGATATCTAGAATGCCCTGTTTGAATTGTAAAAAAAATGTCTGAATTTAAAGAATTTGGAAAAAGGAATAGATAAAATGTATCACATAAAGAATAAATTCTTAAAAATAGTATATTGACACAGTAAAAGAGTAAAAAAGCGTTTTAATATTAATGTTTTTCTTTAATTAAACTGATAAACACGAGGAAGATATGTTAGCAGTTACGTGAAGCGAAAAATCATTGTACTTTTTATCTAAACCCTCTTTGGAGTGTTTAATTTCATTAAGTATATTTATGCGTCCCCACGTAAAATAACAATTTAGTTATTTATGCAAGATACAATTCTAGTTTTTCTGAACACCTCAGACACCCAGATGATAAATCTAAAAAGTATTCATTCATTACGGATACATCATATAATTATTGTGTCTTCTTAATGGGAAATTTACGTGACTAAATAATCGGACTCGAATTCAAAGTAAATTATAGCATTGTGTGGTAGGATATTATTATGTTGATATGTACGGCTAAGAAGCGAATAGCTACAGCTTACTGTCGGGCAGTAAAGGTTTCATGAAGGACAAAAAGTGTGAAATGAAATAGTTTCGCAAACATACCAGGTTCGTTCAATAAATCCTTGGACAGTCCAAGATACGGAGCTTGTAGCATCGAAAATTATTTTTTTAGTAAGTATCATATCTCATTAGCTATCTGTTTCAGTTATTTACATTCCATTGTTTCAATTACAATGTCGATTGAAGCAAAAAACTTGTGTTCATTCAGAGAAAAAGGGAATAAGTGGGTTTTGAGGGCGATTAAACATTGATATGTGCAAGACTTAGCACCGAGCGCTATCAAAGCTGAGTTAGATGAAGTCCATTGCACATCTGTTCCTGTGTTTACAACTTTGTGCAATTGAGTAAACGAATTTAAACGTGGTGTATATCATCAAAAGGAGTACGCCGTTCAGGACGTCCAGTTGAAGTAACTACTACGAGAATGACATCATATGAATTTGACTGATCGACGAATCAACCTGCGTGAATTAATTAAGGTCCCTGGCATATGGCAGGCAAGAGTGTTTTTAATTTTGCATGAAACATTGGGTGTGAAAATTTCTTCACAAGACGGATGCATCGTTTGCTCTCTATGGAAATTAAACACAATCGTGTGGTTGATTCTGAGGCTATGATGGCGTTTTTTCGTCAGAATTCTAACGAGTTTTTGTGTTGATACGTAACAGTAGATGGAACGGGGATGCACTATTACATTCCAGAGACAAAGTATCAGTTAAAACAGTTGGCGTTTGAAGGCAAACGGGAACTGGAAAAAGCAAAACGATGAAATGGGCTTGCAAGATAATGATCATGGTTTTTTGGGATGATCACATAATTATCTACACTGGTTGCATAAAAAAAGGGGAAAACAATAAATGGAACACTTTATGCGTCATCGTTGTACCGGTTGAGATGCACCATCAGGTAAAAAGATTCCTCATTTGAAAAAGAAAATGATTCTCTTCTTTCAAGACAATGCACATTTGTGCTGTTTCGATGGCCAGATTCCTTTAATTAAATTTTCTATTACTACACAACTACCATATTCATCGTATTTGGTTCCTAGTGACAATTTTTTTATTTCCAAACTCAAAAAAAAAAAAAAAAAATAGCTCGGAGGACAAAGTCTTACGTTAAATGAAGAAGTCATCACCCAAACAGATGTCTATATTTTGAAAACTCTTTCCGAAATCTTACTTTTCAGATCCCTTAAAAGAGTTGGGGATGCGCTTGGAAAAGTGATTTGAACTAAAGAAGATTATGTTTAAAAATAAAGTAAATAAATAATAAATATACTTAAAACATATTTTACTTTTGTAAAGGCTTATTGAACGACACTTGTACTTCAAATTTTCCGGGTTGTATTGCTGGAGAACGTCCGAATAGCTGAATTCAAAAATTAGCTCATTTCTGAAAATTAATCTGCAACATTTTGTGATATATAAGTTTGAACAGTTGTAGAATAGTTGCAAACGTATTTAACAGAGATCATTCGTGATGGGTTTGTAGATAGGGTTGAATATATAAAGAGAACAGTTTATCTCAAAATGCAACTACGCTATGCTCAGTGCTCCACCAGAACCACTTTCTTTGATGTTGCGATTTGTCCATTCTCAATACTGGAACTAGAGCACTAGGCAGGTAGCCTGCTGAAGTAGTCTCAAAGATGCTTTATCGCATTAAGGTATCCGTACACATTTAAAACGTCATTTTTGTCAAAATTTTCGATTTTCTAATTTTTACACCAGTTTACATTTTAAACTTTTTTCTTTCTAATAGTATTTGAATTTTGCTTATACCTTATTTAGAACTTAAATTACAGGGATTTGAATTTTACTCGTTAGCTGATTTTTGATACCGGAAGTGCATTTCTGCAGGCAGGAAGTTGGAAGAAATGTTTGTTTACATTTTTATTTTTCGAAATATCTTTTATATGTACAATGGTACAAAATAAATAAATTTTAAAACATGAATCTGAATTTTCAGAATGTTTGAAAATACATTTGGCAACAGGTTTTTAAATACTTTTTTATCTTGAATCTGGCAAGAAAAAATAATCGTTATTGTTTGTTTACATCTATTTTGGTTTCTGTTCTCATCCTTATAAATTTCTGTTTAAGATTGTTTTTATTGTTGAAAAGCTCAGTTTTTTTCGTTTAAAATGGGAAATTCAAAAGGAAGAATTCGTGTTAAAAGAAACGTATAATTTCGTGGTAATGGTTTTACCAAAAATGATAGCAAAAATAGTACTGTAACTGCTAATGCCAGTGCTTCAAAATTGGACATTTCTGCCATTCTAGATGAAGAAATTGCTGAATATGAAAATAAACCGCTAACCGGCAACAGAATTATTGACATAGAACTCCTTTTATATTCAGTTTTACAACTTTGTTGCCAGAAATGCTTCCACGATGGTTTGCTGTTACATGAAGACTCGAGGTATGGATTGTGCTCAAGTTTTGCAATAAAATGTAAGCATTGCGACTTTTGCACAGGATTTTCCAGCTCGAAGAATACATTAAGCTATCCTGAGGTAAATGCAAGATTTGTTTATGCCATGAGACAAATTGGGAAAGGTTTTTCTGCTGCATATAAATTATGTGCAACATTAAATTTACCCAGGTTCAGTAAAACTGCATACACCAATCATGAGAATAAACATATGTCTGTGATTTCAGAAGTAAGTGAACAGTCAATGCAAAACGCAGCTAAGGAAGTTTTGAATATTCATTCATCTAAAAATAAATTAGCTGAATGCGGTGTTTCTGTCGTTGGAACATGGCAGCGTAGAGGTTACACTTCTATGAATGGGTGTGTTGCTGCTTTGTCAATTGACACTGGCAAAGTAGTGGACATGGAAATAATGTCATCATATTGTCCAACCTGCAGAAAGCTTTCGAAAATGCCTAAAGGTATTGTATCCGAGACACTTGAAGCAGATAATGTGTGTCAAAGTAATTTTAAAGGTTCCGCATTAAATATGGAAGCTGTTGGCGCAAACAGGATCTTCAAAAGATCAATTGTGAAACGAGGTTTGAAGTATTCACACTATTATGGGACGAGGACTCTAAAGGCTTCATCAGCGTGAAAGACACATATGGGAAAGATAGCGTAATTAAACTGGAATGCATTGGGCATGTTCAGAAAAGAGTAGGTGCGAGACTACGCAAACGGAAATCAAAAAATAAAAGTTTATCTGGTAAAGGTAAACTTACTGATTCGTTTATTGACAGATTGCAAAATTACTATGAAATTGCTGTTCGAAGTAATGTAGGCAATCTACTCAAACTTCAACAGAACGTCATTGCGGTCTTGTACCACTGTGCATCGAGTGGCAAGAAACCCATGCATGGACAGTGCCCTATCGGGAAAGATAGCTGGTGTTACTATCAGCGAGCACTGTGATGCGGAAAAAAGCCCAAAGAAAAATAGAATGGCTTATCCAATGATGTAATTAAACCGATATACTTAGTACTGTGTTCTAAACAACTTCTGTCAAAGTGCCTTCATGGTAAGACACAGAATACCAATGAATGTTTTAATCGCATAATTTCGCAGAGGGTACCGAAAGAGGTTTTTGTGTGCCTTAAAATTTTAAAATCTGGTGCGTCGGATGCTGTCATACAGTTTATCCTTCTAAGCGTTTAGCACGCTTTTTTGCGTGCTGTTCGAGATATTCCAAAAGCGTTTCCGCCGTATAATCCAGTGTGGCTGTGAACGCACCGAAAGCTGAAGAGCCGTCTTTTTTGCCATCACAGGATATATTCGACATTGTTTGCGCCGGGTTTTTCTGAAATTCCTTTTCCCCCTTTTAAAAGTTTTACTTCTTGTTAGATAATTGGGGAGGGATGCGGACACACAACGAACTTTGACAGGAAATTTTATGACTCACAAGGGAACCCCACTCTTGTTCTTAGGGTTAAGACATTTTCCATTGAGACATTCGTTCAAGAGGGGAAGGGGAAGATTTCCTTTCAAGTGTGATTGTCGGTCAACTTCGTTTGAGATTTTATTGGGTTTTTGAAAGAAAAGCGTCCTTTGACCTAGCTTTCGAGTTAATTTTTTTTAATAAACCAATCCAAAAACGCTTTAAAGTTCAATCACAAAATTAACTAGATTTTATTCCTATTTTTTAATTAATATTCATTTCGAATCTTAACAAATTTAGATAGAGTATTAAACCTACTTTTTTATATTGTTGGACAAATTACTTTTTCTATGTTTTCTTTGATTGCTAAAAACTCACCTTTTTTCCCCTCACTTTAAAATTATCAGATAGAGTTAAGTTTTTATATTATATCTATAAATCTCGAAAAACATCGCTAAATATATATCTATAAAATATCTATGTTTAAATGCAGAGAAAGTATGAAAACAATAAATACATTCTATTGTTTCATTTATGTTCTTTAATCACTACTTTCATTACTTAAAATAATAATTATTTCATAATAAAGTGTCAAAAACTAAAAAGGAAAAAGAAAAAAAAAAAAAAAACGAACGAGTCAAAATCAGAAACGCTGTAAGATTTTCAATTATTACAAATGAATAATTTTTAAGCTTCTGTATTTCATTACTTTTAAAAAATTCTAATACATTAATAAAAATAATACCGAAAAAAGCAAACTTTTTTTTTTTTAATTCTGGTTTTTCTTTCACAATTTCAAAAACCAGATATTCAGGACAGCTTACACACGATATTTTGTAATGTCATGTTTCGAAATACATCCAAATTTTAAATAAATGAACTACATCTTCCTTCAAAGAGAAGAAGAATGAGGTTTCTCCTCAAATTAAAATTTTTCAAACTTGATTTTTCGAATAATTAGTAATTAAAAGCGTCGGCACACATTTATAATTGTTCATACGCATTAGTGTCAACTGTACATTTGCACAGATACTTTTGGTTACTAATTATTTGAAGATTCAAATTAAAAAGTATCCACATGTGTAAAATCTCTTATAATTAATCTTCTGTTAAAGAATAACGGATGAACATGTAATGAAAATCCGGATTTTTTTCGTAATCTTACCAATACACAGCTATAAACTTCACATAGTCTAGACTGAAAATCTGCTTTTCAAAAATTACGATAAAAATATTTATGTATGGTACTTACAAAGTTAAAAATTATTAATCACAAGAACTTACAATTCTATGAAAATTTAAAATATAAAATTCAAAATTTAATATATTTCATTACTAGCATATTTTCATATATTCCGTAAGTTTTGTACAAATCAGTTAAAAACCGCACGTTATTAGCAAAAAGTAGGCTGAACAATTTGATGAATACAAAATAAAAATTTTACTTGGAAGCAGAGCTGAGATGCTAAAACTTCGGTATACAAAAATTATGAGCATATCTACAATAGTTTCTGAAATAATTATTTTAAAATTCAGTTCGAAATTTGTTCGTTATATTATACGTAATATTAAATAAAGCGTCAAAATAATAAAGCAATGTTTGATGAATTCACAGATTATTAAAAATAGATACAAGTGACATTATCGCAAATATTACAAATTTTAAAATTTTAAATTAAATTGTATACTGTTATCATATTGGTGTAGATGATATAAAACTTGCATCTAAAATAGATGGAAAATGCAATTTGTAGTGACATAATTTTGAACAGAATACGTCATATTCACTTGATTAGGTAGAGTCAACCTAAGGTAGGAACTACTTGTGCAAAAGCTTAGGGCACTGCATTTTGGGAAATACCACTCCATCAATTACAGTTTTCAGGGGAAATGTAAAAATTAGAAATACAAAAATAACACATTTTAATAACAAAGGATTTTAGAATGGACTTTCAATTCATTTTTGCGAGATAACAATACCTAAGGTAACCAACCGTACTCTTTATGGGAGTTTTGAACTCCATTTTCGCAAACCATATTCTTTTTAAAATCTGTACTACCAAAATATTCATTTGCATCCTTTTGTACTCCTGAAAATATTATGAGCTATATTGGCCATTTTATGCAAACTCTTAAAAGTTCCAACCCATTCCCATCTAAATGTGTGGCCGCTGGTTCGATCCTGGGCCGCAAAAGAACCGTTGTGTAGCCGGGGCTGATGCACGTTAAATCTATTGCTACCCAAAGTTCTTCCGTTGGCGTGGTGTGGAAATAAGAAGAGGGAGTGCCAGCTGAGGTGTCGTCCACGTCACTTGACCGAGGTTCAAAACTACGAAGTCAGTCGCCAATGACCTTCGTTGCTTCTAGTGCGACGTTAATAAAAACTAATTCCATCTAAATGCAGTTTTTATCATAAAAAAAGTTTGTACTCGCTTATTTAGTAGGGAATTGTATTCCCACCATATGTTTTCTGTTTACCGAACAGAATTGCATCATTTCGGGGATCCCGAAATACATCATTTTGGGTTGAAACGAGAGTGATTTGGTACAATTTTAAGCTAAATATTATTAGTGCATCCTTATTTTTTTCCTAGAGCAATATAAGTTTTTCAAAGAGAAGTAAAAAAAAATATTTTAATGAATGTTTAAAAATGAGTTTCCTCTTATTAAGACAGCAATTAAAATGACATTTCTTAGGTTAGTTGTATAATCTGCAATAGTGCATTTTCTATTGTGAGTGTTGCACAAAGTTTGATAACAAAGCATATGGATACTAATACAAAAAAAAGTCTAGAAACGGCTTCAATGTCCAAGTTAACAAAATATTTTAAACTGATAATTTTGTATGAAATGAAAAAAGAAAAAAGCAATTAGTACAGTTATCGATTATCATCAAATACCATATCATATGTTTTATTGCGATTTTTTATTTGTTTATTAAGTTTTTAAACCCAATATTTCCATAATTTTTTTAATTGATTCTTCATTACATCGTTCATTTTAGTTGATAACATTAAACATGTGCTACTGTACATAAGATATGTGTTTTATATATCTTTTGAAATTTTTTAATTACGTATTTTATTTTATTTTCACGAAAAGTAAACTATCACCTTGTTGCCTATAGAATTCTCATGAATGAATAAATGCTGTATATCTTGATTATATATGATTTTAGATCAATAAATATTTACAGTTCTATATGCACGAGTCCTATATACAAATATATTTACAAACTGGTAAATATTTTAGATTCATAATATTTTTGGAAGCACATCACACCCTTTTGGATGAAACACAAACCAACATTGCAGGTTTTGCGCATAAAAATAGTTTTTTAAAGTTTCTCTTTCGTGCTACAGAATGCACATTTACGTTTAGATCTAAGTAAAGATTTAGTGCCCATTCGTATGATCCCATCCCCTTCATACTTCCCCCTTCCTTCATGTCAGAATCATCGCTATTGTATTGTGAATGATCTATTCCATATAACAATCTCAATTTCTATTGGTCTTACTGTTTTCTAACAGAACCTCCTTCTAATTTCATTGGAAACCCTTTCCTTTAACAGCTTGTCTAAATAGCTATAGTTACCATTTGCTCGTCACTAAGTATTTCGAAGTTCTGCTCGTTTGGCTTACTTTAAAAATGAATAGTGATTCCGAAAATGAACGTTTGATCGAGGAGGAAAGTTCGGATGAAGAATGTTCCTCCTCAGAAAGTGAGTCGGAAGATGACTGCCTAGATAATGCTAGAGACTGGTGTCAAATAGATATTAATTCTTCTCAACCTAGTCCTCCAAAATTTCCATTTACTGGAAATCCAGGCATAAAAGTGTGTCTTGGGGATTCTGAAGATCCCTCAGAATATTTCAACCTGTTCTTTGATGATGAAATGTTCTTATTTATTATCAGTGAGACAAATAGATATGCTGAATCATTCTTCGAAGATGCCGAACTAACACCTGCTTCTAGAGCTCTGAAATGGAAAAACACGCACATAGGAGAGATGAAAAGATTTCTCTCTCTCTTGTTGTTACAAGGCGTCGTTCAAAAACCCGTGGAAAAATGATTTTGGTCAAAAAGGCCAATTCTATCAACTCCATTTTTTGGAAAATTAATGAGTGAGATGCGATATGGAATTTTGATGAAATTCCTGCACTTTGAAAATAATGATGTCTTCGATAAAGAATCCAAAGCTATTGAAAATTAGCGAATTTCATGATCTAGTGGTGAAGAGATTCAATTCCGTGTATGTGCCAAAACCGGACATATCCGTAGATGAGTCATTGATAGCCTATAAAGGTCGATTAGGATGGAAGCAATACATTCCACAAAAAAGAGCTCGTTTTGGAATAAAATTGTTTCAATTATGCGAGTCTGAAAGTGGTTATGTTTAGAACTCGTTCATATATACGGGAAAAGGCACAATCCTCCACGAAGACTATAATAATTATAGTCTTTCAACAAAAAGTGTCATGACTCTTCTTCATGAATTAAAGGGAAAAAGCTATTGTTTGTCAACGTCGATTTTTATACATCACCTGAACTAGCGAAATTATTGAATAACAGTAAAACTGATATCTGCGGAACCTTACGATCAAACTGAAAATATTTACCTGCATCATTAAAAAATTCCACGGTGAAGAAAGATGAATTCATAGCGTGAAGAAAGGAGAATTCATAGCCTATAAAAAAGGTAAAATGTGCGTGATGAAATGGAAAGATAAAAAACCACTCCTTATGCTGAGCACTTTTCATAATCCCGATGTGATGGAAGGGAAAACTAAGAAGGAGAATTCCGTGTAGATGAAACCGAAAACAGTGGTGTTTTATAATACTTCCATGGGTGGTGTAGATAGATCAGACCAGTGTTTACCCTACTATTCTGTCGCCCGAAATCAACAAAGGAAGTACTATAAAAAGATTTTTTGACATTTGATAAACCAAATTGTATGGAATTCCTTCGTTATTTACATAAAAAAATGGCTGGAGTTTAAAACATATTGGTTTCCGAATGAAACTGATTGAACTATTAATCGAAGAAGGAGGCTCAGATTTCGGTTCTCGCAGATGTGTTATTCCTAAAAGTTTTGAAAATATTGTCCATTTAATAAGCAGGCATTTTCCTTCATATGTGGAAAGTGACCTTTCTAGAAAAAAAAAAAAAAACGAGTACGAAAATGTGTGGTATGTAGCCTTAAAAATGTAAACCTAAAACTCATTCGAAGAGAAACACGATTTGAATGCAAAAACTGTAATGTTGGACTCTGTGCAGCTCCGTGTTTCGAAAAATATCACACTACAACAATATTATAAACCGTATATAAACGTGTATAAATAATTTTCTGTATAAAATTAGTGGATTTAAAATGTGTTTGAACAAATATATTTATCTTTTGCTATATTTATCCATTTGTACACTTCCATCTTCAGGAATGTTTTATTACTTTGAAAATATTTTGACTTTGTTAAGGTATCCAAAAATCACTGCTTTAGTGAAAATTTTCGATAAGTCTCTTAATTACTTTTTATTTAAGATCACAGATTTATAATCTCAAAAATGGTTTACAATTGCTTCTAGGGTAAGTTAATTAATTAATTATTCTATGTATATAATTCTCTTTAAGAAACATTTAAATCTTTATTTGCATTTTCTGAAAAAGTGTGATTTAAATTTTTTTGTTACGAAAAATCTCATTTCTTAAAAAGTATTTCATGTATTGAAATGAAATTTTACCACAATGTTCAGTAAATTTCTTGGAATGTTGTGAATTTCAAACACATCTTTTAAGTTTATAACTAATTATTTTGGAACTATTTTTTATATTTCAAAAAGTGATATATTTGTAAAATTATGTTGTGTTCATAAGTTTTGGAATAACTCAGTAAGTTTAAGAGATAACTGCATTTTTCCCGCATCACAACACAGATATATATATATATATATATATATATGTATATATATACTATTTTGTATAAACCATTGTAACTAATTATTGTGTTTCACAAATATTTCTTTTTTAAATAAACAAACTGTTCCAAAGATAAGCATTAAGGTACTTTAAAGACGCTTTTGTTTAAGCATTTAATAATTGAGTTTTGAGTATTGAGTTTGGTTCCAAGAGGTAAAGACGAACGTTGAAAAAGTGGTGTTTGTGTAAAATTGTGTCTTGAATTTATGCTTGAAAAGATGTGCGCAAATAAATGCGATGTCCTGAAAACAAGTCAATTTATTAATAGTCTTCAATACAGTACAGACTATTATTTGGAGGTTCCACTAAAGATAGTTGAAATTCAGATGTGCTTATTCGAATGGCGGTAGTGCTGGTCTCCACAAGAATTGGAGTGCTTACCTCAATCAAATAATGCTGGTCTTCTGAGTTTCTAAATTGAAAATGAAGATATTTGGAATTGCCTGAAGAAGTTGTTTAGTAAAGATTACCTGTTGCTGAATTTGTTTTTTTCCCTTTTGCCCGAAGAATTATCTGGTAGTGAAAGTTCTTCGCGATTTCAAGCGCCATTTTTTTTCTTCTGCGGACTGTTTTCTGTGCTGTCTTGACATCACATACTGCTTTGTTTATTCAAGAATTAGCGTCATCTTTTCCGAGTGGCTTTCTTTAAAGCTGTTTTGTTTCAACGTTCATTTATCGGAATTATTTAATTTCACATAGAAGTAAAAGTTCTCCAACATGGCTTTTTTAGCTAGAAGTAGGTAACAGGATTTACAAGTGTTAGCTGAAGAATTGGGTTTGAACGTAAAACCTGAATTTAAAATTATTCATTTATATAAACTGATTGTTAAAAATCCTGATTATAATGAGGAATTTACACTACAATTACTTCGTGCCATTAGAGAAGAACGGGAAATGAAGGGAAAACTGGAAAAAGAAGAATGGAAAGAACGAGAGAGGAAGGTAGATCTGGAAGAGAGAGCACGAGTTAGAGCCTTTGAGCTGAAAAAACTGGAGCTGGAATTAAAAGCTGCAAGTATACTACCCAGAAATTCCATGCAGATATCTGATCAACCTGTGAAAAACAGAATTCATGATGTCGTGCCACGTTTTAATGATAAAGAAGAATTTCCCGATTCCAAAATTGATGAAGAGATTTTACCACCATCTAGTGAAGATTTTGCAATCAAAGGATTAATCAAAGTTAATTTGATGGAATTCTGTACAGAACCACTTGCAGTCCCTCCAGTAATTGTCCATGCAGAAAGCGTTGAATCTGAAAACAAGATTGAAAATATTGAACAAGTTCCAGAAAGTCATATTCAGCGTGAACTGAATGAAGATTGTTTTGAGGAAATGAATGAAAATCCTGAACTGAACAATAAGGCAGATCAGAATGTCACTTTTGCTAGATCTGAAACAACAAATTCAGATGAAGGAGATAATCAAGATAACACTTGTTATTCAAAAAGAAAGAAATGCTGTAAAAAATGCATTCTTCTAAGAAAATTTGTTCAAAATATTTCGTCAACTTCCCCAAATCTGATGAAAGTGTAACTATCGATAATGACAAGGTGTATGAGACTAGTAAATGTGAAGATATAGAATTAAATTGTAAGAAAAAGAGAAATTCTTTTGAGAAAAAGCGTATCTTTTCTGGTATTTTCAGAAATAAGTTTTCAGGAACTGAGAAGCGATATTCCATTACAGAGAAAAAATGCGCTACCAAAGAAATTGCTGTGAAGAAAAAACAATGTTATTTGGATGTGCCAAATAAATTCATCACCATGATGGACCATACTATTTTAGTTTGGCTTAAGAATAATGTAAAATTGAATCCACAACTTATGAGATGGGCAATGACTTTACAGTTTAATACTTATACGAAAGTTCCTGGTAGTGGCAAGAGTCATAAACATGCAGATACAAGTCTCACTCCATGGCCTGATTAGAGAAATTATATTTAAAATAATATACTTTCAGACTTTGAGTATAGGCATTTACTCTTTTACAAATTGGCTTATTGTTTGTATTGTTTTAGCAACTTTCTTCATCACAAATTGAATGAAGTTCATATTTATTGTACATTTTAAAAAGTTGCATGCCAGGTTTACTAATATCTTATATGTTTTTGTATTTTTTTTCATTATGAATTATTTCTTTGTCTAATGTGAATATTATAGATATTACTTTTAATATGTATTCTATTTTATGTCATAACAAGTTTTTGTATAGATTTTTATAAAAGGGTTTTAATTAGTAGTATCTGCTGCAGTCTAACAGTTCCATTCAATACCTAGTGGAATTAAAAATATAAAAAATTAGTATTTAGAATTATATTGTGATTTTCAGTTCATATTCTGTTTGTTATTTACTGTATTTAAAAAAAAGTGCTTTTGAATTTTTGTTACGTCAAATATTTTGGAAGAAAGTTATATACCTGTATGTATTTATGTAAGAGATAACCTTCTTATTATTTATGTATGTTTATTATTGATTTTTTATGTAGTTTGAGGAATTTAAGCTTAGCATATGAAATTGTGTTGTTATAAGAGAACTATTCTGTAAAAAAAATTAAATTGCTAAGCAAATCAATTTCCTGGAATAGGAAAAAACAATAATTTAAATCTTAAGAAACTTTAATCTAAAAAATTTATTAAAGTTTATTTCGGAGGAGGGAGAGGTTGTGACATATTCAATTTTTAAGAAACAATTGATTGTGATACCTTTTTTAAGATATTATGTGTCCAACTTATAAAGACAGACGATTAAATTTAATGTGATACTTTTTTTTTAAGATTTATCTGTTCGATTGTTATAGGCAGACGATTTAATCTAATGTGATACTTTATTTAAGACATTACCTATACTACTTTTAAAAGCAGACGATTAAATTTAATGTGATACTTTTTTAAGATTTATCTGTTCTACTGTTAAAGGCAGACGATTTAATCCAATGTGATACTTAATTTAAGACATTACCTATTCTACTTTTAAAAGCAGACGATTTAAACTTAAAGTAATACCTTTTTTCAATATTCTTTATTAAGATATTTTTTTGGCAACACCAGATCATAGTTTTGATTTTAGATAATTTACTGGCAACGGATATTAAAGTTAATATTGAGTTTGGTTCCAATAGGTAAAGACGAACGTTGAAAAGTGGTGCTTGTGTAAAATTGTGTCTTGAATTTATGCTTGAAAAGATGTGCGCAAATAAATGTGATGTCCTGAAAACAAGTCATTTGTATTAATAGTCTTCAATGCAGTACAGTACTGATAGCCCAAGTACCAATAACTTGTGCTTATTGCTTAAGAAAGTAAGGCTAATCAAATATACATTTACAGCATCATTAATCTTCTTCACAATCAAAACAAAGTATGAATATATACTCATAAGACATTTTACACATATATATGAAAATTATGACACATACAATCATCTTCTAAAATATCTAAAATACAAATATTCAGCAAATACCCACAACATAAATTAACATTTAATTATGTAACATTTCGACTAAGTACATTAGCATTTTCATACCATGACAGTTATGGATCATTAATATTAAATTATATTAATTTTTTTTTTTTTTTTTTTTTTTGTAAATGTTTTTAAAGCTGTACACTTTTTTTTATCAGAGATTTAGAAAAGTTATTTATTGCCAAAGAACTGTCTACACTCTCAGCTATACTTGAAATTCCATCATCATTACTGAGATAATAAACAACATTTTACGTTTAGATAATTTATAGTCTGATTCATTACTCATAGGGAACACTTATGATAATTTTCATTAGCAATTTTACCTACACATTGAAATTACATTATCTGAAACCTTAAAAATGGTAAATTTAGAAATAAAGCTTTTACTAACATGTTGGTATTATAAACACTAAAATTAGGTAACAATATAGATTAAATGGGGTTTCAAGACCTTCCTTTGAATGTTTAAAATTTGAGTTAATGGTTTTTTACAATTTTTATTAATTATAATTGAGCCCTCCAAATTATCTAAAACTATTTCACTCGCATGCAACTCTGAACTATAAGGAATATTTAAGGACTTTTCAATGTCTGTCAATATATTTCGGTCATTTATTTTATTCAAATAACCTAAGAATTTTCTCTCTGTATCGAAATAGATTCCATTTTCTTCATCTTCATTATTTATAGAGAAATCACGTTTTTCTTTTTTGTCCATCAAACAGTGCGCATCAATCTGATGTTCTACATCTTTTGAGAAGTCAGTTATATCATTTTCTTCACAATTAAGATCTTCATAATTTAATGGATTATATATAGAAATACTTGATTGCATTTTCTGAACTAAGAAAGGCATATTTTCTTTATCAAACACAACATCGGTTTGTTTATCTGTATCTTTCTCATTTCCATTTTTTAAGTGACATTCATCTCGTAGAATATCTGATTCTGTTGAAAAGATACATGACACAATTTTTTTACCTTCTAATTTACGATCAATTTTACAACATTTTGAGTTCAACAATGGATCAGGTGACACATCTTCATTACTTAACTAATTCTGGTCGAATATCATATAACATATCACCATCTTCTGATACTGAAGTTTGAGTAAAATTATTATCTAAGCCATCTGATGCTTCCTCACAAGTAAAGTATCCAGCCGAACAATTAGTATCATCTTGGATATTCATAGAATCATAAAATGGAATTTTAATATATTCTTTTCTTAAACTAACTTTTTGATCAACACTTTGATGTGGCGTAATTTTGAACAAGGCTACTGAAACAGAAACTAAAACATTTTCTGGCTCAACTCTTTTATCTAAAATCTCACAGTCCATGTGCTCTATTACTTGAAGATTAGAATCTGTATTTATGGTAAGACAAGGAGAACCAAACATTTCAATATTAATTTCATCAAGTATAGGATCTGCGATAAAAATAATCTGCTCAGATTTTTTAGAGTTTTCCACCTCTTCAACATCTTTTATCAATAGAATTAATTCAGCATCCTCCTTTTCAGCTTGCTCGAGCTGATCCCCATTAAGTTCGGTTAATTCAGTCTGGAATTCATCATCAGTAGGAAGGAGTTCAACCTCTTCTGGATTCGTATCTTCTCTGTTAATGACAATGCTTTGGGGTTCTTTTACCAACTGTTCAGAAGTCTCTTCTTTTCCCCTCAATTTTTGTCTTCTAGTTTGAACCGCACTAACTTGGTGCAATGAAGTGTTTCCTTCATTTTCGAAGAGAGCAGCAGTCTTATTCCCTAGAAGATAATGACCACGATGCAGTTCATTTGGAATAACAGCTGCTTTTGTGAATGTTCTGCCCCACTCACATTCAATAAGAACTTCTGCTAGTGGTAGGCAAGTTGAACTAGAATCTAAAAGTTGTTGCAACCCTACATGTTCACCAGTCATATCCTCACGTGTCACAAATCTATGGCAAACAATATCTATAGTGGCTCCAGTGTCGCGAAGGATTTTGGTACTGATACCATTTATTTTTCCATGAGAAGTATAAGTTTGCAAAAAATTTGTTCTTGCATCACATTCAGTAACAGAATTTACAGCCTCTGAAGCTTTCTTCAATTTAGGACAGTTTGGACGTAAATGATCAAGAGCGTTACAGTAAAAACATCTCAATTGTCTTCTTTTTTCGAATTCCTTACTGTTACTAGGATCAAAAAGTTTTCTATCAGGCTTGTTTGACTCATATTTGGGATTTTCAACCCTTCGAGGAGTTTTGTCAAACCTTCCAAACTTGCTTGATCCTTTAACTTCATATTTGATTCTCGAAAATAAATTAACTGTCTTAGCTCGAAATGTTTTTCTCACATCTTAGAATTCTTCTAATTTTTCAGCCAATTTTCTAGGTGAATTAATTATGGACCATTCATCCAAATAGTATTCTTTAAACTCAAACGGTGCACGTTTTTTCATTTGATCTGCAATGATTAAATCCCGTAGTTGATCGAAGGTTTCAACTTTTAGTCCAGACGTCCATCCATCGAAATAGGTCTGTAGTTCAGGATAAAAATCTTGCCAGGTACGTTCAGCAATTTTCTGGTGCGTATTAAACAAATGTCGAAATTTTTCGAGAGTTAACTTAAATCACTTTAACAATAATTTCTTCACGTGATCATAATCATTGGCTTTTTCCTCGGACTCACAACCAATTATCTACGTGATTTCTTGCGGTAGTAGCCCCAACAGATGTGTGACCCAAATTTCCTTTTGTAGAGATATTCTACTAGCTTGACGCTCAAATAGTACTAAATAAAGGATAATATTTTCCTTCTTATGATATTTATGAAGAAGCTTGCTCAATTCCTTACTGGATATTCTTGAACCTTCCATTTGTGGTTCTGGAGCTGATTTTATTTGAACTTCTAGCTTTAATTTTTCCAGCTCAAAATTTTCTCTCCGCCTTTTTCCCTCAAATACTTCCTTCTGTTTTCACTCCTGAAATTCCAATTCTTCCTTCCGTTTCCATTCCTGAAATTCTAATTCTTTCTCTTGAATTTCCCTTTCTTTCTCTTGAATTTCCCATTCTTCTTTCCGTTTTTTCTCTTTAACAAATTCCTCAAACATCGATTTAATGAATTCCTCGTCATATCCGTCACTCTTAAGAATAATTTCTTTTAAAGTTATCATCTTCATATCCTGAATAATTTTTAAGTCTAATTCTTCCGCCAATCTGATCAAATCCTCCTTTTTACCTTATGCTAAATAAGCAATTTTCTTGAGGAAAGAAAAAATAACACCAGAAAGCTAATTGACTCAAATAAACCTAAAATGTTGGCCTATCTACGAATTTACAATATCAAACTGAAAAATTTATCGAAATCTAACTTATTTACCTCCTCCAAAATTACATAAAAATATTCACATAAATACAATAAAAACTTTCACATAAATACAATAATGAATTCATAGAATTCTTATATTTCAGAAACGGAACTAAATGACTTTCTTTTAAATTAAAATTTGAAACGAAATTTGACACAATTCTTATTACCTTAAGTCTACTTTCTGTGATGATTGTAATCAAATTAAGAAAGATCATACAAATTCAATAAAAATATCAAAATTAAATTTGCATTTGAAAATCAAAACGAAAATCATTCCTTTTAACAACACAATTTCAGTTCTTAATTAACACACATAAAATAAGAAATGCACTAAATTCTTAGAATACTAATACGATTTTCATACAAAAATATAACTCTCCAATATTATCTAATATCTCAAAACGAAACTTCTCTAGATTTTTCTTAATAATAGCTATAAGATATTTATGATCTCTACACACACAATCTTTTCATTCAAATTCAATAATATCGCAATATATATATCGTTGATAAATTAATAGCTTAATACAAAATCAAAACAAAACTATACTGTATCACAACAAAATTTTCTTTGTAAATTAAAATCACAGAAAATAAATTTTACATGTAAGGAAAAAAAAAACTTATCTTTTTTTTTTTCTTCTTCTTTTCTTTTGATGACAAAACGCAATTCCAAAAGAAAAATCGAACACAGTACGGTAAACACTTCTTCAAAACCTTTCTTGAAGACGACGATTTTGGAGTACAGGGAGTACTTTCTTTTTTTTTTTCAGTAAAATTAAGTACAGGTAGTACTTCCTTCTGTAAACTAAGTACAGGGAGTACTTTCTTCAGTAAACTAAGTAAAGGGAGTACTTTCTTCGAACAGTAATCTCTTCTTCAAAACAAAATATGTATGCAAGACATGATGTCACACCGGGTAATCCCGTGTGGCAGTGAACACACCTAAAGCGTTTAAGCCGACTTTTTTCGCCTTCACAGGATGTATTCAAGATCGTTTGAGCCGGATTTGTCTGAAATTCCTTTCCCCTCTTTTGAAAGTTTTACATCTTGTTAGATAATTGAGTAGGGTTGCGGACACACAATGAACTTTGACAGGAAATTTTATGGCTCACTAAGGAACCCCACTCTTGTTCTTAGGGTTAAGAGTTTTTCCATTGAGACATTCGTTCAAGAGGGGAAGGGGAAGATTTCCTTTCAAGTGTGATTGTCGGTCAACTTCGTTTGAGATTTTGGGTTTTTGAAAGAAATGCGTCCTTTGACCTAGCTTTCGAGATAAAATTTCTTATTTAAACCAATCCAAAAACACTTTAAAGTTCAATCACAAAATTAACTACATTTTATTCCCATTTTTTAATTAATATTCATTTTGAATTTTAACAAATTTAGATAGAGTAGGAAACCTACTGTTTTATAATGTTGGACAAATTACTTTTTCTATGTTTTCTTTGATTGCTAAAAACTTACCTTTTTTTCACATTAAAATTATCAGATAGACTTAAGTTTTTATATTATATCAATAAACTCGAAAAACATCGTTAAATATATATCTATAAAATATCGATGTTTAAATGCAGAGAATGTATGAAAACAATAAATACATTCTATTGTTTCATTTATGTTCTTTAATCACTACTTTCAGTTCTTAAAATAATAATTATTTCATAATAAAGTGTCAAAAACTAAAAAAGAAAAAAAAAAAAAAAAAAAAAAAAACGAACGAGTCAAAATCAGAAACGCTGTAAGATTTTCAATTATTACAAATGAATAATTTTTAAGCTTCTGTATTTCATTACTTTTCAAAAATTCTAGCCAGGTATTCAGGACAGCTTACACACGATCCTCAGTTTTGTAATGTTAAGTTTCGAAATACATCCGAATTTTAAATAGCTGAACTACATCTTCCTTCAAAGAAAAGAAAAATGAGATTTCCCGCTCAAATTCATATTTTTCAAACTTGATTTTTCGAATAATTAGTAATTAATAGCATCTGCACACATTTATATTTGTTCATACGTGTAAGTATCAACTGTACATTTACACAGACAATTTTGTTCACTAATTATTTGAAGATTCATATTTATAAAATATTCATATGCGTTAAATCATTTATAATTTATCTTCTGTTAAAGGATAACAGAAGTATATGTAATTAAAATCCGGACATTTTTTGTAATCTTAACAATATATAACTAGGAATTTTACATAAGCTACCCTGAAAATCTGCTTTTCAAATTACGATAAAAATATTTATGTATGGCACATACACAATTAAAAATTATTAATTACAGTAACTTACAATTCAATAAATATTTAAAATATTAAACTCAAAATTTTATATATTTCATCACTAGCATATTTTCCTATATACTGTAAGTTTTGTACAATTCAGTTCAAAACTGCATGTTATGAACAAAAATTAGCTGAAAAATTTGATGAATATAAAATAACATTTTGACTTGGAAGCAAAACTGAGATACTAAGATTTCGGTATACAAAAATTATGAGCATATCTACAATAGTTTGTGAAATAATTATTTTATAATTCAGTCCGAAATTTGTTTGTTATACTATACGTAATATTAAACAAAGCGTCAATATAATAAAGTAATAGTTTGATGCATTCACAGATTATTAAAAATAGATATATGTGACATTATCGCAAATATTAAAAATTTTATAATTTTAAATTCAATTATAATTTTAAATTACATTGTACAATGTTGTATATACACAATATTGTGTTTCACAAACAATTTTTTCTTAAATAACAAATTGTTCCGAAAGTATGCATTAAGGTACTTTAAAGACATGTTGTTTTGTTTAAGCATTTTATTAGAATTACTAATATTATTTTCTTATGTATCTGATATTTTTAACATTTGTAACAATTAAAATTATTGCTTATGTACGATTTTTTTTTTTTTTTTGGTTTCTAAAAAATTTCCTATGAATAATAAACAAAAGCAACAATTTTTTAAATATAACAAATAATGTAAAAAAAATTTAATGACTTGACCGTGATTGTTTTTTATTGCAAAGTATTTTTACGTCTGTAATAATTTCTGAAATCATCAACCTAATGTCTTCTTCAGCATCTGACCTGTTTCTGTATTTTGTTTTTGTCACAGCGTACAAAGAGAAAGATTTTTCGCATATATAGGTTGAAACATATGATATTAGATGTTTCACAACTCTTACTGCAATTTCATGATATTTTTTCTATTGTCAATCAAAAAATACATATTATCACTTAACTAAATTTTAATTTCTATTGAGTGTACTTGAATTTGATATATAATTCAAACTGATATATACTCAATTATTTCTTTTGTTGGGTGTTCGGAGGTTTTCTTCTATTATTGGGTTTAGTTCAGTTTTTTTCTTATTAACGTTGCACTAGAAGCAACACGAGGGCTATTGGCAATGGACCTCGTAATTTTCAACTTCGGTCAAGTGCAGAGGACGACACCTGAGCTGGCATCCCCTCTCCTAACTTCCACACCAACTTCTTTTATTGGGAGTTCAGCGAATTAATAAAAGTCTTAAAAAGGATTTGGACCTAAGAAATTTTTTTTATTTTGTACAGGATTCAAGACATGTTTTTTGCAGATCTGATGAAGATTTGACCAAACTAATTTTTATATTTTTATCGGGATCAGCGTTACCATCCACTAAAATACTATGCAAATTACTAAAGCATTTAATATTATCTTTCAAAGTAAATTCTGTACAAAATTTCAATTTTAAGACAATAGCGCCAATTTTACTTCATACCTAGAAAATAATGAGTAAGTGTGCATTCTTCACCTGATCCAAAAAACGCGAACTAGTATGTGACCCAATGCGTCTTGATTACTGTATTTAAAACACGTGACTTTTACTTAATTTAAGATTTTATTTTATACTTAAAAAATTTATTGTTATTTATCTTTACAAGCAAACTGCTTTTGAGAATTCAATCTTCTATAAGAATTAAAATTTTATGAAAAATCTGGTGCTTTGATTAAGCAAATAGTACTTGATAGCAAATACTAATCGTTAATTTTTTTCAAAACATGCAAACAATCTTGTATTTTTTGGTCTCGTTTTCAACAATGAATATAAGGTGCTTTTTCTTGGTTAAAATCGTAATATTAAAATTTAAAAAAAACGTTTTAAAAATGACAGAAAAAAGAATTTTTCTATTGTTTGAAGCATACAAACATTTTTCACCCATTAACCCACCAATTGTTTTCAAACTATATTTTTTATTCTTCATTTGTTGAAACACTTTTATTGAAACTCAATAGATCGGGCGAACATCTTACTAGTTATGATCTGTGAATAATCTGAACCCCATTCCTGCTTGCTTGCAGCCTGCCATTCAAGATTTCCCCAAGGCAACGAAATCTCTTATCAAAGCGTCGGATCTGAGTAATAAAAATGCTCAACCCTAGGAGTAGCGACAACTATTATTTCGGGGAACTTAACCCTCACGGGCTTCTATCCCCTGTGAAATGGCTTAAAAATGATTGGTGAACTGAACCTTGGTTTTTCACTTGCCCAGAAGTTAATGAATTATTATGGAAGTTATTTTTTAAAAATTGCAATAGTTTGATGAAAAAAGAGTATTATAGGGAATTTAA
>BMAW01126117.1:128932-160074 GCA_019974015.1 Nephila pilipes
TTGTGCTTCGTTCGGTTACGTATTGCTGATTTATTGAAAAAGTCTATGGCGATCAATTATTTTCGCGTTCAAGTGTTTTTTTGAGTGGTTTAAGCATTTTGAGATCGCCAAGAAGATTTGAAGCTATCTTCATCTAGAGGCAAAACTCGAATGAGCAGAGAAAATTCAAAGCAATGATGATTGTTTTCTTTTTATTGATATTCATTTTGATTCACTTCACACCTTTACGGTTCCGAAATATCAAACGATTTATCAACAATACAACTTTTCGCATTCTTTCTGAGCGGCCGAAGGTAATAAATGTGCTGAAACTTACTGCTTGAGAGTAGAAAAAAGTCGAAGGATAAGATGAAGGACAAGTCATTCCGCATTGCATATCAAGATTCTCCTAGCCAAAGTGCAGCATCCACGTGTTGGACCACCAGCTGGCGGATCGCCATGTTATCTGTCAGTTTCAAAGTGGAATCTGTAGTAAAGAAACTAGATTTGAGTTCGTTGATTACGAAGAAGAAAGTGGTATGCGACGGAACTGACAGAAGAGGACCTCTAGCACTGTTTCGGACAATAGAAGATTCGCAGGGAGCGTTGTAGAGATAGAAAAGAAGTGTATATCTTGATAAGAAGTAAATACTTATGAAATCAAAATAAAAAGAGTTTTACAGAGCAAGTAACATTATTTAATAACCACATCATGTATCTATTAGGTTCAAGACTACGTTATCGTGGGTTGAGAGTGGAGTGTGAGCTCAAAGGTTCGACTTTGGCACCTCATAGAGTAGTAGCTGTGTTGGACATTTTATCCAGTATAAAATTTAGACAATAAAAGTCCAATAAAATTTAACTTCTGAGATTCTGATAAACCTATCTGGCTCATTAACATATTTAAAAATGTAATGATTTAAGCAAAAAATTGAAACTGAAAATAATAGAAGTTTATTGAATGAGGAACTTTCAAGATTGAAAATGTTTCTGCTTACCTTGCTTTTGGAAGGAACTTTCACACGTGAGTGCTAAAGCATGTCTATAATAAAAAGCGATACTAAACAGGTGAAGTGAAAGTGAATTAGGCAGCTTTTCTATGAAGAAATTTACACCAATACCGGATTCTGATTGGCTTATCCAATTCTAAATAATTCGTTTCTTCCAAGTCTTCAGCCGGAGTGCTCCTCGGACTCGACTTAACCTGGTTCGGAAACAAGCTCTACGTCTAAGAATCGAGATAATTCCCACTGAGTCCTTGTCTAAACTCGTTTTCTAGATATATTTTCGAATTTCCATATGGTTCTTTACATCATCGTGACATATTTGGTGGAGACACAGGATAGACGGGGGTTGCACCTTTGTATTTATAGACTCGAAACTTGACCTTGAACGCCATGGTACCAATTCTGTCCTGTTGACAGACAATCGTCTCAAGATGACTTCCAGAGCTGAAGGGTCAGGCATCTTGCCAGAATGAAAACTCTGAGTTCAGATTAACTCTCCAAGCGTTTTATTTTTTTGATAAGCTATATACCAGCTTGATCTAATTAAGCACAGCTAAAGGTCTAGAAAAGTTTTTTCACTTTCCATTCACAAACTCTTCGAAAGGCAAGGGCTCTATTCTCCCATTTTGAGGACATTAGATTATTTGACACCAACTCCTAGAGATTATAGATTTAAAATTATCACAATAATTTAAACTTTCTAAATCAATATTCACGATCACCCAGCTCCATGATCTTAAAAATAAAACTAGCATCGATGGCATCCGCCATCCACCCCTACCCACACACTTATATATAAAACAGCTCATAGCGCCGACCAATCTGGCCACGCTCTTACTGCGACCAGACCGAACAAGTAAGCAGAGATTCAGCCAGACTATGCTGCAATATTACAATTAATTCTCCATTCTGCAATTAAATTTGATCATCCATTACTCTTTTTACTTTGTGATAACTTTACTTTCTGCAATAACTTTTAAGCTCAAATGAAGAATTTCGTTCATTATTAACGTCCTCTTTCGGTATTTTGCTGTTACAAAGTCTGTTATTAGTGGCTGTGTGTGTGTGTGTTTGTGTGTGTGTGTGTGTGTGTAATTTCTCAAGTTGCTTGTATAATTCTTGACATCTGGCTGCACAAAACATAGATTACGTTGAAATTTAAATGCTCGCTCTATGTCAGGATCATGAGTACGCAAATGTTGCTTCATATCAAATTTCAAGCTCTCACTAATTAAATCAGCTGTTAACACATCAATCAATAACTCCCGAGACTAACCCAGAGATGGCGCTCGTAGTAAACCAGTAACCAGGTCTTTCTAGTTTACTAACCTTTGCTTGAAACGTGTCAAAATTTTAAGTCGATCGGACCAGAAACAACTGAGTTATCGAGGTTGGAGTAAAGTCGTTTTGTAGTTTGTTTAAAAAATGGAAAAAACCGAGTTTCGTGTTCTGATAAAACATTGTTTTTTAATGGGTAAAAACACCGTGCAAGCGAAACAATGGATTGAAAAATGTTACCCGGACTCTTGTCCATCAAAAGCAACGATTTGTCGGTGGTTTGCCGAGTTTAAACGTGGTCGTACCGACACAAATGACGCGGAACGCTCGGGTAGACCTGTGGAAGCCGTTACACCGGAAAATGTGAGTGAAGTGACAAAAATTATAATGAAAGATCGTAAACTGAAGCTCCGTGAGATTGCTGAGATGACACAGATATCATATGGAAGTGTATTTACTGAAAATGGTTTTTTGAAGTGAAGTGAAAAAGGTTTTTTCCAAGTGGGTGCCGCGATTGCTTTCGATGGAACAAAAACAGCAACGAGTCGATGATTCAGAAAGCTGTTTATCGCTATTTACTCGCAACAAAAAAGATTTCTTGCGGGAAAAAAAAATTGGGGGAAAAAAAAAGATTTGGAAAAGCGTTGGAACGATTGTATCACCCTAAAAGGTGATTAACAAAAGGTGTTATGTTGATGAATAAAAAAAAAATTTTGCAAAAAAAATGTTGTTTTCAATGTTAGACTCGGGAGTTATTGATTGATGTGTTAATAGCTGAACTTCATCATCGACTTCTTTATTATCATAACCTGTTTTAAATTCGATCAAATCGTCCTCATCCAAAGTATTTTCTAGCATCAATTCTTCGATGTCAGCAGCTTGTATGATGTGAAAACCTTCGCCACCAATTGCATTTGATAGAATTATAATTTCAGAACACGCAGCTGATTTTTGTACTACGAAACTTGCACTTTTCATGCATACTGCAAAGTTTTTTTTTCCAACAAGCATTTAAGGTAGATTAGCAAAACTGTTTGATGACGAAACAAGCCTGTGTAATACATTCCAAATCATAAACTTTCTCCATGCTTCCACATCAGTCAAATTTGTTTCATTCACTGAGTCTAAGAAACACTCTATAACAAAATAAAAATAAAAAAAAAAAAAACGCACCAAGTAGGAGATATCCGATGGAAAAAAATTAGCGGACAAGAACATTATGAACAGAAGAGAAAATGATTAAAATTTCAGAAAAATTGAATGATTTATTTCACAGTTACAAAGTAACGAGCTCAGAAAGTAAGGTATTAGGTGGTAAAAACAGCATTTGAATATTTGGTAAAAGTTATGGGAGATTCCCATGATAACAAAAAAATTCGTGTAAAAAGTATTTAGGCGAATCACGTTACTTCAAAATCGGGTAAAAAAAAGACCGAGTAAAAAATTGAGTTGGGAGAATATATATATATATATATACGTGTGTGTATGGTGTGCATGTGTCTTTGTATATGTTTTCATACTTTGACAATTATTTAAATATCCATTGTTTACAAATTATTAAAGATATTATAGAACTCTTTAATACATTAAGTATTAAATCAAAGGTTATAAAAAGGAAACTAATAGTATAGAATTTTGTACATAAAGTTTCCAAGAATGAGTTTTTAATGAGATTAATTTTAATTGAATTTTTTATTAAACGTAAAAGATTATTTCCAATTAAAAATATTATGGTTAAAAATCTTTTCAAAATAACAAAATATAGGTAAATATGTTTTTTAATCATGAAAAGATTAATGATATGAAGATTGAAACAAAAAATGCACACGATATAGAGATTTTATTAATGAATAGGATGAAAACGTGTCATTACTGGTGATTTGCGAGTAGTAAAGAAGAGAATATCAAGAGAATTATATTTAAAAAGGGATGTTATTACTTATTATGTTGACAAAGCATCAAATAATTATGCAATCATTTTTGAATATTATTAAAATTTAATCATTAATAAACACCTAGAAGAGAATAATGACTATTTAAAAAATAAATTTAGTTATAACGAAATTATCAATTGAGTTACAGCTCTGTATGAAAAATAGGTTAACCAATTAATAAAATTAAATTTCCTCAGATACATTATTTACTCCAAAATTTCAAAAAATGCCGTTAAATTTTAAATTGCCGCATTAAGAATTGCAATAATTATTTTAAAATTAAATAAAATATTGTGTGCAAAAATATTACAAAATAATATTAAAAATGTTAGAAAAAACTACTATCATTAAAAAGATTTTGGATATTATTAAGGAAATAAATGGCAAAAATGTATCTACAATTCTCAATTATGATCTTGAAAACCTCTTAAATACAAAAGATATAAATGATCTAGTTCAAGTATTTTTATTTTATAAGGATTATAATATGAAAGAACTCATTACTTACAATAAATTTAAATATTTAATTAGTATTGTACTTAGAGAAAAATACACCAATTAAAAATAATAAAAAATTAATCAAAATTGGGGAATTCCACATTGAAAACTAGAATATAAAAGATTGATTGCTATTTGTTTACCATTTTTTGAACATACACTGGTGTTCAAAATTTAGAGAATTTTCCGTTTTGGTCTATTATCTTTAGAACTACTGCACAGTTTCTAATGAAATTTTAATTGTACATAGAGTAGATATTATACAAAAAAATAACAATTCAATAGATACAATACATACGCATGATCGTGCGTAACACTCATCGGAGTCGCAAGGTATGAAACAGCAGTTGCAGAATAGAACGAAAAATAGGTTAATAGGGAGTATGGTCCCCTCTTTCAAATATACAGGCCTCCCACCGTGATTTTCAGCTGGAAATAAGGAAGTTTATGAGTTCCTGTGGCAATCAGTCCCACTCGTTTAGCAATGCTGTTTTCAAGTCTTGGATAGTCCTCGGAGGCTTGTGAATTACAATTCCCTCCCCAGAGCCTCCCAGGCATGCTCTAAAGGATTGCGATCTGTAGATCTGTCTGTCCAATCCATCCGGCGAATATCCTCACTTTCCCGAAATTCATCGATTAGATGAGCTCTATGTGGGTATACATAAATGTAAATATCTCCCGTATATCATATCTCATTTTCCGGCTCGCCCTTTTGAAAACCTAAACAAAAATTTCATTTCCATTGAAACATTTCGACAAGAGGTTAAAAAGAGTAATTATGGCTATTTTCGTCGAAATTGTTCAAAATCAATTCCTCAGCATTTTGTCTAAGTTGTGAAAAGCGAAGGAAGAATATAAATTAGCAGGAATCATGATGTAAGGAAGACAAATGGGACTTGAAAACCGAAATTTAAAATCTTAAAAAAGAAATACATTCAAAATAATCTGATATTAAACGAATTGAAAATGTACGAGACGAATGGATCGAAAAATATTGCAATCAAGATTTGAAATCGAAACAATTGGACAATCAAAGTTATAATGCAATTGATGATAACAGGGTATAAATATTATTGTAACAATTTATTTCATATTCTCGTAATGTATTTAAAAAAAGTTTTAATAAAAATATTGTGTGTAATGTACTCTGATTTTACTTATTACAATTTTTAAGATTCATATATATATATATATATATATATATTACTCTCTTCTATAAATCACTAGAGTCTCAATCATAAAATTAAACTGAAATTGTTCAGTTTATCACATAATAAATTTGAAAATTCTCTACCTAGTTTGTTTGTTTATTAAGATTATTCATCCAAAAATTGTTTATTTTAAATTATTATTATCATTAACCTAACAGATGAAAAAAATTCTAGTTCGGTTAATTTTTATCTTAAATAAAAATTATTTTAAAATCCATAGAAAAACTGATAAAATACAGATCTGGAGACCAGATTTTATTACACAAACCTTGAAATGGGACTTGATATTATTTTAAATTATAACAATTAACACACCGAGGTTGCACAAGATTTAACGCGACGAACCTAGGTTGGATACAATAAAACTTTTAAAAAACTGACTTTCCAGAAATTTGTTTTAATGAATTATATATATTTTTCTTCTAAAAAGTTGTATTTTTAAGAAATAAAAAAAATGCAAAACAAGTTTTTTTTTATTTATACTTTTACTCACACAATTTTTTCATTTTCATATACAAAAGAATTTCTCTTTGTGAACACATCGTCATTGTCTATGAATGGTATTTCTTATCCAAATACAATCATTACATTTTAAACAATTTTGACATTTTATTATGTTTTGAACAACAGAGTTTATTGTATCGATAAAAAATGTATTATCGTCTAGATATTTGTCTTTTGTGATTATGTAAGAATATTTTCATTGATAAATAGAATTACTGGTTCAAATTTGGTTTTTGTGATTCGAATATATCTTTGGCTCTGTTTGAAGAATCTTGAGGTTCTGTTTTAGTTTCAGTCTCGTCTGGAAAAGATTTATCGGAATCTTGAAGTTCTGTTTTAATTTCATTCTGTTTCGAAAGAGGTTCATTGGAATGTTGAGGTTCTGTTTTAATTTCAGTCTCATCTGGAAGAGATTCTTCGGAATCTTGTCGAATTCCAGTCTCGTCCGGAAGAATCATTTGCATCTCCAGACC
This sequence comes from Nephila pilipes, assembly GCA_019974015.1. Lineage (NCBI taxonomy): Eukaryota > Metazoa > Arthropoda > Arachnida > Araneae > Nephilidae > Nephila > Nephila pilipes. The sequence continues at coordinate 135,817 of BMAW01126117.1, forward strand.
TTAGTGGAATCGCCTCCGAGCTCGGATGAGACACTATGCTTATCCAATATTCTTTTTTTTTTTAATTTTAGTAATTCTTTAAATTCCGTTTTCCAGTACAATTCAATTATTTTTGCAGCAGCTACATCACAGTTTGTTTCAATAAACTTATTTACCCTGAATGTTTCGATTTAACTAATCACACAAAAAGAGTTTTACTTAAATTTAAGAAACACCTTTGTGCTTTTATTAATAAATGAATATTTTTTCCTCATTATGATTCTGATATTATGTTAAATGAATTTTCTATTTGTTGAGTTTCGAATACTTGTGGTCACACCTGATAGAGGATTCGCATTTGGGTCTATGGCGTTAATAACATCTGAGAAATTTATTTTTTCATTTTGACTTACGATAAAATTACTAACGTACCGGAATTTGATATTGCTTTGGTATTTTATTTAGGTTAGAGTCACCCAGATATTTCTTTAAATTCTAAAAATATCCTTTATTCGGTACAATAGTGGAAAGGTTTGAATCCTGAGCGATCGCTGATATTTCACTGAGCATCTGTGATGGTATTAAAACACTCCGTAATTTTTTAAAACTTAAATATGCTAGTAGAAAGTGTAGATGTACAGGGTACGGAAGTGACGTCATACTTCGAACTTCCCTCTCGCCGCTGGGACTGATACCCTGGTAAGCTTATCTTGTCACGTTGAGTTGGTTGCTTCTTACTGGAATATTATCGAAATGGGACTACCCACTATCATATTTCTGGAATTTCTTACTGCATTATTATTTACGTATCGATAAGCTAGTTGTATTTATATATAAGATAAATTAAGTTTTTTTTATACAAGTTTAATAAGATGGAACAAATGTATTTTGAATAATTTAATTAATTTTTTTACACAAGCTAAATTAAATGGAATGAATATATATTGAATAAATTATATGAAAATTCTTATTTTTCCATTCAAAGTTTTTAGATGATTGGAGTAGGTTGTCAAGTTGTAAACAGTTATTTAATATACTTTTTTCGTTTTGATTTACTGAATTGATACATTTTGAATAAATTAATTTGAACCAAATTTTAATCGTAAAACATTATTCCATTTTAGAAAAATTTACCTCTACCTTATTGTATTATTTAAATGAAGTTTAAAACTTTCTTCTGCATGCATTGTTTGATAATAAAATGATTATTATTTTTACAACTGAAAAGAAACTCTTTTTAAAACAGTGTTTTCGAACGCATTGCGTGAACTTTACTTTCTTGCTTAAACATTGTTATTGTGCATCTAAACATTTTTTTTTATAAAAATCTAAGGAATACGCTTGAAATGCAAATAAACTTAATAGCTTTTTCTCACCTAATGAGTGTATCTATATTTTATAAAACTACAGTATCTTGTACTAATTTTATTCGAAACACTGCTTTCTATTTTTATTTTCTGATGCACAGAAAAAAATTAAACATAATTAAAAAATAAAATATTAAACTATTTTAATATTAGAAAATAAATTTTAAACACAATATTTTTTCTTAATGTTAGAAATAAATTAATTAAAACTATTTTTATTACTGAAAAATTTTAAGAAAAATGCATTTTATAAGTTAAAAATACATATTAAACCGTAATATTTCTTTTATTAATAGAAAATAGTTTTGTTTAATAAAATTTTGTAAGTAGAAAAAAAAATTAAGACTCCAAACTTTTTTATAAATGAAAAATATTTTTTTAAATAATATTTTGTAAGTAGAAAAAAAATTAAAAGTTCAAACATTTTCATTAGTAGAAAATATTTTTTTAAATTTAATAATTTAAAGAGAGTGTTTAAAAATACATACATGAAAATAATTATTTCATACTAACACAGGAATAAATATAAAAAAATAATTTTTATTATATAACTTTAAAACAATCTACGATTCTAAAGAAAGGTAAAAATAAGTAATTTGTACTTTTAGGGAGAGGACAGGTATGGGCAAGGTACAAAAGTTAAACGCCGTTTTCATTTCTTCTGAAAGTTAAGCTTATTCTTACATCTTTCAACTCATTTCTCTTGAGCAATTCGTGATGGCAGTTTTGATTCGTAGGATACATTAGCAACATGCTTCTGTGTTCGAAAGGTACATAGACATTTTTGTAATCTATTCTCTTAAACACTAAATCTCAAAATTTTTAAACTAAGCAAATCAATATAATTTATTCAGAATTTATTAATTCCTCTAAATAAATTAAATAGTACCCAAACCTGAAAGAAAAGTAGCCTAGTATTAAGTTTTTGTTTCAATTTATTCAGATATTAGAGAGTTATATTGATTTAAATTGCGTAAGAACTTTTAGTGTATGTTATGTATAAACACAAGTACCTTATGCATATGTGGATAACATTCCAGTAAGATTAAATGCGTGGCCCAAATGAAAAGCAAAATTGACTTTAAAAATATGCATTGTGTAGTATCTCAAAGCTAACCGTAAAACTAATTCAGATGGTAGATTTTCCATAGGGTTTCATTGTAAGTATTAAAAGAAAAATTGGTTTTGCTTAAATACAAATACGCATAGTAAACGCTGTTAGAAAGAAATTACTGAATATTTCTTTTTTTATTATTATTATTCAACAAATATTGTTAGTCTTGAAGAATAAATAATATAACGGTAGAAAAGTATATTAATATATATATAATATATAAACGGTAGAATATAGTAAACGATAGAAAAAAAATGTTAGGTTTTTAAAAGGCAGTAATATTTTAAATTATTTGTCTATTTTATTTGCTTTTAGTAATTTTCAATCAATATGTTTCTTTTAAATATTGTAAGAATATTTGGTCGGACGGTACGGAAGGATTGGAATGAAAGACTGACATTTCTAAAACAACTAGTTTATTAATCAATCAAGCTACAAATCTACAGAACAATTAAAATAGAAATCTATCCTATATCTCCCTCTCTCAATCCCCCTCTCTCTCCACTTTCTCTCTTGAACGCTTACACTATATATACACATATCAGTCTTAATTTGCATGTTTCCGTTCTCTTCTTCGGAGGAAGCCCTCTGATACAAATAATTCTTGAGGAGTGCAAATTCCCCATGAGGACTATTAGTGACAAGGTCGCGGATAGACCAGTCAAATATGACTATATTCGCCCTCACCTGCACATATTTCCATAATTACATTCAAATAGATAGATAGTATTTTTATTAAATCAAATAACTTTTTAAATGATTCAGATCTCTTACTTTCCAGTTATCAGTACTGAATAATAGCTAAATGAAACAGTCTGGTTGATTGTTTATTAAATAAATGCAGCACGAGGTCTAACACCAACGGATTTCTCAATTTTGAACTATAGTTCACTATTTTTCTTCAACATTTAATTCATACATAATTGACATTAAACACTTTTATCGAGAGTTGTTAAAGTAAACCCAACTTTCTTTTTTCATCTAACTCTGAAGGAAGGTGTTCCCCACAGTTTTGTCTCGAAAGTAATCTCAGATTAAAACAATCTTCGCGGAGAAGCTATTTTCAACCCGTTACACATGTAATGCTGTAAGCTTCGGTAAAGTTCATGCGACTCCCTAATTTAGCTACAAAAAGCAGTTGGAATCTAACTTAAATTGATTTAAGATGCATGTTCTACTAAACTTTCTTTGTGTCAAAGATGTCTCCCCAATTCAATCACTTTCTCGCGCTTCAGAGTCTACTCGAGGGGAAACAAGCGACTCGAGAAAGACGTAATAAGGATTCGCGTCTGGTTCGTTACACGATATGACTCAAATGAATATCCCACGATCTCCCCTCTAAGTGAAAGAAAAGTAGATCACATAAAGCTGAGAAAGTTTTTTTTTGCCGCTTGATGCAATGGATTTAGTTTTCGAATTCAGGCTCGACCAGGTATTGCGACTTGTTGGAGTCTATCATATTTTTGTGAGAATGACGTTTTTATATTATTATGTAACAAGGGTTATAAATATGAACTAAGCTTGAATATTAATTTCAAAAATATTATTATTTCTTTTGCAACCAGATTACATTATTTTCTAAATGTAGTGATATTAGCGTACAGATTGTAGTTGTTCATATAATTGAGGATCAAATATATTTAATTATTAATTAATTAATATTAGTTATATTAGTAAAACATAAATCCAATAATATTAATAATTTATTCTTTCGTTTACGTAGATCTTTGATTGGAATCCAAACTTTGCCTTCTTTTGCGTTTGGAAGCAGTCTACGACAAAATTCGGCATTTCAGAGCTGCTCATGTTGAAACATGTAACAAAATTTCGCACTTAAGAAAGAGTCTAACCTTTGCTGTTTCACATTCCATTCACGAATCAATAGCAATGAAAAACAAAAATACAGCGAAAATTTAGGAGCCGTGGTAGTAGGTATGATGGCCTACAGTTAATAGTCAGCGATATGTAAGTCCAGGTGCGCGTTCTGTTTCCTCTAAAGAACTGTTGGGTCGAAGGTCTGACGCTCTTTAAATCTGTCGGGAATCCAAGACCTCACGTTAGAGAGGCGTGGATAAGAAGAGTGAGACGTCTACTCAGGTGTGTACGTGTGTCAACATGACCGTTGATAAAAATTACGTGGCGTGATTAGTTGTTGTGAGCGAGTCTTGTATTAGACGAAACAACCAGCATGAAAACGTTCAATAAACCAACAAATGATTTTTTTTGTTGTTATCATCAAAAGAAGTCTGAGATTTGCTATTAAATGACCCGATAGAATTTTTAAATACATACAGGCTAATTACACAAAACTTGCTTCTCCATTGTAACTTCAGAACAGCAATGGCTGTTGCCTTAAAACTGATGTGTGGGTATAATAAATTGTTTTTGTACTGTAGCTTGAGATCATTTATACAGATAACCATCAGCAAACAGCGGAGTTCCTGTTCCTATCTTGAAAACAGTAAGATATACAGGGAAAGGTGAAGTACACAATTGTAAAAAATTCTCGACGTATCACAAAAAGACAACATGAGCCCAATAATACTAAGAACTGAATGTAATTATATATATATATATATATATATATATATACTGAAAATTTATGAAAGAATATTTTAAAATATTTAAAAAGACAAAAATCCAGAAACAAATGTAAAAATGAAAGAAAAATAAATGAAAATAGGGAACCCAGCATGTCAAAAAGCAATATCGGGCTGAGGTCCGAATAAGCGGGGTTAAACTAGTTTAATGGTACCAACCTTCCCCATTTGCGACTTGGTAGGCTGAATTTGGAAATCCAAATTACAAAAGAGTTCAATGATTAAAAAATGCAAAAAAGTTCAGCGATAAAATCTACAAAAATAAAATCTATAATTCTAAAAATTATCAACAAATCAAAATATAAAAATTACTTACAAAATTCAAAGAAACGAAGATTCAAATATGTGAGTAGTAAGACGGAATTTTCTTTAAGCTTCAAAATGTATATCACATACTCAAAATGAAAAAAATACAACACATCATCACCATATAAACTGAAAAAGGATTTAAATCATTGTTTGATTGGTAATAAAATGTGAAAGGATGCAAACAATTGGTTGGTAATAAATTGTATGGTAAAGGAGTATAATGGTCCAGAGAGAGAGTAAAAATGTAAGCTGTGTAAATGTAAATAAATAAATAAATTCTTCACGGCTAGACCACTAACAAGCCGACTTTGTGGACCTATTGTTGTGTGGTGGATTTGAAATTTATCACGATTCGCAAAGATGTTTAATATATTTGTGATGTATATAAGTATTTAAGAAATTTATTGGATAATCATTATCTAAACAGTTGTTGAAGAATTTTTTAATGTTATTAAACTTGTCTATTTTATGTGTGGTTAATTTGTTATTACGTAACAAAAAGCCCAATAAAATATTCCTATAAATGCATCTGTGCAGATTACTGTTCCAAAAAGGTATTTTAATTACATGGAATTCGAATCTCTCTCTTTTATCATAAATATTACTAATTAGTCTATTGTCAACAATTTGTAAATCAAGATCTAAAAATTCTACTGTATTAGAATTAAGATTAGTTTTTAATAGTTTGAGATAATTAGGGTAAAACGAAACATTTGGTTTAAATTCCTCAGTTTTACCTAAAATAATTAAATCATCTATGTAACGATAAAGAAAGTAAGAATGATTGTCTCTCTGTTGTAATTCATAAAAATGTAAATAAAAATTGGCCAGAAAATTACTAGCTGGACCTCCTTGAGGGAGACCCTGAATTTGCTTATATAGATTTTGACCGAAAATTATAAAATTCTCTTGTAATATAAGTTTAATGAGAGTATTAAATTTTTCACTTTTTATTGTTTGATTAAAATGATATTTATTGTATAAAATTGCAAGAACCTTAATTAAATCTTGAATATCTATTGAGTTAAAAAGGTCTTCAAAATCATACCCATGTATAGGGTATACCTCTTGTTCCTTTATGTTTTTGACAATTTCAAAACTATTTTTAATAATAGCAATATTTTCAATATTGTCAATAGATTTTTGAAGAATGGATTGTAAAAATTTGCCAGATTTAGTGATATAGGTGTTATATCCATTCGTGTGTGTGTGTGTGTATGATTATCACAACAAAAATATGCTCATTAAAATATTTTTTCTATTAGAACATGTTTTGAGAGAATTTAAATTCAATACTTATCTTTTTTTGCGTTTAATTTTTGTAAAATGGATAATTCAAGTAGTTACTCATTTTTGGAAATTTTCCCTTTTTTACAGAGTAAATAGAAAACCCTACCGGAGCATGAGAAGCGTGTTCATCTATAAAGAATGCAAACGGGAAAAAAATTAGGAGAGAAACAAGGTATTATTGTAAAGGCTGCAACTTAGGACTACGTATACCATTTCTGAACCTTTATCGTATACAGGAAGTTAAGAATTTTTTTTAAAAAAATTGTAATCTTGTTGATAATAAATAAATGTATCATCGTTTGCAGATAATAGTGTTCATTTAAAGTGTACATATATTATTTACCCTTCAAAAATTAAATATATTTCTTAAATGCCTGTATTGAAAACTTTTTGCTTCGCTTGAGTGTGCTAGGAAAGCTAAATATAACATATGTCCTGAACAGTTTTTTTTAAAAAAAAACATTAAATTCAAAGAATAATGTAGAGTTTATCATATTAATCTATTTAGAATTTTATATGCTTTAAAAAAATATCAATACAAAATTCGATAATTTTCGAACTAATTTTGACAACATTTGTTACGAATAAGAGTTACGACTCAAAAAGTAAAGAGATAAAAGCCTCAAAAAACCGTTCTATGAAACCCGAAAATTCCACCACATTCACAATAAGTAGAAGCATTAGTACAAAAAATGCTTCCGCTAGGTTTGTTTATGCCCCGTAGAAACGTTTTGTCAACATTTATTGTGATTCAGAGACTTCTGTTGGCTCATTATACTTAGATAATATTCATCAAAATAAACAATAAATAGGGGTACATTGCATGATTTATATTAATTTAGAAATTTTTATTGACTTATAATATATTACTGTTTTTCATTCCTTAATCATAAAGATAATCTAATGTAATTAAAAATGACTTTAAATTGTTCTTAATAACTAATGGCTGAATTTGACAAAACAATCTATGACACCAGGAATTTTCAGTGAAAACTACATTTCACTAAAAAAGGAAAACCAGAAGTTTGGCACAAATTAACTTCATTACAAAATAAATTTTTCTGATCCAGAGGAGCAAAGCGAGGGCTTTTGGCGAAGGGCTTCTTAATTTAGAACCTCAATCGAGTGAAGAGGATGACACCTGAGCTGGCATCTCCTTCTCCAAATTTCCACACCATGCCAACCGGAGTACTTGGGACCTCGACGAGTTCAGCATGCTTTTTCCCCGCTACACGGCGAGTCTTTAGAGGCATAAAGCCTTGAACCCATGACTCGAGGAAAACAACCTTCGCCACGAGTGTGTGGCAACAACGATTAGGGTACCACGGCAACTAGATTTGCCCGTTATAATTTCTTTTTCCCATCTGCATAGTTTTAATCAAATTTCGTCGTTTGCTATCTTAAATTTTAGTCCACATTTTTCATTATTGAACTCACAATATCTCTCTCGGTCATCTTGCTCTGCTTGAATAATGTATTTCCTGGAGAATGTGTCTTGTGTATTATATTACATCTTAGCAATCTTTATCTCATCGACTAAGAAATAATTTTTAAAATAATGAAATTATGTTTTAAAAATTTTAGTCTTATTACGATAATTTTGAGTATGTCTTTCAACCATATAGATGTGGAGACATCCTGTTCAGAAGGATATGAATGACAATGATATTGCGTATTTAATTATTATATTAATAACGTCCACCAGTGGATCAACTCTATTAACTACATTTAATTTATTCTAAAGTCTGGTAGTATAATTATGGAAAATCTTGCATAATGTGTAGATTCAAAGTGGTTTTAAAGGAGAATTATTTGCAGAGAATTATCATCTTGAGCCTAACACCAACAAAGCGGTGATAACTAGGAGAATTCCAGAGACGATTAATAAAAATCAAAGTAGTATCGAGATTGCCCCTACTGGAGTGGGCTACAAAGATGGTCCTGAACTACATCTTCCCAACCCTTTCATCATGATGTTAGAACCTGACATTCAAGACCTCTGCAAAGCTTCATTAACTGAGCCAAAAATATACCGACGAAAAATGGATGCCTCGCCGCTCTCTTCCAACCCTGTGAAGATATGGCTTTGCATTATATAATCGCAGGGAATTGAAAAATAGTGTCTAGGAACAATGATGGAATTTGGCCAAAGAAAGCCAAATTTGAAGATTTTGTGAGCGATTGGAAACACGACGTCATTGCACATTAGGAAACTAATCTCATCCTATCTAAGTCCTATAATATTGCAAACTAATTCATCTACAAAATTAAATGTTCCACATACGCTGGAGGAAAAACAGCAATCTTCATCAAAAATAGAGAATTGCATGCCATCGATACAAGTGTATCGATCGGTTAATGAAAAATACCGGAACCACAGTATAAATACCAAACGATATGCCAATGACAATGGTCACTGTCTACAAACCTCCCGAAACTTTATTGAAGCTAATGAACTTGCCGCGACTTTCAGAAACAAAAGTATTCGACTTCTAGTTGGAGACGAATACCAGACACATAACATGGTTTTCATTCTCTACAAGAAAACTCCAAAGACAAGTCTTATACTATAATAAACAAAATTATGAGTATTCAGTGCGCTTCCCGGCTAAATCCACAAGAGCCTCCCACCACGTCAGAGACTTTATCATGGACATCTGTTTGCCCAAAGGACTCTGTTCTATTTTGGCCACATCGATATCAGAACTCTCTAATGATCGCTATCCTAAAACTTTAGATGCCAACCCCAACACTTTCAAACTCACTAACTGGAACACCTTAAAATATCACCTGTCTCAATCAATTACCTGAAACATAATCATATCCAGCATCCAAGAGATAAATGAAGTTGTCGAGAAACTCAATCGGAGCATTTTCATCCCCATCAATACATCCAGAAGATTCAAGACCATAAATCGTTATTCCTACATATTCCTCAATCTCTAAAGCAAAACTGAAAGATAAATATATAATAAAGGAAATGAGGCAAGAAACCACGAACTCACTCACCCCCCACACAAACAAACTTCAAAGAGAAACTAAGAAGATGGACAGGTTAAGAAATAAATCCTGTGAATCATACATCAAATTATAACCCCTGAACATTACCCACACGAAATAATGAAAGAACTTCGTAAAACTACAAATGATCTAACGATGATTCCACCCTCTACATCCTTCTCTGACTAACCGGATTTATTTCCGGCACACACGAGAGAGCAAACAATCTCATTGATTCACTATAGAGTTCTTTTACAGAAAATATAAAACCTTATTGGGAACACCGTATCGAGTTAACTCAAGGGGGGGGGGGCCAATACAGGACCGATAAGTGTTTTTTTGTGACCCACCCAGACAGAGAAATCTGCCTTGAACTAATATTAATATCCGGTGCGTAAAATCATTCAAAGCGAAACTGGATCAATTTGCAAAGTAAGCAGGAGACGGCAATAATTATCATTCTCTCTTTATAAGGAAAACAAAAAGCTCATCAAAATGTTTCTGCGATAATAGTGTTTATCTGCATAGTTTGGAGGACTTGGTCACAAGATTTCGTGACTTAAAGAAAATTATTCTTAAATTCAATTCACTCTCTGATTCTCTTACTGCTGATATTGACACAGCATCTATAGATCTCCAGCTTGAACTTACTGACACGTTGTCTGATTACACTATGAAAATAATGTTTAATGTTGTGACATTAGATGACTTTTACAAATTTTTGACTGCTGAAAAACTTCAATGTATGAAGACATTTTTCGGAAAAAAATGTTCTTTATATTGGAGTCTAGCTATATTTGTAAGGACATTTTTTTTTGCATGGATATCAACAAAAGAAATTAGTGATGCTCTTTAACAGAAATTAAACTGAATGCTATGAACACCGTATCGAACCCTAACAAGCAATACCACACCTGACTTCAAAACAAATTGTGAAAAAATGAGATAGGGTACTTCTATCTCATCAAGCTGATTCTAAAACTAAATGTTCTTGCAGCTGTAGATGTTTTGAAATTACCGCGAATAATAAATTTGATAAAATGGCTAATATTTTAATTTATATTTATTAACTTTATGGTATAATTTAAACCTGTTATGAATGCAATGTTATCTAATTAATGCAATCAGTTTAAAAGATAGAGCCCGCAACTAACCTCTGCTTCCACAAAGTGACCCTCGAGCCAAAACAATTACCCACCCCTGAGTAAGTTGAATATTTAGTATTAAACTTCTTCTCTCTCCCCTTCGATACCAAATTTCGTTCACTCTCTAATCCAAGGGGAGCTCAAAAAATATCCCTCAAACAAACAATACAAAAGCTCCCAGTTAAGACCAAATTAAAAATAGCTCTTAAATCTCTCCTGCTGAAACCTATCACCAACAAAATGAAAATTTTCAACAAAAGACTCATGCTGAACATAAAAACATATTCTTACATAATGCTCTATCTGGCTTTCTGCCTTCTCTGGCATATGGTAAATACAACGCACATACAGGAACTTCAAAGAATCCAAACCTATTCTCTCCGAACTGTTGCAAGAGCCCTCAGATTTATTTCACTCTAATTCCAATACAAAGATCACAAGGCATTCCCCATCAAACAGAAATCAAGAAACTGTCAATAAGTTTTCACAACAAAATGATTTCCACAACATGCCTGCAGCCAGAGGCATTTCATTCATAAAGCAGATCCGTACTCTTATTGTCACCAGTTAGCTGAGCTCAAGGTTGAATGCCTCCATTTCTACCTGTAGCAGAAAATGCCTTCTATCTAGTCAGCTGAGCGAATGACGTCACTCCTTACTCATGGTCGGCACGTTGCGTTTCGAACCCCCACCTTTCTTCCCGATGGCCTTGCCTCCCCCCCTTTAAGCACATAATATTAGCTACTGCTGCGTTCCTCCCCGTTGTTTTTTTTTCTTCCTTCATATTACACTTTTTCTCAAATATCAAACTGCTCTTCTAGGAGCTGGACCTAAATCCTTCAGTGACAATGAAAAAGCGGAGGAAGGGAAAGAGGTGGCGCATCATCATCACATGATGAAAAGAACTTTGTTTGAGATTCGTTTTGAACAGTTAATCGAAAAAGTAATCACCTGATTGTGGAAGAGGGAAAAAATGCATTTGATTATCTACCGTGTAAAAAGGGTCATATAAGCATGAGTGCAAATAGTGTTGAAACGTGTTCACTGTAGTGGGACGAAAAAGATGTGAGCAACTGTTTAACCTATTTTAAGGTTTACTTATCAAGTTGTGAAATTTTTATGACAGGAATTGTCGTGCTTTTAAAGTGTTTGATATAATATTTGGTTCTCTGCGAAGGTTTTGGACAGGAAAAATCTTCGGGCATTTGCGACGAATATTGTTTTTAGTGTAAGTGTTGGTGAAGCTTAAGGGCACAACAGCCAGATGTGGCTATGTTGCGTCAAATATGGCACAACTGTGATATAGTCATTTGAAAAAATGGAAAAATTATACAAATTGGGTGACAAGAAGGATAACCTAAAATTCCGTGGGAAAGGAAACAAATCGCCAGGTTGCCACAGGTGAATGATATCCGTGCTTAACTGAATGTTCGCTCCTGAAGGTGGCAGTTGTTTCGAACGAATTGTAAAAGAATGTTTTTGCTACGGAACCTCATATGAGGCATGTATAAGTGATAATTGGTTAAACATAAATTTAATAGGATAGGAGGTTTGCTTTTTCAAGGATGGTTTGACATGCTTTTTCTTTTGTACTGGGCTTTCAGTTAGTTAAGGAACAAAAGCGAAGAGAAAGCAATGCTTATTAAAAATTAGTAAATTGTTTATTGAAAAATATGCAGTTAGAGTTATATTTCAGCACAAGACAAGGAAAGTAAAAGAGGAGAAGCGTGATTGTTTTGTATACAATTAGTAATTCAAAATTACTAATTGTATACAAAAACAAGCACTATAGACGCATCATTTGCAAGCATAATAAAAACAACATCTTTTGAAATTACTCATACTCCCTCCCTTATATTTCTAACACAATTAAATTGTTGTCCACCGAAACATTTATCCGGAGGTCGGGATATTCTCGTTGAACGACGAACACTCAAATTCACTAGCACTGGCAAAGATCTTGATATTCCCTCGGGAGCTTTTGGATCTGGAGAAAGCTCAGGTGAACTCAGAGAAGAGGTCTCGTTGAAATTGTTACATTTGAATTTCTCTCAGGCATAGAAATGGGCACCTAAAACTCCTTCATTCGCGATGGTAGGGGAATTGAGTCAGGTTCACACTGTAACTGGCGTATATGATTCACGAAATCCGAAACATAATTAGTAGGTTTTAAGCGGTGAAGCACACTTCCTAATGTTTCCACGATCTTTCCACTCTCCATTTGGTATCACTGGTATAATTTCTAGATAAAATAAAATCACCTAGCAAAAAATGCGTGAATTTCGACATTCCTTCTTCTCACCTCATCCTGTTTTCTTTTCATTCTAAGACAAATATCAGGAAATATTAGATCCAACCGTGGTCTTAAATGTATATTGAATAAAATTTTTCCAGGAATTTCTACTATAACTGTATCTGGAGATATTCGAAAACGAAAGAAAAAGTTATTTAGTTTGTAATGCAATATTTCTCGTTCACTGATCATGGATCTTAAATCTTTTTCAACAGTTTCTGCATAATTCTCAGCCAACCCGTTATTCTGTAGGAAATACAGTGCTGAAAAGTATGCTTTATCCCAATTTTGTAAAAAAAACTCCATTTCATAGGAACACAAGGAAGACTTGTTTTCTGAAACGATTGCAAATGGCAATACAAAACATGAAAAACAATCCTGTAATTTTCTATAGTTATTGAAGATTTAATTAACTTGATAAAATATATACTTTTAACCATTTGGAATAACTGTCCTCAGTAAAAAAGTCCTCCAAATGGACTAACATTGCCAATATACAAATGTGGTGAATCATTACTTGGATATTCTCACGGGAGCATTCAAGATTTAAACATGCATGGCGAATCCTTGCTAAAAGTGCTCTGTATTATTATCCATATTTTTCCACTGTGTGTAACAGCCCTTGAGTGCTTTCCTTTTTACTAATCCAAAGTGACCCAAATGCCATGCTGCCAAGCATTTTTCTGCAGTCCTTTTTAGTAAAATGACTAACACTCTTCATAATACATTCGGGATGTATCCAGTATAGTCTCCAAAGTGTTTACTCAACTCACTTTCTGTTCCCATTAAATCTCAATGTAGTATTTAGCCCTCAGAGGTTTACCTTCTTTAAATAGGTACGGGCATCATGACCTCAAAGCACTCTAGCGATATTTTTCTATCCTATGGAAATTACGGTCTTTGATATATAAAGGTGACGCTTTTCTTAGCGATTCTCTCCAGGAAAGGATGTCCTAGGAATTCTTGTATATTTTCGACCCTCTTTTTGTTGTTTAGCAAACGTAATAGCATATATTTTTTCTTTAACTTCGTGTAACCTCTTTCCATCAGTTTTATATCCTAAAAATGATACATCTGTGAAAAATTGAAAATTATCCTCGACTTAATTTAATATCATTCATAGAGCATATAACAAAAAGTTGTTTTAACCTAAGCAAGCGAGTATTTAATTTTTCGGAAGCTATAGAGTAATCATCGTAAAAAAAGTATAATCCTTCAATAGAAAAAAGTAAATATTCTAAGAATTCCTGACATTAAGCAGTTGTACAGGAATGACGTATATTAATGTGTGTATGTTACACAATCCTTTTGTTTTGTCAATTGTAAACATTTTACTGATTTTTCGGAAGTGTTAATATACAAGCATACATCTTTGACATCAAATTTTAAGAAAATATCTTGCACACCCAAATTTAGTTCAATTTTTTCAGTAGAAATTATTAGAATTAGTAGAAAGAATTCAATTCAGTTGAAAGTATTAAAAATTTATTTATTTTGATATGTTTATTGCGCGCAGTTTTATATAATCGCCACCGATTCTAATTTTCCTATTCGGTTTTACAATTGGTTCGATGGGTGTATAGTTCATATTCCGAAAAATAAGTTTTCAAAACAATCTTAAGCTATCCTAATATGTGTAACTCAAACTCTATACTTTCTTTCAATGCATGAGGTACAGTACGATGTATCAAAAATATTGGTTTTATGCCCCCTCCTTTAAATTCAAATCTGCTTCATAATTATTTGAAGTACCTGGCTTTACGCAAAGCAGTAGAATATTCCGATTTAAAGTTCCTAAATTTTTATATTTTCTTCTCATACTTGATTTGAGGAAATTTGTTCATTTTTGAAAATGCCCTGCCTTTTCCATTTAACAATGTACATCCAATCTCATCCTCAAATTTATTCAAAATTTCCATTAACATTGTGCATATTACTAGTCATGGTATTATGTAGATTTCAAGGAGCCAAAACAACTTGATACTCTTCTTTCTTCTTATATGTGAAAGCATATAGTAGAGAAAATGTCTAAAACGGATACAAACAAAAATTCGATACGAAGTGTTTAGTAAGAGGAAAGGAGATTAAAAAACCAGAGTCGTTTCTTCATTAAAAGAGGGGGGGGAGGGAGTTGGATGCCGCGTTGGCGTATTTGTTCTTCCAGAAAGATGGGAAAAAATGTTGCGAATGGATCTCGTAGGGTTGCTATGGGAACCTGAGAGGAAAAGGCGCGCTTGTTTATGCGTTATACAATCCGCTGAATTTTGAATTCCTTGTGAGCGTTTCATAAAAAATAAGAATTTAGCGACAAAGCGAAGTGTTTAATTTTGTTTAATTTGTGGACAAGGAATGTTCGTCTCAGTGGTCACGCCATATTTGACAAGCACATGTGATAATTTACAGGAGATGTTGTTTGTCGATGAGCAAACCTTCCAGTAAAGTATTTTTTTGAGGGACAGTTTCTTTTTTTTCTTCCCAGAAAACGTTTAAATTTGTGAAATTTTTTTGAAATCTTTTCTTGATCCACAGAATGTGGTAGGAATGTATATTGATCAAAATCACTCCAGGTATTTTGCTTCAGTTCAAGTTTGTTTTGTACAGTTTGCATGACGAAAAAAGGAGGTTTGTGATTTTTCCACATTAATTAAAATTACTAACCAGAATTGTAGAATTAAAGAATAGATATGAAGTTATTTTCCGACTATTATAGGAAGAGGTACTTGGCAGTAAATTTCAGTGTCATCTGCAAATGTAGAAATGTCTGTGCTTGTGTTTTGAGGAATATCATGGGTATAGATATAAAATAAATTTGGAGATATATTTTCCTGTCTCGAGCAGAACCTTGAATTTTATCAATTTTTGAAAGTCTCTTGTTAGTTCTGAGTAGAAAAGTTTTTTTTCTTATGTTTTCTAGAATAATGTAGATCAGGGCAAACGGAAAATTCTATTGAATCATTTTATTATCACACCGTGTCTTAGCTCACTCTGTACGACGCTTTTCGCACGTCAAGGTCACATGACCAGTTGCTCATTAAAACCTCGTGTAATCAAGCTAGCAATTCGTAAAAGCTGATGATTGGTGGAAGTATGGTCTTAAAATCCATTTTTGGATGAAATTGTGTTATTTTCTTGTATATGTTAATTAAATCTGCTTATAAAAGTTTTTCTAAAGAATTTTACAAAAATGTTAAGCCGGATAATCCTGCAATTTATTGGGAGAATAATTTTCAGATTTTGATAAGAGGATAATTGTAGCATGTTACCATATTGAGCGAAGTTATTAAAAAGTAAACTTTTATTCAAACATTAGTTAAAGTGTGTGATTGCTTTCAAGGGGCAAGAATAACTATCTACACCATACTTTGTAGAATTACTTATGCCACAGTTTCGGGTACTTTCTTTTCATTATAAATTAAGCTAATAGTTTGATGTAGAGTGATTAGAACCAATGCATTCTTTTCTTCTAACAGTGATACACAGTAAAGGTGGAATCGTGTTTATAACAAGATGTAGAAGAATGTAGATGCTATGAATATATTTTGAGGTGCCTAGAATTTCCCCGCCTAGATTGCTTCATTGTGCCTACAATGCTCGTATTTTTGTCATCAATTTCTTATCAAAAGCAAGGGATGTAAAAAAAATTATTAGTACTGTCGTTCTTGTCTTTGGCAGAGAATAGTTTCAAGTAACGTAAAACGATATACTGTGAAAGTGATAAGTTGTCCGGTCTAGTATCATATTTTCCTAAATATAGAATGGTGTTTAGCATGTATTTTGATTCTATAGCTATGGCAATTCAAAATTTAATACCAAATTTATCAGGCATACTTGATATGTATTGTAAGAATGGGCATCTAAATTTATACAAAAATAATTGCTTGCCAACTGTTATATTTTCTTTACGTTGGGAGCAAGAAATCGAGTTTACAACGAATTGATCCAAAACAGAGGATTTTAGAGCAAATGTATTGTTTCGTATTCTTTGATATCTTGCAGATTTTCTATCTATTTTCATAAGCCTAAATATCTTTGAAACTATCCCGTAGCATAGTATCACGAATAAAAGTAGGCTCCTCTTACAAGCGGTAGATGATATCAAGAGTTGTTACGGGCGATAGAAGTCGCAGAGGATTGGAGAAATAAAACAACATCAACAGGAGAGGTTTTGGTAAGATAGTATTAGTTCAATAATAGTCAAATAGATGAATTAATCCAAGGGGTCACCAAGGAGAGCAAATATTCTTTAAATTACAAAAATGGATGAATAAATAGTTGTGAAAGACTTGACTGGTGTGTCCTGACGTAAGTTATTGACTTTTAGAGTTCGGTCGGGTAGAAGAAGTGATTCGCCGCAAGATGAATACAAAATTCAGTGTGAAAATAGGTAATGAATAATGCTAGATGAAGAACAACTTCAAATAACAAATATTTCATAGCGTTTCGTTGTAAATGATAAGAAATAATTGGTCTGTGAGAGATAAAAACCCTCACAAAATGTTGTTAGAAAAGAAAAATAATTATTAAATATTTCTAGAATTCATTATTAAAAAGGGTTGCTAGTCTTCAATGAATGTAGTGATAGTAAGAAATATTTAATACAGAATTTTGAAAGGCTAAGATAAAGGTTAAGATATGAAAAGTAATAATTAAAGAAACCTTGGAAAAATTGTTAGAAAAAAATATATGACTTGTAATAAATATATCAACTTATATACAAGTTACATATTTTTCAAGTATTAGAATCAAAAAGCATTAGAATTTAATGTTTTCTCATTAAAGTAAAATTTATTGAATAGTTAAGAAAAAACAAAAAAGAAGAAATTACAAAAGAGAAATTCACATTGTTATATCCGTGTTCAAAAGTACATCATATACTAGACATTTCCATTTAACTTTTGCAGAATTCATTGTAGATGATAAAAATTTGAACAAGTACAATGATAACCCTAAGTAATATAGTCTGACTGAGATTTTTAAATTTATTTCCGATTCAAAAAATAATGTTAAATTTAATAATCAACTGTATTTGGAAATAAAAAAATGAATTAACTTATTATTCATTACTATAATTGTGATCTATAACACAAGTAAGGAAACTGTGTAAATGTTATTTCCAATAAAATAATAAGCATATTGCAAAAAAAATTCAAATATTAAGAATTTATAAGATTTCAAAAATAAAAGTTTTATGAGAAAAAATTTATTCTTAGCAAATTTTTCTAAAATGACAAAATATAGAGTAGTAATGTTTTTGTAAGATAAGGAGAAACGTTCACAAAGTAAATTAAAACTTATAGCAAAAACAGTTTTCTCTTCAGATGTAAAAATAATAATTAGGTTTATACCATACATTTTATCCCAAACCAGCTAGTAATTACCATTGCCGTACAAAGTTTAAATAAGTTTTTACCAGTATCAGAAAAAATACACAGAAAGAAATTTTGAATTAATCGTATATTCAGTAGAAGATTGTTAGTTTCAAAGAATGTAGTCAGAGGTATTAGACACAAAGAAATTTAAATTTATTTCCTACTTATGTAAAACATTTTCTTGGAAAGTGAATGTTGCATAAGCTCTAATTTGATATTCAAATATTAATCACACAAATAATTTTTCAATAAACTTACTGTTGATCAATGCAATTATTCCATAATTTAAAGATTTTTAAATTAAAGGATAAAAACTAATTTATTCAGAATGTATTGGTTCAGTTAATTCATTTAACTAAATGAAATGCTGTTGAAAACAATACATATATAAGAGTCACCTATTATATTATCAGAAAAAATAAGTATATTGAATATTTCTAGAATTTATCAAACAATATTATTAGTCTTAAAAAATGTAAGAAAAGAATGAAGTGGGCTTCAAAAGCTAAATGAAAGGCGGAAATAATAACAATTAAATAATTAATCATTAAAGAAAAAATAATAATAATATATTCCTTAGAGATTTTTCTTAAAATGTTAAGATATAAAGGAATTAATTTTGTGTCAGAAGACAAAGTTTATATAAAGCATTCAAAGCGGTGTTTTAAGAGGAGGTTTTTTTTTTTCAAAAAAAAAATAATAATTTATTAACATACGCTGCATATCCTCGAGTTGTTTGAAAAAATAGATATGTATCATAATTGCTCAGAATCTAAATTTTAAAAGGTCTACTAAATAATTATCAATCAAGAATAGGTAATTGTGTAAAACTGGGTAATAATTTACGATTAAAATTTGCTTCCAGTTAAATTATCAAAATAAATTATTTTAACTAATTAAAACTTAAACAAGTGTATTAAATAATAATCACCAATCCAGCAGCTTTACGTGGAAAGTTCACATCTTACTACTAATTTATTGAAGTTTTATTAATTCGGTTTATTAAAAAAAATTATTATCGATACACCAATAATATTATTTATTGTATTATATTCTACGAAACAATATTATTCATCTAAGCAATTTTGAACGGAAAAATAATAATTTACAATTAAAATTTATTTTCAATTAATTTATTCAAATTATATTCATTCAGTCAATGGAAATGAGAAAAAGTACATTGAATAATAATATTTAGTCCTACAGCCTTACGTAACAAAATAAAAAAAAATGCTTCTAATTTTTTTCATATTAAAATAGTTCAATTAAGGAAACAAAAAAACTGCAAATAAATGTACCAGAAATTTCATTTTATGTATTTATGCTGTAGTAAACCATTACTATTCTTTATAGCAAATTTGCATAGAAGAATAAGAACTTACAATTAAAATTTGCATTTAATTAATTCAGATTATATTATTCATTCCATCATATTGAACTTGTGTAAAGTCTTTTAATTTACCTTGTATCTCCCAACTAATTTATATGTATGTAAATAGCATTTCAGTTAGAAATCAAAATCCGAAAATACGCATTATAGCTTGGCTAGGTAGTTAGCGGTAGGTAGATAGCGGCCCAATAACAGCACAATATGCTAAGATAATCAGAATTGCTTAGGTCCTTTATCGGGTAAGATATTACTTCCGTGGTCTGTCAATAATAATTATCCTGGTTCTCCTATATGAAATGTTAGTATTCAGTAATCAAATCTTATCTTACTGAAATTTTAATTTTAAATGTATAATTTTAGTAGGGTTTCGTTCATTGTCTTGGGTTGGATTACTTAAACAAATTCTTAAATAATCTTGTAGTACTTTTATATCATTTTTTGAAAAATATATATTACAATCACATTTCGTAGAACTCTTATTTAACACCACTCTCTTCACCAAAATATATAACTCACTCATGTAAGGTTCACATTTAGTGTTTATTATTATTATTGATATTTCATAGAAATTGTGTGGCAACGTTTAGTAGTTGTTATTGGAATTCGCTGTACGCCTTTGCATAAGTATATGTGTTTGTCTTTTATGTTAATTAAATGTTTATGTAATAATTATCTCGTCTCCATCTATATCTTCTATAATTCTATATAATCTGTACCATCATATCTTCATCCACACCTCTTTTATGGCGCAGTCGAAATAAAAAAAAGAACCTAAATATCTTCACAGAACCTTCAAAAGTTGCTAACTACGAAGAAACGAAACGACGCCGCCATAACTTTGTTGCAAGCTTCCGATGAAGTTTCGTGAGATTCTGATGGATTTAATTACAAAAAAATATTGGAATATCATCAATGTACGCCTATACCTCGCCCAGGTAATTTTATTTTGATGGAAAATTCATTATATTTCGTAAAATTTGTATAAAATAACATTCATTTGTCAAATAGTTACTATTCTATATATTTTTCGCCAAAAGCTTCACCAAGCATATTTCAACTACGTTTCTCGCCAAGAACAACTGTGATTCATTCTTCTCGCCAAAAAAAAAAAAAAAAATGTCAACAGACGAACTTACAAATGATCTGAATTCTTTTGAAGCGCAATTTCTGAGTCATTTAACGATCGCTCAGTTAAAATATGATTTACGATTAAGAAAACTTTCAACCACCGGAAATAAGAATGATTTAATTTCGCGTATTATTGAGAATAATATTAAAAGAAATGAAGATGGAACTTTGGATGAATTAAATAATCTACGAATCCAATCGTAAACTAATGAAACTTTTGACGAAACAATTCCTGATAAAACGTAATTGTTAAACGAAATTGAAAAGTTACGAAAAGAAGTAGAACTTTTAAGTAATCGTTCTTATACATCACCGCCTTCCACATCCACTCCTGCTCAAATTGATCCAAATATTATTACGATTCTTATACAATAATGGAGACTCAAAAATTATTGCTTGATAAACATTTGAATACGCCAAATGTTATTCAAATCACGTCAAACAATGATACGGCAAATTCAATTCAGATATTTAAAGCAGATGCCATTGACAATGCTCTCGAATGGATTAAAGACGTCGACAGAATTTCTGTATTAGCACACTGGTCTGATGAACTAAAATTAACAAATTCTATTTCTCTTCTTTCTGGATCCGCAAAAAATTGGCAATTAACAATGGAAAAAATTATAACGACTGGACTGCTTGGAAAACTGTTCTGGCATCGAGATTCAGAAGACGCATTACGATGCAACAATTCTTATCTCATCAAAGTAAAAGAAAATTGAAGCCTAGCGAGACATTAGTTGATTATATTTATGCAAAAGAAACTCTTCTAGAAAAAGCTCCTTTCACCATTCCACATCCTAATCGTATTTCTATGATTATTGGTGACATTACAGAAGAAAAGTGGCAAATTGCTTCAGCTACTAAGAATTCAATTACAGTTAAAGAGTTAATTGATAGAGCAATAGCACTTGATGTAATTCGAAGTGCAATACAAGAGAAAAAGCCATACCAATTTCCGAAATCTCAAATGAGATCTTTTAATAGACATGATGAGCAGCGTCATAAATACATCCCTGCAACTGACGACGTTCGAAACATTACTTGTTGGCGGTGCGGAGACAAAGGCCATGTGTCATTTATGTGCAACTTACCTCCACCTGAACGAGGATCACCCATAGCCTCACCAAGAAATATATCACTACAAATTCAATACAACCAAATGGACATTCAGCTCCCATCTTTTAGCAGCTCAACTAGTTCTCATAACACTCCACGCGGCGCTACTAGTTCAAATTTTTCTGACTCCTGCCGCAACACCAATCGCAACTCAATAAATGCAAAGTCTACGCTCCCAAATGCGAATAGTAGTAATTCTATAAATTGTATTAAAACTCACACAAATAAGCGTGCATTAATACCTGTCATTATTCATAACGATACCGAAATTCAAGCCCTTTGTGATCCTTCTGCTGACATTAAAGCTATTCAGAAATCCTATATTCCTTCTGACACCATTATTCATCCATGGACTAATGGACAGTTTCAAGTTTTCGACCACGAAATAAAGCCCATTGGTTGGATTTCTTTGAACATTTATGTTGGTCATATTAAACACATGATGCCTAAAGTTGGAATCTGTGCCCAGCTTCCATTTCCACTAATTTTGGGATTTGATTGGCAGCAGAAAATTTAAGCTAGGTGCACTTACAAACTTAATGGATCATTATACATTTCTACACCATCTTCACTTAACTTGTACGAATGTATCCATGCAGCGAAACCTAGCATAAATTGTCTCACTTCTAAGAAACTTTCAATTCCGCCACTGGGCGATGTTGATTTGCCAGAATCAACATCAATTTCACATCCTCTTCAGATGCAACACTTTCTTAAATCTGAAAAACTTTCGGTGACGCAAGAAACTCAATTAGATGCTGTAGTTGGAAAATTTGCTGACGTTTTTTATTCTCATGATGACAACATTGGATTATGTCCGTATCTCGAATTTGAAATAGAATTGCAACATGACAAACCCAATACTATATCGTCTTTCGGAACCTGATCACCAATTTCTAAATAGTCAAATTCAAAAATGGTTAAAACAAGGAATTTGTCGACCTTCCAACTCGCCTTACACCGCTCCTGAATTCATAGTCGACCAGACTTTCCATGAAAGCACTCCAAGATGACTTGTTGTATATTTTTCACGCATCATTAATTCCATTACGAAGATTGATCCGCACCCAATCGACCAGATGGAGGATGTGATTAAACGCACCGCAGGTAAGCGTTACAATTCTAAAATGGATATAAAATCTGCATTCAATACTATTCGCATAAGAGAGACGGACATCTACAAAACTGGCTTTGTCACTCCCTATGGACATTTTGAATTTCTGCGTATGCTTTTTGGTGTCACCAATGGCCCATCTACAATGACAAGAGCGATTAAATTAGCCTACAACCATCTGGCTCCGCATAATGTAAATACTTACATTGACGATATTTCAACTTCGCATGATAACTTTAGGTACCATCTAAAAGTGCTTTACAAAATCTTTGAAGCAACTCGTAATGCTGGTTTCAAGCTAACACCAGCAAAATCACAATTTGCATTTTCAGAAATTTCCCTTTTCGGTCGAAATCTCTTTCAAGAAAGTGAAAGCCCTGATGCAGAGCGTACAGCATCAGTTGATCGCTATTCAACTCTTAAATCGATTCAAGAAGTCAGAAGTTTTCTAAGATTCACGAATCAATTCAGAAAATATATTCGTAATTATGCTGTTATTGCAAAACCACTTACAAACTCTCTCAAAGGATTGGAAAAGAAGACCAGCAACGCGGCAATTGCTTTGACAGATGACCAATAGGACTCATTTGAGACTTTAAAAACTAAAATTACTTCCTCTTCAATTCTCGCGTATTTTAAGGCCTGCCAACTTTTGTAAAAACTGATGCATCATATTCTGGACTAGGTGCAGTTTTATCTCAGGATCAGAACGAAAAACGTAGTGTTATAGAATATGCATCACACTCTTTAAAAGATACTGAAACACGTTACCATAGCAATGAGCTGGAATGTACTGCTGTACACTGGGCACTCACTGAGAAATTTCGCCTTTATCTTCTTGGTCACAAGTTCGAACTTATCACAGACAACTATACCACTGCATATGTCGTAGCCAAATCTGCAATTAATCGCAAGTTTGCTCGATATTTGGTAGATTTGGCTCAATTTGATTTTACAACTGTCCATCGACCCGGAAAGCAAAATGTTATTTCTGATCATCTTTCACGTTTCCCAACTCCATCTGTTTGCTTAACAGTT
>BMAW01126120.1:0-14379 GCA_019974015.1 Nephila pilipes
TCGATCGGACCAGAAACAGCTGAGTTATCGAGGTTGGAGTAAAGTCGTTTTGTAGTTGTTTAAAAAATGGAAAAAACCGAGTTTCGTGTTCTGATAAAACATTGTTTTTTAATGGGTAAAAACACCGTGCAAGCGAAACAATGGATTGAAAAATGTTACCCGGACTCTTGTCCATCAAAAGCAACGATTTGTCGGTGGTTTGCCGAGTTTAAACGTGGTCGTCCCGACACAAATGACGCGAAACGCTCGGGTAGAACTGTGGAAGCCGTTACACCGGAAAATGTGAGGGAAGTGACAAAAATTATAATGAAAGATCGTAAAGTGAAGCTCCGTGAGATTGCTGAGATGACACAGATATCATATGGAAGTGTATTTACTGAAAAAGGGTTTTTGAAGTGAAGTGAAAAAGGTTTTTTCCAAGTGGGTGCCGCGATTGCTTTTGATGGAACAAAAACAGCAACGAGTCGATGATTTAGAAAGCTGCTTATCGCTATTTACTCGCAACAAAAAAGATTTCTTGCGAAAAAAGAAAAAAAAAAAAAAATTGGGGGGGGGAAGATTTGGAAAAGCGCGTTGGAACGATTGTATCACCCTAAAAGGTGATTAACAAAAGGTGTTATGTTGATGAATAAAAAAAAATTTGCAAAAAAAATGTTGTTTTCAATGTTAATCTCGGGAGTTATTGATTGATGTGTTAATGACATTTTGTTCAGTCTTTAAGTAGATTACCAACATTACTATCAACAGTAGTGCCATAATTTTGTAATCAGTCAATAAAATTATCAGTAAGATAATCCTTACTTGATAGACTTTACTTTAGAAATTAACTTTTCGTAATCTGGCAATTACTCGTTTTTGAACATGACAAAAATTTCTAATTTTTTGACACTATTTTCTCATATGTTTCTTTCACTATTGATTTTGTTTAATCATCCTCATAATCATCAATCAACATCATCATAATAATATGAATGTCTAAGACATCGTCTGTCAATATATCGTTGAAAGATTTGGTGCTTCAAATTTTTTCGCTCAATCTTTAAACCTGCTTTGGCACACATGAACAGTCTCATATGTTTCAATAGCCTTAGACATTTTTGAAATCATTTTTCTGGTCAGACAATATGACAACATTATTTCAAAGATTTAATGTTACAAACTGCTGGATTCTTTAATATTACAAACTGACAAACTTGTGACGCACTTATTCATAGAGGTAAAACTTATACTCTACCATGTTCCATCCATTTAAACACCACATCCAAATATTTTATTGTTGAAGAATGCATGACTAATTACTAATCAGCTTCCTTTGTATATGAGTTTGTTCTCGTGATTAATATATGTAATTTTAATGTGCCAGATTAAATGTAACGTATCACATAATTTATATGAAAAACAAAAACCTTTACCGATTGGTCATGTGTCATACACAAATCTGGTATTTACATGAGTATATTTTACAGTTCTCTTAGAGCTTAAATTTCCTATGAAAAATTCACTTAACAATACAACTTGAGCATATTTTATGTTTAGAATCTTCACCGAACAGCAAACCTTCATCGAAGAATTTTGGGTTACAATGTTGGAAAAATAAACTTAGAAGAACCTCCACATAAATTATTCGGTTACCAGATATTAGTCTATCTTCAAACATAGCATTTTTTTATCAAAAATGACAGAAGTTTTCATCTTAGAAGCACTAGCGCTGAAATTTACCATACTATTTTATAATGATATTTTATGTGATCATTACCCCAGTATGAGAGTTTTCTCATGGCAATAACTGTGCGTTTAGAATTATCCATGTAAATGAAAATAATAGATTTTTTTAAAATAAAATAAAAGCTTAAACACAGGAACTTGTAACATCCAGCGCATAGAACAAACTAAACATCCAATAAAATTAAGTATTTTCTTACCTTACTTATTTTGCCTTATTATATATTTAAACGATAGTTTTTTTTAAATAAAATTGTAAAATTGTTAACATATATTTTTCCTTCCTCCAGATTGTAGACATACATTTCCAGTTTCAGAAATTATTTGTCGAGAAATAATCAAATCACTATGACTTAAGTACTAAATAATGTAGAAACAAAACTTAAGCATAACTGAAAAGAAAACAAAACGGATCAGCTCTTGAAAAAGTAATAAAATTAGAAATTCAAAAGTTTTGAAAAAATAACAACTTAAAGATGCACGGATACCTTAAGTCTGCCATTCTGCTTGAATGATCTCTCCGCGCATACCATTAAGACATTATGATTCGACCATTGAATTTTTACTGTAAGTTTTATGTTTGCAAAATTTTCATTTAAGTATTTTAATATAAATATAAGAGTGTAAGAAAATGAAAAATAATGAAATAATTATGTTATTTATTAATGCCTTTAGGACACATATCCTATTTTTGATTCATTATTTTAGATGGTTACACTATTCATAGACATACATTTGGCATACACTATTTCATAGGATATAAGCTTCAAAAAGTAATTAACTGCTCATCTACTATAACCTTTTCGATTGATGTAATACAATTTTGGAAGAATGTGTTGTGTTTTCCCTTAATATTACGAATGATGCCAAAATGTTTAAGTGCTCGAAACATATTTCTGCCATTTTTTTTTATTCCTAATTAAATTGATCAATTGATCAATTTATACATCAAGAAACTTTAATGATTATTGTTTAAATATTTTTTTAATTATTTTTATGGTATTAAAAAAATAATTTTGACTTTCAGAGAATGAGTAGTTGGGTCTAATAAAAGGCTTTCTATTCGATGTTTGAATTATTATTATCTATGTATTATAAACTGCTAGCAAGCTGAATCAAAACGTTATCATAATTTCAGTTTATTTTCTGATTTTCTTTAACGTTTAGAAACTTCAGTTTCATTCATTTTGTGTTACTGAACTCCATTTAATGTGTTTACAGGTTTTATGCGAGCGATACATTAGAACAGGTTTTAAAAAAGTTATACGCAAAATAAACAAAGAAAGTTATTGCTGAAAAATATCGTAGTACCCATACTAAACAGCCATTAAACTCCATGCAGTTTTTCCTAAATCGTAATTTTTATATGCAATTTAAAAGCATTTTGAGTCTTATAGAGGGAAAGAAATCAACCTTTTTTCTTAACATAACATAATAAACAAAACTACGAAATGATATTTCAATATAAAATTTTAATGATATAATAAATAAAAAAACTTCATTCGATTATTTACAATTACATTCAATGAATGCAAAACAAATAACATGTTAAATTTATTTTTTTCTCATATCGTTTTCATCACAGTGTAAAAAATATTCTAATATTATCTTTATGGATATTTTAATATTAATTGAGAAAATATAACTATTTTAAAAGAGTTATTTATTTTTAAAGTATAGTTTACTTTGCTTTAATTAACAAATCCTAAAAAATCAAGTTAGGCTGTATAAATGTATGAATTAATGCTTTAAGTATTAAAATATATAAGAATAAACTGATGTTGTGTTACATTATTTTAATTATGTAATAAATATGAATTATTTTTTATTATTGAATAATAAAAATAAGTAAAAGTGGAAAATTAACCTTTCCAAATATGATCTTGGTAAGAAATGTTTATAATAAATTGAAGCAAGTATTTATCTATTATAATATAAATAGCTATTCTAATCTCAATTTCTTATATTTTATAATCTTTAAAACTCAGCAATTAATGAAACGTAGTTTTTTATTAAAACACAATAAAGTATAAAAAATATTTCAATAATTGAAACCTTTACTCCTATTACTTATTCATAATGAAACAAATATTTACAATTTCAGCAAAATATTTATTTATAATTCGGTTTCTATTCTACTTTCAAAACATGTATTACACAACATGCATATGTTTCATAAAAAAAGTTTTAATACTAAGAAAATTAAATTTCATTAATTATAAAGTGATTACAGGTTTTGTTGAAGTAATTTTTTTCTTAAGAACAAAGTTCTCCACATGAACTTACTCGAAACTGATGGGTTAATAAAGCATCTTTATGAAATGATTCTCTTTATTTTGGAATAATAATAATGAGAAGAAATTTATAACAGCAAAAATTAAACCAAACCCTATTCTAGGTAATTAAGGAATGTTTAGTTCAGTAGTGTAAATGCTTTATACTTCAATAGATATTTCAGAAACTAATTCTTTATTTTTGGCAAAGACGTTAGAATCGTGTTCGGGATAGTTAAAAACAAAAAAAAAATAAGTTTTCTAATTAATTTTAATCCCCCAATATCTATTCAACGCTTAATATTCAGATAATATCACTTAATTATAATTAGTTACAAAATAAAAAAGAACTATAACAAGCATTGTTGAGGGAATTTTGTAATGTATTGCTTCATTATATAAAAGGTTTTTAACACTTATGTTGCCTTAATATTTTAATTGAATAAAACCATTACTTAGGCGTAATATGTTGTAAAGTAAAATTTCTGAAGTGTGTATTTTAAGCTCATATGGATCTCAGTATAACAATGAGATATATACATATATAACACTTAATATAATTTAAAATTCAACCGTTATAGAAATTTGATTACAAAAAATTATTATGAGCTTTTTATCTGAATCGAAAAAATACATTTCAAATCATTATCGTTATATATATAAAAGGAGAAAAAGAGAGAGAAAGAGAGAGAGAGATTAGATTCTGTAAATTTCCTTTTTTTTTTCAAAGGAATGAGAAATAAGTTAAAATTAATCCCCAGATGCATGTTTTTAATATTAGCAATAATGCTTTTTAGTAAATATTCTATAGGATTCGCATGAATTATAATTCAAACTTTTACTTTGATTTAATTTAGTAAATAAAAATTTAATATAATAATTTTAATATAATGTAACAATTTGATTTTAATGTAATAATTTGATTTTAATGTAATAATTTGAATTTAATGTAATAATTTGAATTTAATGTAAGAATTTTAATTTAATTTAATTTTTTTTTATTTAATGCAATTTATTTTAATAACTATTATTTTCACTTAAAATATTAATTTCGTTCTTTACGTTACCTCCATGGCTGTAATACCTTTTAATCATAAGTTAAGCTCTTCTAAAATTAGAATCGTTTATTACCTTTTCACTCTTTGAAAGTTTATAAAGAAAATTTCCTAAGAAATCAATCTTAGAATTTTGTCGAATTCTTGTTAAAGCATTTAATAACTATAGATAAATTTTATTATTATCGAATTTTATGTATGTGTTAAATATATGTGCTTTGCATTCAGTAATAATTCTAACGCAAGTAGATTTTAATTCTACTTACACTAAGTAAAAAAAACTGAAAAAAAATAATTAAATGGATAATAAAAATTGCCACATAACTAATTTAACTTTTCAACCTAATTATGAAAGGAATTCAATATTACTTAGCAACTAGTCAAAATTTCTATATTCACCCATTTGAAAAGTCCAAATTTAGTAAAATCTTAGTTAATTTAATTAGACTCATTACAATTTCCAAAGAAAACAGTACTATATACATCAGTAGAAGAATTAACTTTTCTTATTTAAAAGAATAACTGATATTTTATAATAGTTGGTTCTTAAAATGAAAATTATAAATTTGATTTTATAAATTTCAAAATATATTTTATCTTAAAATATGTGACAAAGTGCGATAATTCACAAAAAATTATTCTATTTCTTACAAATCTCAAAATACACATATTACATTTACTGCTTACCTTAAAATATGGATACAAAACTTTGTACCTGAAATATATCCTTCCAAAATCTCCGTCCTTGAACGATGAGAAGATCTACATGCTTAAAATTTACTGAATTCTTTGGCTAATTAAGCGTAAAAAAGGAAAAGTTAAAGTGTTGGGTAAAAACTTTGAAAGTAACATGTGAGTGCTGACACAGCTGAATATTTTTATTAAAAAAAAAACTGCTCCACAGCTTTAAGAAGCGATGACTTAGCCATATTAGAGTTAGAAGAGAGGAAAAAAATAAAGATGATGTAAAAAAATTGAAGTGAATTTGAAGAAAAATGATATGAAAATCGTTTTTCATCAAAACATTCTTTACATAATCTAGTGTTTAAAGCACTAAAATGTGCAATGATTTATAACAAATTAGATGTATTTAGAAATTAATGAAAAATGCATAATGTTGAACAGAAGACAATATTAATAATTTTAATTGCTATTAAGAAAATGAACTTCCAGAATTTAGGAATAAAATGTTATCAGTCAGCCACATTGAAATTTCAGAAGTTAATTTAAAATTGTATCAAATTCTAAGCAAACTAAAAACTATTTTTTGTAGAAACATTAATGACATAAGAGACTTATATTTATTATTCTCCCCAAACCCCTTTTCAACACATGGGCTAACCACCTTTTTTAAAATTTTATATTATATGGAATTAAATAAAGTTTATAACTAATAGAAGTTCATTAGAAAAAGGTTATCTGATAAAAGACACAAAATAACCTAAATTATGTTTTCAGAAAATATTTCTATAGAAAAAATCCAACGAGAATCGTTATTGATAGAATCAAAGAATGAATAATATTTCCATTTGAGTCCCTAATTATTTTGAAAATATTTCTTTTAAATGTCTGTCATGTGTAGGGAATTTTATAAGTCCTATAAACCAAGCTAAATTTTATATAAATTAATATAAAACATTAATATCCCAAATAGCAACGATAAAGTATTATATTATTGCCTTAAACTTTCAGAGTGTATTCATTAATTTATTTGGTCAGGGACGCATCTAAATTGTCTTTAACATAAGTCACAAGTAATCTGGGTAAAGGATAATGTGAAAGCATGTTTTCTTGTCTAAGAGATAAAGCACATACACATCGTTGATTTAACTCGCCAGTTTATTCAAATGCGAGAGAAAATGTCGCCAAAGATGTAGGAAGACGTGACGCGGACGTAAACTGAGTGGAGACATCATTGTGACGTGAACTAATTTGCTCATCTCCTATAATGCGTTCCAACTTCGTACAGCGACTAATGATTTAGTGCTCTCTCCTTATGGTTGTTGGGAATGAATTATTTAATTCTTGTTTATGTCTGACAGACGTAAATAATATGGTAGCACCTTGCTTAAACGTGTATATTTCAACTAAGAAATATTGTTTAAACGCATCATTCGGAAATTACAGCATGTCTACTGGAAATTATGGGAACTTTTAATTGTCTGTTTTTGAATAATGAATATTTCTAACTTCTAAACTGCTTGAATGTTGTAGTAATAAAACAAGATATCAAAAAAACTTTTTTTTTTACTATATTTATCCGTTGAGTTTAAAATGAATGAATTTTAATATAAACCTTCAGAATAGACACAAAATACCAATATAAACTAAATAAAAATAGTCATAAACTAAAACCAAATCTAGAGTATCTTGTTTTTCTCAAAGTATACCTGAAGTAGAATCACCCAAATGGTCGTCAGTTCGTGGCCAGTGTTGTTACAATCGAGTTATGGTTCGAATCCTGGTTCCACTAAATACCTATCTTGTATCTGTACTGATTAACGTTAAATTTGTTGGTTTTCAATGGTTTCATATTTGGATGGTGTAAAAATAAGGAAAGTGAGGGGCGAATTCAGATATCATCTCTTCTCTCCTCAATGGCTCAAAATTCTGAAGTCCATTGCCATTATACTTTGTTTTGTTTTTAAGTATGACAATAATTGATCCATCTGAGAAGAGACCGGATTCTGGCACTATCCATGGTGCACTTTGAATACGAAAATATTATAATAGATAATATTAAAGCAAAAATGGCATCCAATTCAAACAAAACTTGCGAAAACATTTATAATTACTATGATTCCATTTGCTATTAACTTAGATAAATTTAAATTTTGTAAATAATATATACAGTATTAATAAATAATAATAAATAGCTGTTATTAATTAATAATATAGATATTGCTGTGATTCAAGATATTTTTAATAGAAACATAAAGAAAAATAATAGCACAAATATTTAGAAAAATTGTTTATACATTTGACAAAATATAGTCTAGAAATAATTTCAGTTATTTTGGGAAGACTGGATTATATTATTAAATATACATATTGATTCGATATATTTTGCGGAAAATGAAACATTCCAAACGATGTATAACTTTAAGAAGGAAAAATAAATTTTAAATATATGTAAATGCCAAATGCATTACTAAACTTATTGCAAGAATCAGTTTAATTGCCTCTTACATAGTTAAATTTCAACTAGAAGCGGTTTTTTTTTCCAATACTAACATATTTTCTACTTAACGGTCAAGACTCATTAGCAATACAATTTCAATAAAATGTAGTTTATCTTAAATATTAGTATTTGTACCATGAAAGAATTATAAAATATATAAAGTTGGTTTCCGAAATTCGGTACTACATAATTTCGAGGAAATGGTAGATAGTCATAAATAGGTAGATATGGGAAATTGTCATCCTGATTTGTATGCAATGATCAAATAACGATATGTGCTGACTTTACACATTTTGCTGTAGATGAAATATTCCAACTGAAATGTTTCTTTAAGGTATAAAAATAAAATTTAAAAACAGATAGAATCCAAAAGGCTTATTAAGACTAATTAATGAAGCAATATACTTTACTGTTTCGTGGTAAAAAACAACCTTTCTAAATAGCGTATTTTTTCATAATTCACATATTTTTTAACAATCAGTATGTACTATAAGTTCGTATCATCGTAAGAAAAAAAAAGATGAAATGTATAAGGTTGGCTTCCAATAAAAGAAATTCAATACTGACTAATTTTGCAGAAACAGAAAAAAAGTCATATATCTATCGCCTCGATATATATAAAGTTATAGCCGAAGAGTAAGAATGTCATACGATATATTTCTAATATTATACAGTAAGGATAAATTAATTTCCGATTTCTAATTATGCAGAGAAACAAAAGCTGCTTCAAGAGAAAATTCGACTGCTCAGCATAGCATTTTTTTCTATTTATTTCTTTAAAAATCATGTTTAGTTTTCTATAGTTTTGTCTATAGTTTTCATGTTTAGTTTAATTATAATTCTAAAAACATTTTCATTAATTCATAATCAAAATTAAGTAACCCATTTGAAATATTTAGCTCTTACATTGACATGAAACGAAAATGGAGCACATTTTGTTATTCAACAATTCACTCTCACTATATATTCAAACTTAAAATTTCATAAAGAATGCAAAACTATTCTTCATCTAAAATTTCAAAATGTAATGAAAATCAAGAAGCAAATATAATCGAAAAAAAAACAAGATTATATTCGACATTCAAATCTTTCAAGTATTTTAATTACAATACTGACTTATTTTTCATTTTATGCAATGATTTTACTAGGTGAATAGCTTATGAAAAGGATTTTTTTAATTTTCGAAATATTGAATCGGGTAATCGAATAAATAGTTTTGAAGCTACTTGTATTTACCCGTAAGTAAAATAAGAGCTGAAGCGTTTAGTTGAGAAGAGTGAATGGGATGATGCACAGATAAACAAAACAAAAAAAAAACTGGAAAATGTCTTAAACAAATTTCTTGAAACAATTTATTTGTCCCTTGCGCGATATATAACCGAACAAAAATTCATTCTCTTTTCTTACCTAACCTTCTTACCCTCGTGAGAGCTGTCATTCCCACAAAAAAATATTTTTTTTTATCTTAGAGATCAAAATAAATAAGATAAAAAGGAATATAAGTAGAAAGAAAAGGGGGGAAAGTACAAGTA
The DNA here is from genome assembly GCA_019974015.1 of Nephila pilipes. Taxonomy (NCBI): domain Eukaryota; kingdom Metazoa; phylum Arthropoda; class Arachnida; order Araneae; family Nephilidae; genus Nephila; species Nephila pilipes. The sequence goes on from BMAW01126120.1 coordinate 9,764, forward strand.
TCTCTCTTTTGAAAAGACTCCATCGGAGTCTTTCGAGTACTTCAGATTTTCTTTCTATAATTTAGAGCTAATTCTTTGCTAACATTCCATCCAATAACTGTAGTTTATAAATATGAAATAAATTTGTGATAATTGATTTTTATTTGTATACAGACATTTATTATTTAAGCTGAGAATGTTCAAAAGAAAAAAATCCTGGATTATGAAAATATTTTAATATACTTGTATGTTATGCCTTTAAATTCGATATGAAAAACCAAATTTGTCTTTTGCGTATATTTAAGCGATCATGAATATATTCAATCATGTTTCTTTCTACAACCTCTTACTTAACCCAAATGTCATTGTTAGCAAAATATTCTTTATCACAAAGATCCGAATAAGTACAATAGAAAGAAAAGAGAAAAGAAAAGCTTTTTCCGTTGAAAAGTCCCAACCTCCAAGTCTTTCAAGCACTTCTCTCTAAAAGCCTAAAGAAAACAAGTACGATACCCTCTTTCCTTAACTTACCTGAAAATTCCTTCTCCTTCTTACTTTAGTGGTAATAATGCCTCTCTAATTACCTCTCCGCAAAAAAAAAAGTGCTACTTCTTCCCTTTATTTTTTTTTCCTTTGCAGGCTGAGCTACTTTTCCTTTTCTAATTCCTAGTGCTGTTGTAGTTCGTAATTAAGACTCTGAAGTCTCCGCATTGTCCCGCGTCTTGAATAATAGCCAGCGTCACAAAGACGATCGTAAAATCAGTTTTCCGCTCTTACAGTAATCCAATTGTGTCTGAGTGCAGTGATCTTTTAAAATGGACAGTGCTCGGTAAATTTGCCTTAATAAATAAGATGTCATTTTTCGGGCTGTAACCCTTCATTACGCACGAGTTACGCGCTTTTATTTCTTGCTAATAATGATGAGGCAAGAGACATGTGAAATTAAAGTATACTTGGCGAATATAAAGGCCCTTATAATTGTGTATTATTATTGTTTATTATAACTCAGTATATCTTTAATTTTACAAGCTGTGATTGAAAACAATTCCAACAAACATAAATGAAACTGTTGCTAGATATGACTAATAAAATTGCTTAACAGCTTAAATAACTTATAAAAAGTAAAGCATAATACTAAAAATGATTATTTTCTACTTCTTATTTAATATTTCTCATTTATCAAGGACAGTAATTCATTATAAATATAGTGCATTTCACAATATGGGTAACTCTTCCTTTCTGCACTATGTAAGAAGTTATATTTCATTAAATCTATGAATAGATCCATATACGATGGAATATAGCATTTTTAATTATTATCAGAAAACAATTGAGTTACTAGGATTAAATTCATCCAGGTTATTTATTTATCCTTATGTATGTGACTTTAAAAATTACTTATATTGATTTATTTGCTCTCAGTAATCCATATACTGATATAACCAGAAATACAGAGAATATATAAGTAAATTTCAATTTGCTGAGTTCTACAATGACGGACCTTCGAAAAATCAAAAAACACTGGAAGAAATTGATAATTCTGGGTGGTGATTATGTTTAAAAGTTATAAGAAAAATAAGGAGAATTTAAATTTTATCTCAATTTTGTAATAACTATTAATAATTTCTTTTATGCTAAGATGAATAGTTAAACGCTTACGATACCGTGAACTAAATCTTTCTGAATCAAACGAATAAAAATTAATACCTGTAATTTGAAATATTATGTACGCAAGGATAAATTAACAAATAGAATAAATTTTGTACAGATACCTCGGTTATTTTTTATTAATAATCAAAACATTGTGATACAAACTCCATTAATAAATAACCATGTTTTTATATATTAATGAAAAATTAGGTTACGTTTCATGTAATTATATCATTAATTAATTATATTATACTTCTTCATGATATTAAATTGGATCATTTTAATTAAAATTAATAAAATTACAAAAGTTACTGCATCGCAGTGTTTTATTACATATTTGAATGAATTTTCAATCAGTAATCAAAGTATATTTTATAAGGTATAAATTTTGTAAATATATATGAAACAAAATGAAATATTTTCAAACATTAGAGTTTTAACAGTATTTCCAGAACTTGTCTGTGCATAAAAATGTCCTTATTTTAAAACGTAAACATTCATTTTTAATGTTTAAAGTTCAAACTGTTCCGACTGATAATAATATTAGAAATAAGTCAGACATAATTAAAATGTACGTGATGATTGATGAAACGAGTTTAAATGTATGACATTAAATACCGAAGATTGATTGTTTTATCTTATAATTATCGTTAGTTATTCACGAGAAAAAAATAAACATTAAAATATAAATTCAAATTTATTTTACGAGTTTGTATCCAATTTGATGATGAAATAAAATACCACAATTAGTTTCATAAATAAAGTTTTATAAGATAAAAAATCAAACCTTTTGAAACTATAGAATATTATGGATGTTTAAAAAATAATATTATGCGTAGAAAATGTTTGTTTTTTAATATAATATTACTGATCATTTTTTATATTTTTCTGGAAAAAAAATTATTTTATTTTCACTTTCACTATAACAATGACAGATTTTAATATACCAAAATTAAACGGCTGCATTGCTTAACATTTATTTATTTTATTAACATATATCAACACGTATTTTATTATCATGAAATCATATTGATTTGTGGTACGCACTGCCTCTGAATTTGCAAACTTTTATTGCATTGCATCTTCATTATGCAAAAATTTATTTCAGCACAAAAGAATCATACATGATTTTAGGCTATACATTAATAAATTGTATATTTTAAGCATAATTAAAAACATATTTTATAATATATATTTATAAAATTATTGCAATGAAATATATGACGTAGAAGAGGAAATCTTATGTTATGAAAAAAATTTCAATTTTGCTAATGTTGTTTAATTTTTACAACGATATTCAAGTATAAATATATCTTAATTGAAATGCTGAAATGCTTGGAGTTATAACACTACCTTCTATTATCATGTTTTTTCCATAATACACCAATTTAATTGAAAAAAAAATGAATAAAATAAAGAAAACATAAAATATAAATATGTCACTCGCAACTTAATAATATTCATTAGAACACACACTTTTTTTGTTTGTTACGAAATTAACAAATTATGTCTAATTAATTAAATGAAAGAAACTTTGCAAAATCCACATGAATTAATATTTACTAATTAATATTTACATGAAATGATAGATAAAATATCGGCAATTAAATGCATAATCTTTATGATCGTATACAATTTATTACAAATGCATACTAGCAATGAATATTGTTGCAATATAAATTGTGACTAATAGATGATATGAGCTACAAACCAAATGCCATGTGCTGTCATACATATTAATAAAGTATTAATTAATATTAATGGTGATTATTAATGATTCTGAGGAAGTCCCAGTCTAACTTCAGTGTTGAATATTGTAACGCTATCGATGTAAGTCTTTTTATATTACTTAAATTGGATGAATTATGAAAAATATTTTAGATTTTGTATTTAAACAGAATAATAATATATCATCTCAGTATATTTGAGAAATGTATATTAATGTGATATAGTCCTTAATTTTGCTTTATAATTCGTTTAAAAACACAAATATTCAAAGTTTTAGTTTTACACTATTTATAAAGCAAACATAAATACCATATCACAAGAAATCAATATTTAATTATCAAAGCAATTTTATTTTCAAATATTGATACATTAAAATATATTAATGATATTCATTTCAATATGATTATTTCATCATCTGGTAAATGGAGAATCTTCACTATTTTTCGATGTCAGTTCTTTAGAACAGCAAATTGTTTTCTAAAGATCAATTTGAAATAACTTTTATAACGTGATATTTGTACAATAGGAGATAAAAAAAATTCGAAACCATTTAATAATTATGAAATATAAGTCAATGACGAACAGATATCTGTTTTTCATCTTCTTCTCGTAAATCTTAGAAGCCATTTTAAATATTCATTGACATCAGAGTCACGGAATGGTTAATAATCGTCAATTATTAATTTTATTTTCTTTCTTTTAAGGATTTCACTTTTAGAAAGTAAATTGTTTGTTAAAAATGTAAATTCTAACACTCGTGAAAAGTATCAAGAAACAATGGACATAATAAAACATTTTATCGTTACAAATGAACAAAAATGGTTTTTTTTTTTATCGGGATGTAAGGATTGAAAAAGTTAAATGAATTACCTTTATTGAAATATAGAAATTTTAAGCAAAATGACAAGAAAAAAAAACTTTTACACACACTTTTAGGTCTTAAAATTTTTACAAATGTCTTTCAGTGACTATAAATATGTAGCTTTGTTACTTAGGAAAATCTTAAGTACTGGTTAAATACTCACACTAATCGAATTTCTCTAGACATAGGAAATAGGTTAGGGTAGTTAAAATCTTATAATTTGCTTTCTTTATGACTCAAAATAATTGTGCGAAAATTCAATCTCATAAGCTGAAAATTATATTTCCTAAATATGCATTTTATTTCAGACTTCTCATTTATTCTAAATTTGTAATATCTCTCTCTCTCTCTCTATATATATATATATGTGTGTGTGGGTGTGTGTGTGTGTGTGTGT
>BMAW01126137.1:0-13116 GCA_019974015.1 Nephila pilipes
GGAGCAGTGTTTGAAGATGATCAAGCGTAATAAACCCGAGTTTTTGCATCGCTATGTGACAATGGATGAAACATGGCTCCATCATTTCCCTCCGAAGTCCAATGGACAATCATCCGAGTGGACTGCACACGATGAACCCGCTCCAAAGCGTGGGAAAACGCAACAGTCGGCAGGCAAGGTTATGGCGTCTGTATTTTGGGATGCGCATGGAATAATTTTCCTTGACTACCTTGAAAAAGGAAGGACCATCAACAGCGACTATTACATAGCGTTATTGGACCGTTTGAAGGACGAAATTGCCAAAAAACGGCCGCATTTGAAGAAAAAGAAAGTGCTGCTTCCCCAAGACAATGCACCGTGTCACAAGTCAGTGAAAACGATGGCAAAAATCCGTGAATTGGGCTTCGAATTGCTTCCTCATCCACCGTATTCTCCAGATCTGGCCCCCCAGTGATTATTTCCTGTTCTCAGATCTCAAAAGAAGGCTCGCTTGGAAGAAATGTTAGTCGAATGAAGAGGTGATCGCCGAAACTGAGGCCTATTTTGAAGCAAAGGACAAATCGTTCTACAAAAATGGTATCGAAAAGTTGGAGGTTCGCTATAATCAGTGTATCACCCTTGAAGGGAATTATGTTGAATAAAAAAAACTAATTTTGCCAAAAAAATGTGTTTTTACTATTGTCGGCCGGGGACTTTTCAATTGACCTGTTACGTAGCACCATCTCTTGGAATGGCTTAGCATTTATTGAACGACTCCAGTATGTATGAAATATGGTGAATTAAAACTACCCAATGTCCAAAAATAAGTAATTTCTTTCTTTTAATAAATTTATTTGTAAACTTGAACTGAGTAATGTCCAAAGTAGTTATTTCATTTAAGTTCTTATTAAGAAACTTAATATTATTAAAAGCCTGAAAAATGTATTGTACTGTTCTTATGAAACAACTGTGTAAAAAATTCTTTAAAATATTTAACTTCTTAAATTTCAAAATTTAACTCCTAGTTAAATTTTCTTGGGGGTTCTTTACGAATATTGTTCACCTTAGAAGTTAGCTACCGAAAGTTTGGTCAATAACTTGCTAGGATAATTCGTACAAGCTGGATTAAATGCAGATAAATCAAAACAGACTTGGCTTATTTTTTTTTATCTGGATTCTAATCTGGGCCCGAAAAATAATTATGGGGAAATTTTGGGAAGAAAAACTCAAAGCATTTCGTTTTATTGTTTATATTTATTGGTCCTTTACAAGGCGTATCCGTGATCAAGCAATCGAATAAGCTCTGTTTGAAAAAAAAAATTATTGAAATAGTGTCATTTTTAGATGCGAAAATGAAAATCTCATTGTGTGCTATACAACAGGGGTTATTCAATCTGTTGTAGGGAATCCTTTAAGCTTACCATTTTCTTGTAGGAGCCTCTTGATCAAAGAGAAGAAAAGATAGGATACCAAAGCTTTATACTATACACATTTACAAAATTATTATTTCTCTGTTTTATCACAATAGAAACGTCTGAAGAAGATAATGAATATTGAGGTAGCTATAATGTTTTTCTTTTTTGTTTTCTAAAATATATTCTATGAATAAGAAACAAAAACAATAATATTTTAAATCATAACAAATTAATAAAACGACACATTTTAATGATTTTGCAATGATTATCTTTCATTGTAAAGTATTTTTACATCTGGAATAATTATTGAAATCTGCGACCTAATTCATCTTCAGTATCCAGTCTGTTTCTGTGTTTTGTTTTTGTCACAACGTACAAAGAGAATGATTTTTTGCATACATAGATTGAAACATATGACATTAGATGTTTCACTGTTCTTTTGGCAGTCTTGAGAAGGATTTTGGATCCAAGATAATTTTTTAAGAACAGGAAAATATTTCGGAAATGGTTTTTGCGCAGATCTGATACATGTTGGTTCAAACTAATTTTTACATTTTGATCGGCTTTAGAGTTACCATTTCCTAAAAATATTATGCAAATTAGGAAAGCATTCAATATTATCTTTTAAAATGTAATCTACTCAAAAATTCAATTTTAAATAAGTGGCGTCAATTTTATTTTATACCTTGAATATAGTGAAATAAGTGGCCAAATAAGTGAGAGATTTTTCACCTGAGCCAAAGAATGGAGCCTAATATATGACCTAATGCGTCTCAATTAGTGTATTTGATTTCTGAAATTTAAGATTTTATTTTATCCATAAAATAAAATCTTAAATATAATCTTATTTATATTTGTTTTTACAAGTGAAATGCTTTTAAGAATTCTATCTTTTATAAAAATTAAAACTTTACTAAAATTTTGGTGAGATTTGATTAAGCAAATAGTGACCTCTGGTGGACCCCTGTCAAATTTCCTGGAAACCGTAGGGTTCCACGGAACCCAGGTTGAAGACCTCTGCTTTTTAATAACGGTTTCTATTGCCGTTCCGAAAGTGATAATCACATGATGATAAAACAATTCGAAGGAAAAATTCAAATAATAATTTTATTTTGAGGAAAAATGAAACATAATATGGGGACATTTTGCAATTTTCATCTGGAAACGCTGAATAAATGTCTCTTTCAAAATTTTCTTTTCTGATTACCGTACTCAATATAACTGACTACCCCTGGTGTGTATATCATTCCAATCTTATTCAAATATTTCAAAATTTTAATATGTTTTCATTTAAAATTACGGATGATGATACTGAAATTCTCTTTATTTTAATCTTCCCAAAGCATTCTATGTCAGCAGCTTTTAAACAGGTGTCACATCGACCTTTTAGCAGACGGGATCGGTCAATATTATTGTTAATCTTAGGTTCAAAACACTCCTTATAGTGTCACTCGAATTTGCATGAAATGCTTTTGAATATGACACGAATGATACACTTCCATGTTTCGAAACTGGTTCTCAATACCATGTCCCGAGGTGTTGGCTACAGATTCGAGGCTCGCAATTATTAATTATCGTCATCTCTAGCTTCAATCACAACACTTCGAATGAGATGAAAGCTGTAATTATCCAAGCTTAATGAAGGCTTTAATTTGCACCCAAAATTGCATCCTATAAAGGGTTGACATCGAGGCTCATTTATCAACGCGTTAAACGATGAACGTCACGACGGAGGCGATAATATACCGCTGTTGCCAGGTTGGAATATTAAAAACGAGAGAAAAATCATCTGTTACTTCGCTCGCGATGGAGAAACTATAAATAGCGTCTTCTGAAAAGAATAAAGTGCCTGAACGTGACAAACTGTTTTCGAGTGATATATTTTTAGCATAAGACAAGAAGGATCGTTACGTAAAGTATTAATTATGTTTTTTTATGTTATTAGTAATGGCAACACATACATCAAGATGGCTGCTGTGAAATTGTTAGATCAATTTTAAATATTTAATTAATTTTATTGGCCGGAATAAATTTGGAAAGAAATATCGTAAAAGATCAAACTAAAGTGGCGTAATTTTATTAATAAGAACATAAAACTTTGAATGTGTACTAGACATGTAACCAGAATAGCGTTTGAGATTAGAAGGGAAGAGGGAGACCTCAATTTTAATTTATAGCAGTAATTTAAATAATAACTATAATCGTATATAAATTAACCACACATATTAATAAATTAAAGTGATTTATTTCTATGTAATATTAATTACGTAAAATAAGTTGATTGGATTAATTTTATTTATAATGATATGGTAAGTGCCTAGCGTGGTATGATTAAATATAATAATTTAGAATAATTCAAACAAGAAATTAATATCACACAAAAAATGTGTATTAATTTTCCATTCAATAATATCGGTGCCTATATAAAGTAATAATTTGTAACAAATTTTGAGTTTTTTTTTTAAGGATACAAGTCTTAAATATGATATTGGGCTTGCAAGATAAGTAATTTGTTTTAGAAATAGCTTTACAGATTATCAATGTTAGTTTCTTGCAGAAAAAGTTGTGGCCTCGGTAACCTAGTGGTCATGGTTGCGTGACTCGCGGCCGGTGTTGTTTTCGCCGAGTTGTTGTTTTTTCGAGCCCTGTTGCCACTGAAGACCCACAATGTAGCGGAACGGATGCGCATTAAATCTGGTCGAGGCTCCAAGTACTTACGTTGACGTTGGACTTGGAACCTCGCAGAAATTTGGAGAGGGGGGTGCCAACTCAGATGCCGTTCTCATTACAAGACCGAAGCTTATGACCGACCGTATTTGCGGAGGTTATTTTCGGATAGTATTCACTTCCTGATACCCTCGTGTTTATCCCGTCCTTCACTACCTCATTCAGGGGCACTGACCAATTCTTGTGATGTGCAACCGATTTCTCTCGCTGTTTTTTTTTAATTCACCAAAGTTCCTTGTACTTTGTAAAACTCCTGGTTTTCTTCTGACGTGACTTTTTTTTTATTTTGATCTTTTATCAAATTCAATGATAGAAAAATATTTTAATTATTGACTTTAACTAACTAAATTAAGATGAGAAGGTAAACCTTAAAATTTAGGCCACTATCGTTTATTGTCCATTGTAGATTTTTACATTTTACAAGCTTTTACAACACTGCGGCAACACTGAACGTGTGCCAAAGTTGTTAGTCGGCCGTCATGTTGGATTATTTGATTGATTGTTTATTCATGTCTCACCAAGAATCACCACGAGGAATATTGGTGACAGATCTCGTAATTTTGAACCTCTGTAAGCGACGAGGACAACACCTGAGTTTGTTCAAAGCCATGACCTGAAGGCTACCATGGCTAGATTAGGAAAAAAAAGCGTAAAACTACTGTTTCCTAAAATACCAATGCCGTAATCGGCTGTGATATTACGGTGGAACATAAAATCAAAACGGGTCTAGGGTTTCTTCACCTTTTGTTAAGAGTTTTTGTTTACGTGGATAACGTTTTAGTGACGTCAACCACCACAATATTGCAGCCGCCAAATAATGGCTCTATTTTCCTAAGAAATCATAGTTTTAGTTCTTCTGTAATGGTGTTCAGATAAAGTGCATATGGTAACGTTCTTTCAGTTCCATTATAGCTCGGGACCTTACGTAAATTATTAGTTTAGTAAATGATCCGTCGTTTGTAAATTTATTGAATTAAAGATTCTTTGTGGTTTTAAATTCGAATGCTATAAATACAAAAACAGTTTTCATCTGTCTACTGTTTCTTTCGGATTTTCGAAAACACACTGAGGCATTTTTTCAAAAAAAAAAAAAACTTCTCACAATGCATTAAAATTGATAAAAAAGTAATATTTTCGAAATAAAAAGAAGAAAAGTTAAGTTAAAAGAGACATCCCTACTTTTTATCCCCTTGGATGTGATTAGTTGCATAAAAATAAATTCAATACTCTAAATTGGTGAAGTTAATTAACGATTCCCCAGATTTAACATTATTTCACAAAATTGGAAAGGAAGGGGCGGGCTAGATGGTAGCCTTAGTAACTGCTCCTTTTTTTCTCTGAAATAAATAAAAATATCTGTAATCTCATCATTTATATGAAAATTTATTGTTTCTTCAGTTATATTTGCGAGGACTGTAATAAAGAGTACAGTTGGAGCAGTGTTATAAATATATCTATTGCATGAAATATAGTTTGGATGGATTGAAGTTTCACGATCCAATGTGATTGGAAAGTGATCATTATTGTAAAGATATGAGACGGTTCTGAAAGTCCAGTAAAGTAAAATGGAAGGGGAACAAATTTCTAGGTCTATTGAATGAAATGTCTTTGTAAGTAAATGAAAATATGTTGGTTGGTTATTATTGAAAAGGCACAGATTATTATCTGAAATGATTTTTCAATTTGTTTCCTTTTGGGTTGTTTTATGCACTGCCACGGGCAGTACTGTGTCCATTTAGATAACCGATTATTATGAAAGGCATTATAGCTGATTGATGAGGTTATTTATGTAAATGACGCTAATTTGAGTGTTTGGAGGCAAGTATAACGTGCAGACTGCAATTAAAGTTTCAATGTGAATTCTTACAGCAATGGCTTGAAGTGGGAATTATTTGAGAAACATTGGAAAGCGTGAGACATTCGGAAAAAAGGTCCCGTTATTCCGCAGATGATTGAGAAGAATCACCCGTTTTCTTTCTACGATAAGTAAGCTTTTATTATACCTTTATCTAAATTGGATTCGTTAATTACATTTTTGTTTTTTTTTAAAAAAGAATTTGCATTTACTATGGTTGGAGAGTTAGTTTTGGCAAGGAGTAGTTTTATTGCACTGCTATTTTTTTTCGGTCTCTTTAATTGTTTAGTTTCAGGAGTGCTTGAAGTCTTAGGAGGTAGATTGATTGATCGAATTCTGGTATTTGTGGTTTTAATATCAGTGTTTGTAATCGATTTGAGTTCGTGCCTGTAGCAATGGAAGCTAGAATTTTAGTTTGAGATTGAATTGTGCTAGTAGAAGGTTTGAATACAGAAGTCACAGTCTTCGAAACGGAATAACTGTGAGCTTCTGCTTTTATTTCTATTGTTTGGGTAGCAGTATCTATTGTTTTTGATGAGATTAGAAAACTGTGGGACATAGTTATGTTTTACTGCAGCTGCATATGATACACCAACTATAGGTGTGCATTCGTTAACTATTTTTTGGGCTTCTGGGAATGAGATACTTCTATTTATTTTAATGGTTTGTATTTATTTTTTTATTATCTATCGAAAGCATTTACGAGAGTAGGCCAGATGGTCGGCTTTGCAATTAGGACAAATAGGTTCCTAATTGCAATCCCTGCTTTCGTGCCCTAGGATGGAACATTGGGCACATGTTTATTGACCATGGCAGGCTGGTATAGAATGCCCAAACCTTTGGCAATTGAAATAGCGCAAATGGTTGCGTATATATGATCTGATAGAGCAGTTAAAGTGTGGTATTTTGATTGATTTAAGAAGTGTAAGACCATTGAAAGTGAGTATTACATCCTTTACATTTATTACCTGACCGTCGCAATCGATTTTAATACTTCGGATAGCACTTACAATTTGTTCATTTAAAGGCTCTAATATATCATTTTCTGTGCCATGGAGAATTTCCGGTTCTGATATAACGTCACGGGAGAATTATAAAGAATAATGAGATGAAACTGTAACTGTATTAGTGTATTTTAAATTTAGAATAATTTCGGCCTGTTTAGAAATACACAACTAATATATTTCCAGTATTTTGTTTTTTCTTATAGTTTTAACTTCTTCAATCATTCCCTTTAAAGTTTTGAGTATTAAGGTTACTAAAACATTTTTAAGAGATCCGTCAATCTTTTTAATTATGAAAAATCTACATTTACTAACGCTCAATAATGTTTTATTTATATTATTATTCAATTGCTGCTCCACCTCCATAGAAGGAGAGGAGGTTGATAGATTTAGGCTTCTATCAGGGTACGAAGAAGAGTTTGGATTCATGGTGGATGGGAGGAAAGTTATGTTCACTCCAATGCGCCTCCACCCAATTAGGAGCCCAACAAGGGTCGGCAGATCCCCGGTCATTTGACAATTGCCAGGAACGGCATTTATCCTAGAGGTGGAACCAGGGTTTAATATTACAGCTTCGGGATGAGGATCCTTTGGTTCACCCGAGGCAACCCTAGATTCAGTATAACCCTAAAGTAACTCGACAAGAACTCCAGAGAAACGATTACCAGTCGAATGACAGGAGCGGGCTCACTCCTGCCACCCGTTTACCGATGCGGAGTTGCACGGAGGACTTATTTATTATAGTTAATCACAGATACCAGCTCGGAAGTAATCGTCCATATTTAAGTTTGTTTGCGTGCATTTAAAATGTGTCACACAATTAGAAATGCCACCGATTGTGAAATACGCGTTATGGTTATTTTTCTGCATACAGAGGCGCGTGAAAGCTTTTAAAATTCATCAAAATATTAATGAAGCCCATGGAGAAAAAACTATGAGCGATGGAATGGCAAGAAAATGGATGAAAGTATTTAAAGATAGGAATGGAGGCAATTCAACATCACCCGAAAAAAAGGAAGCTCAAGCAAGCAATTTCAGTACGCAGAATCCGAATCATCTGCACTGTGATTTGGGATAGGCAAGGATGGTACTTGATGAATAATTGCCTCGAATCGACAAAATAAATTACGAGACATATTGTGACACTTTAACTAAACTTTGTCGTGCAATCCAAACCAAAAAGGCGTGAAATACCCAGTAAAGGGATAGTTTTGCTGCATGACAATGCACAGTCATACGTGGATCATCGAACCCGAGATTTCATCGCCTCTTATGGCTGGAAATGACTTGTGATCCTCCTCAGGATAGCTCTGATCTGGCATCGAATGATTTCCACTTGTTCCTGTACTTGGAAAAAGAATTTTGGTGGTTAGCGCCGACGATTATTATGTCAAACTGATCTGCTGAAGTGGTTAGCTTTTAGGTCGTAGACTTTTATATGGATGAAATACAAAAGCTGGTTGTACGATATGATATGTGCCTTAATAGTGGAGGTTATTATGTTGAATTTTAGGAAAAGGTACATGCTTTCTTATAAAACTGAAATAGTAGAAAAAACTGCACTTGTTTCTTTTAAATATCAATGGTACTTGAAAGCCCGCTGATATATTTGGTGAATATCTTTCTAATCCTTTGTTTCACTGTTTTCCGTTCTTTCCAGTAGATCAGGGAATTCTTTCTCCGAACGTTTTCCGTTTAAAAATGTTCATTTTAAAGAATTTTTTAAAACTCGATTTGATTACTTTGAAGTCGATTGAAAAATAACGAAGTCACATTAGTTTTTGTTTCTATTTTACTAGTTTTATTTTCTCAATATTTTATTATTGGTTTGTTGTTTCTTTAAACAAATCCACTACCTTGATAAAATCCTCCCAAAATGTTGGTCATGTCTTAAAATATCTTAAAACACTTAACTATTATCCGTATATGCGAAACACGCCATTTCTGAAACCAAAGTAACTTATCAATGAAACAAAGCAGAAACTTGACACTCTTACTATATAATATTCACAGATATTTACATTAATTCTCCTATTTTTATCTCATTAAAAATCCTAAGAAGTTATAGAGAATATATACTAAACATTTTTTCAAAATTATAAAAAAATCCATATTTTACTGTGCACAGGATTCTAAAGCACAATATTAATCAAAATTTACGAAAATAATGTTATTCAGTAGAAAATGTTCAGTTTTAAAGTTATACATACTTATAAAAACTTTTACAGGAAAATGTATTCAAATACAATTATTTAGAAAATTATGAAATTTTAAGAAAAATTCCAATTAAAATTGATATAATTTTTTTTCTGTAAATAATTTGTTTAGAAGTCACAAGGAAACTTATTTCGAATATGTGCTCGAAAATTTAAACTAATGTGATGAATAGTTTCTGAGAAAGGCTATACGTAAAGTAAATTTTGTTTGTTTTAAGAATAATGAAGTTTCAGAGAGAGAGAGAGAGAGTTGAAAAGTATAACAAAGTACTTAATTAAGCAAGGTTTAGTCTTTTCTCGATAACTCGGGTAGTACAATTAAACTTTTGACGCTTAAAGATCGGTTCTATGTTTTTCAAAAAATCGAAATTTTTGAGTGAGGCACCTTAACGGCTTAAAAAAAAAGGACCGGGAAAAATATCAGTAATTTTTACATTTTTTTTAATTGCACATTGAGTTTTGAGGGATTTTTCACTTTTTCCCCAACTAAAGAAGATTAGCGCTCTCTACGCATAGCTCTGGCCAATATTACGTCATACACACTAGACGGCTTATCTTCACTTCCGACAGTTTAATAATCGTGAACTGTCTCAAGCTAGACGTACTACATTATACAACATTCCATATTTTACTGATGAACTATCTCCAGATAGTCCTAAATATTTTGATTAAAACAATAAATTCAAAAATTGTTATTTATTCAGCAAGCAAGATCCATAAAAACATTAAAGAAAATAATAATTACTTTCACGCTTCAAGGAAACAAAATAAAGAAAAAAATATTACATAACGTAGACAAGTGTAAAGAAAGTTTAATAAATAAAAACAGCTGCTGGCCCAAATGTAAATTAAAATATGGATTGCGATTTTTAATTTTTACTTTCTTAAAAAAAGAGTAATTGAATATTAGACAAAGCTTTTACAATGATTAATATTTCCTAGAAAATGAAAACTTCTTATTCAAATACAATATAAAGCGACTCAGACAACTTTCCTCGCTTCTAAAAACTCACTTTATCTAAATCAGCAGAAAAGTAAGCGTAATTATGCTAATTTCCTCATTCTATTCTTCTATCTGAGACGAAGGAAAAATAACTACCGAAATCATTTGTCATGGAACTATCCAAAGTTTTAAAAGCAGACTATGTCATTTAAATATGCATTTATAATTCTGAATTTCAAAGATATGAAAGCTACTTATAAGTATTACAATATGCAACTTTTATCAAGAAAGAGAAAAAGAGAAGTTGGATGAAAATGGTTATTAGTTTCTAGAAAATAAAAAAAAAATCGCAAAGTAGTCGAATCGTGCTCTAATAATTTTATATCAAAGTAATTAATTTATTATAATAATGGAAATATGTTGGAAGAAGTCATAACGTTAAGGAAGCATTTTAACTTCACGTAACAAAAATTTGTATGCTCTAATATAATGGATAAAAAGCTATTTTAAAGAAAAATTCTTTTGAATAAAGTTATAAAATATTAAGTATGGTTATTTTGCGGTGGCGAGCGACGGGAGGCGGGATATGGGGTTATAACATGTATAATATATATATGGATAGCTACATACGGAAATTTTAAAACATAAACTTTTTTATATACTTAATTTTTTTTTATTTTTTCGGAAAAATTAATATCCGAAATCCCATGCTACACATAAATATTTTTTTGAACAAGAAAGTAAACAATGAAAATTGAAAATAATTTTGAGAAACAAGTTAAAGTGGGATATTTGCTCCTCCTTCCTTCATGAAAAATTTCGCACCGCGTCCTTGTTATTGAAGAATGTAATTTTATTAAGTAAGAAAAATATTCAGGTAAATAATTAATAGTTAATTTTTTTTTTTAAAAAAAAAAATCCTCTTCATTTTTATTCTTATTTTTTATGCTCTCATTAAATACAGAAATTCGATTTGAAAAAAATAAAAATGTAACAGAAGCCTATCTTAATATGCTTAATATATTATAATGCCGGAGCTTCGTTCCTTAAATTATGTGTTTAAATATGTAAATACAATAAAGATACAAAAACAGATACTGAATTCAAAATATATTAATTTAATATATTAGCGAGTTTTTTAAGTAAGTCTATTAGATATTGAAAAAAAAAACAAGTGCAGTTTTTTCTACTATTTCAGTTTATAAAAAAGCACGTACCTTAATCTACGACTCCACATAATTACATCCACTATTAAGGCATATATCATATCGTACAACCAGCTTCTGTATTCCATCCTCCTAAAAGTCTACGACCTGAAAAACTAACTATTGCATCACGCCGTTTTGACATCATAATAATCATTGGCGCTGATCGCCAAAATTCTTTTTCAAGTACAGGAACAAGTGGAGTCACTGGGTTCCAGATCAGGGCTATTATGAGGAGGATTACATGTTATTTCCAGCCATAAGAGTCTTGGTTTGGTTTCGTTTTTCGTAACGTCACACTTGAAGCAACACGAGAGCTATTGGTGACGGGCTGCATAATTTTGAACCTCTTTCAAGTGACGAGGACGACACCTGGGGTGGCACCTTCTTATCCTAAGCCATAAGAGATGATGATATCTCTCATTCGATGATCTAAGTGTGGACTGTCATTGTGATGTAGCAAAACAATTCCTTTACTGAGTATGCCACGCATTTTTGGTTAGGATTGCACGGAGTTTAGTTAAAGTGTCACATATATATCTCGGAATTTATTGCGTCATCTCGAGACAAAAAATCCACAAGCTACATCCCCTATCTATTCCAAAACACAGTGCACATGATTTTGGGTACTGAAATTCTTTGCTTGAGCTTCACTTTTGTTCGCCATTGTATGGATTGCTGTTTGATTCCAGATCCATGTCCACACACAATTCGTTAATCCGCTGATGAATTTCGGCAGCTTTCACGGTTTTTGAATACAGAAAAAGTTTCGTAGTGCATATTTCACAATCGGTGGCCTTTTCTACTGAGTGAGGCATTTGAAAAGCTTACAAAAACACGTAAACACAGATAAATGTTTCCATGCTGGAGTCTGGGTTTAAGCAACACATATAGGTACTTAGTGCACCTGTATGGAATGGTGACAGTAAAGCTGCAGCTGCCATATTTAAAAACGGTTCTTACTTTAAAAGTATACCATGTGGTATGTATACATGCTTTATCAGTGTTCGTGCTTCATTTTTAAAGAATATTCACATGATTATCTAAATCTAATTTGGAGGTAAATCTTCAAGTTAGATAATCTCATGAATGTAACAATGATTGGATAGAATCATTGATATTTAATTCATGCATATGTAACAGATCAATTGAAAAGTCCCCAGCCTGACACATAGATGGCGCTACTAGAATTAAATCCATATGTTTTTTAGTTAGCCCTAACCCTCAAAAGATGCGTGTATAAATTTGACAGCTGTCGGATCATTAGTTTGTGAATTATAGCATTTTGAGTGAAGCAACTTTTGTTATTGTGAAAAAAATGGATAAAAAGGAATTTCGTGTGTTGATAAAATATTGCTTTTTTAAGGGAAAAAATACAGTTGAAGCAAAAACTTGGGTTGATGCCGAGTTTCCGGACACTGCCCCAGGAAAATCAACCATCAAGGATTGGTATGCTAAGTTTAGACCTGGTGAAATGAGCACCGAAGACGGTGAACGCAGTGGACGCCCAAAAGATGTTGTTACCGACGAAAACATTAAAAAAATCCACAAAATGATTTTGAATGACCGTAAATTGAAATTGAATGAAATAGCAGACACTCTGAAGATATCAACTGAACGTGTACATCATATCATCCACGAATATTTGGGTATGAGAAAGCTCTGTGCAAAGTGGGTGCCGCGTGAGCTCACTTTTGAGCAAAAACAACGACGAGTTGATGATTCGGAGCAGTGTTTGAAGATGATCAAGCGTAATAAACCCGAGTTTTTGC
>BMAW01126142.1:0-11794 GCA_019974015.1 Nephila pilipes
TCTTGATTGTATGAAGATTAACATTGACTACAAATATTTATTCTTGACTGTACGTCTGAAGTGTAGGTCCTGTCACTGCTACCCCATTTGACCTTGGTTCAAAATTAAGTGGCCCATCGCTAATTGTCCTTGTGTTGCTTCTAAGTGAGACGTTGATAAACAATTAGTCCCGATCTTCGTTACCTGTGGTTTTCAACCTAAGATATGGAATGGAATAGAGGCTTCATCAAAGACAGTCTTGTGGAGCGATGGGGGGAATACATCTTACTTACTTACAAAATCCTCCGCGGGGGGAAGTGGTGCTTGGGATGAGGTAATAACTTTTTTTTTTCAGGTGCTTCGTTTGGATCTAGTAAAGCACTTCAGTAGTGTTCGTAATTCTCATCGCAAATGCGCAATTGCTGTCTGTTGATGCCTGAAAGAGAACTTAAATATCAAGTTAATTAACTTATTAACTTTGTTATTAACTTTGTTGACGATACTATTAACTCCTAAAAAGAATTTTCTCGTTGCAGCAAAAGTCTTCTTCTGCTTATATGTTTTCTCTTCTTAAAATTAATTCAAGTATCCAATATCGTAAAATACTGCTGGAAAACTACTGAGGTATAGGGATTTAAAATGGAGTATTCTAATGTTACCAGAAGATCTCAAATAGTAGGCGATATAAAATTTTGTACTTGACGATTTTCACAGAGTTTTCCTCCAAATAATAGGTATTTTCTTTATAAAATTCTAAAAAATTAAAAAAAAAAAATGAAAATAATCCAATGTTAATTAAAACATAAATTATAAATAGATTTACGAAACAATGCAGCGTTACAAAAATATTAAATGTAAGTATTTCTCGTGCCATGCAGCCCTCTTATATATATATATATATATATATATATATATATATATATATATATTCAGCATTTCATTTCAATCGTTCATGGAATATTCAAGGCTAAGATAAAAATAAGAAAACTACCAGAGTGTCAAGGGTCATTCATTAATTTATAAGCCATTATCGATTCATTTATCATGCAGTATTAAAAACAGGAAATTTTTTAAAAAAATCGTTTGCGTGAAGTAATCTAGTGTACAGCCCCCTAATGGTGTTCTTCGAATATCTCTGGAATTAATGATAGAATCTTTTAATCTGATAAAGGGGGGGGGGAATCCAGATTTTATAACGAGAAACTTCTTTTTATTAACAATAATTTACTTCCAATTAATTAAACAAAGTTCGTTAATTAATCCATTGACATGTCCCCCTTTGAACAAATAACAGTAATAGAAATTTTGTGCAACTATGATGAAAATTACAGAAGTTATTAAGATATTAAGATTCTTTTCAGGATGCACATTCGAAGAAACTTATCATATCGATCTTTATTTATTTTGGAACATTTCCTTTAGATAGAGATGATGATCCAAGGAACAAACGGTTCTTTTGAACCTGTTTATGTAAAAGAGAGAGAGAAAGCGAGCCATTTGCTCAGAAACATGTTCTTCGGTCTTTAAAATCTTCTTCTCTCTCTCTGCCATAAGTACAAAATTTGGCAAGCAGGATTTTTGTTCTATTTCACCGTGACAATTGTAGAAGAGTGATCATAATTGATAACTTGTTTCACTTGCTTTGTTGTGCGAGCTCACATTTTTCCTTGTTTCACATGAGTCCTGATCCCATTGAAAACCCGCCGTGTCCTGGGCTGATGCATGTTAGATCTGTCATGACACCAAGTCTTCTCGATGGCATGGTATGGAAGTTTGGAGAGGGGTTTATAACACAGGTGTTGTCCTCGTCTCTATACCAATACTCAAAAGGACCCGGTCTGTCGAAAATAGCGCACTGCTTCTAATTTCAATATAAAAAATTAATCAATTAATCAAAAAATATCCTCATCTTTTTCTGTTCATTCACATTCAGACTGATTTTTTTTTCACTTACGTTGTGTTTTAAAAGAATTGCTCTTTCAATAAGGGGGGGGGGGCATCCTTTAAAATTAGGAAATAATTTCATATGCTAGATTATGTGATTAAATAATGATTTTTATCAACTTTACGTTTGCATTATAATACTGAGCCAATTTTCATTTATTTTTCGTCGACTATACGTTCTCGCCTTATCGGAGAATGCTTTTGGTTTCCGAGAAATTGGACTATAAAAGAATAAGGTTTAGACTTGACCTTTAAGTTCATGGGAAACAGAAATGTCACTTGACCATTTATTCGAGTTCAGCTTTTTTTAAATCAGGAGCTTGTCCGGATGTGAGGGAAACCACAAACAAATTTGTTAAGTAGGTCAAAATGTATACTTCCCTTCACACTGGGGGATATTTTCCTAGCCCGTGGCTGAAATGGATAGGTTGACCTTGAATGCCAGCAACGATTCAAATCTTTAATTTATCGGTGTGGAGAAAATTTATCCGATCGTTTTTCGCAGCGCTCTTAGCAACTAGGCCCTTTGGGTTTGTTATTAAGATGTTTTAGCTTCTGTCGTTGCTGTTGAATGAAGCCGTTACATTTTTTTTGCATTTGACTTTGATGCTTTTTTTCCCAAGTAAATCGAAATAAAATTTTAGTTTGGTAAAATAATAAGTCAATGAATCTGAATCTAAATTATGATCACGCAATCAGATGCGATGTAGTCATAAAAGATAAAAGTCAAGATCTATTTTAAATTTGATCTGTTATGCTATTTGAAGTAGATATTTGAATAAAATTTTAATACAGACATCTAGAATAAAAAGAGAATTATCAGAATTTTTTTTATAATATTAACTAGCACATCTTGTATTGTGATTAAAAATTGATAAAATGTAAGATTAAAACAATAACATTAAAACTATCCGAATTTAAATAAATACATTTTTTCTGAAACTTTAAATTTATTCGAAAGCGAGAAGTTAATAGTCTAAGACTACAATCTCACAATGCAAAAAAAAAAAAAAAAAATTAAAATTTGAAATTGAAATGATTATTAAACGAATTTCAGATTTCTAAAAATGTGGTTGAAAACTCAGGATGATATGACATCATTATGATTATTAGTTTTTGCCAACTTTTGAATCGCACATATTTTATAAAGTAAATTCATTTACAAAATATTAATTTTTTATTCGTAAAAATCCACCACTTTGAAACAATCCTATATTTTTGTTGTTTTTTTCAACGTCCATCAACATAACATTTACATTTATCAAAACATGTTTCACTCGTAAACAGTTGACCTTTCTTACATTCAACTTAATACCTGTAGCAATATTCTCACAAGAATCACAAGAAAAGAGAATAAATCTTATTAGAATCTATTCGAAATTCTTACTTTGTTAACTTCAGAAAGAATGGATATGAAAATTACAGAACCATAAGCGTAATCGGAATGAGAATTTAGAGATAAATGTATTGTAGATTCTGTGAATTAGGCTTTTATTTCTATTCATTAGAATAACTAAAATGTTTTGAAATGAATCTTGACAATGCGACCGGACTTAAAGAAATAAAAATGTTATGACGTTAGCATTGTATATCATCTTAAGTCTAGCGTTTGTTTGGGAGACTCTCTTAAATTAAGCCACGTCAGCTTGGCTATTTTACGAATAATACAGTCATAAAATGTCGTGATTTTTTTTGTTGTTAGAAATTTAGTTTTTGACCAAAAAGTACTATATATTGCAAGGGAGAGCTTCGACAGTCCTCACAGATACTTCTCTGACTGAATTTGTGGTTGAGTCTTCTTGTTCTCGCTTCCAGAGGTAAGTTGTTTCGTATTTTGATCAATCTATTCTACATATTAGTCCCACTGAAAAGTTATATCAATTTAAGAAGTGGAAAGAAATAATGTTTTTCATACATCTTATAATATTTATTGTACAATATAACTTCGGACGTTACTTATGAACTCTCGTCATCGTATCGTATTGGTAATTTGTAAATATTGTTAGGTCGACTTTTCACTACCCAACTCTTGCGCCATATCTGAATCTAATATATTAACCCGTTCACTCCCAGCGTATCATAGGCGATACGCTCGTGTTGGCTCTCCTGTGCCCAGCATATCACAGGCGATACGCTTCGTGAGAGTCTTCTACGGCCCAACGTATCAATAGAGATACGCTCGATGAGAACATTTTATTTTATTTTTTTAATGTTATTATATGGCGTTACAATACCGCGAAAACTATATAGATAGGTTATTTGGAATGTTGACCTTGTTAATATGGGCTTGGATTTCACTTCTGTCTACCAGGAAGAGGGTAATTGTTGAAAGCACGTATAGCGGCGCGTCTCTTTAAATATAATTGTTACGACCCGCGAGTGCAGATGGCGCTAGTCGTCATATTCTTGTTTTTTTTTTTTATTGTATTCATTCTTCCTGTAGACATCACCCTAGGAGCACGACGTACCAACCGTCGCTCAAATAAACATTCATATTTTTGTATACAGTCCATAGCTCTTTGTTTGAATAGATAAGTTACAATAACTCAAAGTCTAATCAATTCATCACCATTATGAGTTATTAAAGAGTGCACAAATAAAGTTATATGACGATCAAATAATAATGACATGATTTAAAGGGTGCACTTGCTTTCGGTTTGCTCTTTTCTTTCTTCCTTGCTTCTTAGAAGTTCGAAGGAGAATTTATGGTTCTTTATGGGGGTTAGGGCATTTGGTAGCAGCTGTTTTTAGCTGTTCGTTTCATTCGGTCAGTTTTTACTTGTAGCGACAATCGTGACGAAAAGATAGTGTTTATCTGATACTGAGATTTGTGAAATAATAAATGAATCTGACAGTAATGTTAGCTAAAATAATCCAAATCTGTACATAGACATTAAAGTAAAAAAAAAAGGACTAAGATGTACCCTTTGCTCAAAATCTTGCGTGAAACGTCAAAATATGTGTGTAAGACATGTGACGTTGTATTATGCATTGAATATTTTTTTAGAAATATACCGTACAGCAAAATAAGATTTATCTTTAATATCTATATATTCCATATAATGGTACACAATTACACCGTGAAATTTATGTAACATTGTAAATATATTTTGTGTTTTCTTAAAAGTATGATTTTTTATGTAATTTTATGTATAAAACATTCAATTTTCGATTAAATCTTTTTTTCTCTTGTATATATTAAGTTTAATGCATTTTAAATAAAGGGTGTAAATAATAAAGGGGACACTCCGCGGTAAGAAGCCGCGGGCCCAGAGAAGCACTTCTTTTTCTTCCCTCCGGTAGCAAAAGGGTTAATCAAAAACTACTAAACTCCAATTAAAGAGACGTAAGAACAAAACAGCATTCTTTATTTATTATCACCATAGAGTATCTAACGTCGTTCTCTCTTGGATCCCAACTTAACTTGCAAGCCTAATTTATGATTTAAATAAGGAATCCTCGTACCTATTCACTTGTTCTTAATTCAGCAACTCTAGTCAACACTAACTACGTCACTTAATTTTAATGGATCTCTTCAATCCACAAAATTAACAGAAGAATTTCTATTCGAATAACAATTCTCTGACAGCAAGTCTTTATATTCTATTTCCCTCCATACTCCATTAATTTTATTTTATCTATATATAATTTACATCTGAATCACTTTACTTCTATTTTCACTAATTTACCTAATATTGTTTCATTTTGGTTGGGAGGAAATTGTAATTTTATGCAATTCAAATTGATAAAGGTACCTGAGGTTAGTTAAGAGAAAATCGCAAATAGCCCAACGTTATAAAAACCTTTTTGAAAAATGCGGAGAGTTGAAGTAGTGTTTGATCTGAATGTGTTTCAGCTTAGAGTTTTTTTTTTTTGTTTCAAAAAATTTAACAGGGAGAGAAACAGATTAGGATCGGAGGGTACTAAGTGTGGTGAGTATGGTGGACGTGACAGAAATTCACACCGAAGTTCTGCGGTTTTCTGACGAGTTACCGAAGCAACATATCTAACATTATCATAATGTAATATGATGTGCCTCCTGTTGAACATCGCCGGCCGTAGCGGTGTTTTAATCACCCTATTGTTGATAATATCTCTCCGAATTCAATTTTTTGTTAGGTCTCAAAAACTCGTGTTGTATTCCCCCCCATATGCGTTATTCTCTTATTCAGACTCAAGATTAGCTTAGAAGTGGAGGGGATAGATTACCAGGTTACCTGTACATTCTTTTCCTTACGGTTTTTTCATAGTTAATCAACTTTGTTTTTTATCAACAGTTATCATCCAGTCAAATAAGGGTTCTATTTTCTTTAGTGAAGCGATTGGGATTGTTTATTAAAGTTGCACTGAGAGACAATATAAGAGTTATTGGTGGCTGACATCATTATCGTGAACCTTGGTCAAGTGATGATGACGACACCTGGGATGGCACCCTACTCTCAAAATTTGCCAACTACTCAAGCGGGAGGACTTGGGACCTCGACCAGATTTAACATGTATCAACCCTACAACACTTCGGGTCTGTAGTGACATCAGGGCTCGAACTAGGATACCGAAGTCACTCTTTTTTGTTCCGAGTAAGCAGAGATGTACATAGGACGACTTGATTGAGAACACTTTTCTCATTGGACTCATGAAGCCCTTATATTAAATCCCAGAAATGGAAAAATTATATTGTATTGTAAATAATATTAAATATATAAGAATGTATTATATATATTTTCCTCCAGTTTTCAAACGGACAGAACTTACCAGTAGACCTAATGCATTTATTTTGTGTAGGATCAATACGAATATATACTCATTGCAGAGGGCATGTTTAAGCTAACTGAATTCCCTGAATCATATTTTTTTAGCGATAAGATATTTTAGTCCTATTTACTAGACAAGGGCCACGCATAACAAAATGTCTGAAAACGAAGCTTTTAACTTGCAAACAGTTAATCATAGTAGAGATAAATTAATATTAATATATATTTTTTAAAAATTTCGAAATCTTATCTTTTAAACATTTTTTGAGCGTAATTAATGAACAATCGCAATTTTTAATATCCCATTTTATAATTGCAACAAGTTATTCATTTTACCTACTGCCATCAACACAGATAGAATATGGAATAAATTTTCTTCCACTTAATTTCCTTCATTGAAAGGTTTTTTTTAAGAAGTATTGCGAATTGTAGTTAAAGTATCAAGAAACGAATCAGCTATTTGTGCGAAAAGAATTAATCACACAGAACGAGTGAATTTATAAGCTAAGAATTTACTAGTTGATCCTAATTTTGAATTGACGCATCAAGCAGGATTCAAAAGAGAATGACCCTTTCTATCACAATGGTTTCAATAATCATTTTATGGGTTCACTCTAATCTCTGAAAAGTGGAGATAATCCTTGGATTCAAGCAATTCTGGATTTTCTGCTTTTACGCGAATACAGCTGATATCCCGCTAAATTGTTGCGTGTAGCACTAAATAGGTATGGATAATGCCTAATTATTGCGTGTGCATATTTCTTAATTATTGATAAGATGTTTCATACATGTATGCACTATTCAAATATTAGAAAGTATAAAATTCAAAATGCTTTTAAAAGAAATTGAATCTTAGATTGCTAGTATCTCAGTAAAAACGTTCGAATATTTCTTAATATATGCAGCTTTTGAAAGAACCAAGTTTTAACTTTAGATGACGACATTCATCGGAATCTTTAACTAAAATCTAAGCAGATTATAAAACGTAAATCAAATGTATAATGATATTAAAAATGCATATTCTTGACTTATAATCAAACAACAACACTCATGTAATACAACAGAGCTATTAAATAGTTAATTTTCTATGGAAACTATCAAAACCTTATCATAATGTTTCTTTACTTACAAAATTTTTTCCTTTTTAAGGCACCTTTAGCGAAGCTAATTTTTTTTCAATTAAAATTTTATTTTTATTATTCATTTAAATTAAGAATTCCCCACGAAAATACTACCATAAATTACATTATTAATTTGTCCTAGGTTATTATTAATTTCCAAGATGAATGACCAAATTAATATTCTAAGTTAAATTCGAAGTAAACTTGGTAAAAATATCGTGTCTTTTCGAGATTTCCTTATTGAAAATGAACTAGAAATTTCAACAGATGTCAGTAATGGTGTGACTCTGTTCTACGAGAATGGTTCAAAAAGTTCATGCTTTTGACGATAGATGGTGTTGGTAGGGAAAATTGTGTGTTGCCATCTGTAAAACAGTATCGAAATAAATGTGACTTTTGATTCCCTTGTTACTTTCCAATTGGAAACCCCTTTTCTGAGAAATCAAAATTTGATCGAAGCTGAAACGAGTTGTCGTTGCTATTTTGCTTTAAGTAGTGATTGTCACAGATTGATTAATTGTTCATTAACGTCACAATTCGGAGTCAAGAATTGTGACGTTAGAGATTTAACAAGAGATTTGACATGCGTCCTCCCAGCTATAGGTGGTATCCTTCACGGCATTTGAACTCGAACTAACGGCCAACCATGAATGCAAGACCATGACCACCAGGCTATTGCGGGTCGAATGATCATCATCATTATACATCATCATTCATCATACCTCGGGAATCATCATTATACCTCGGAAACCAAGCAGAAATCAAACCAATGGGTTCCAGTGAATATTCTTCAAAGAAAGTCATTGCGACGAATTTTTAAGATACAAATGATGTCATATTTTTATATAGCTTCTTAGAAAAATAAACAAATGATCAATACACAATAGAACAGTGAGTTTCCTCACTGTCCTACCAGATACTCAATTTCCCATTCCGGTTACAGGTGCTTTTACGAGGGTTTTTTTTTATTAAGGTTTAATGATTACTAAGAAATAGTCAAAGTATCCGGATAAAATTTATTAAAATAATTAATAATTGATCCATATGTAAATATTGAAGAATTTAGCTCTTCATGTTGATTTGTTTGGTTCCCAAAAGCCGTACAATGAAGTGACTTGAAGTATAATGTACATTTTTAATTATTATTCAGGAGTGTCGTAAAGTTCTAATTATTACTAAAAATAATCGAGATAGAAACTTATTTTTATTTATTATTTACAAAACTTCTTTACATAACTGCCATCTAGCTTTATACATTTCTTCCCGTGTTTGTTGACCTTTCGATGGCTGTAATTGTAAAACTCAGCAAATTGAACTCTGTTTGCTCCATCCTGTGTATTATTTCAATCCAAGGCTTCCTGAAACTAAGCGAATCGGCAAGAATGGCTATAATTTACAACATTGTGAGTATATGGATAAGTTAATTCGCAGAATGAATTTTACCCAGGTATTTCGGTTGTTTCTTGGTAATAAATAAACTTTACAATACTCCTACGTATACCAGAAAGTGGGCAACAATCTTAACAGTGAGTTGTTTCCAATGAATATGCTTCAAAGAAAGTGAAGACGGTCTCATTCCCCGGAAAAATTATAGCGACGCTTTTTTTGGGACACGAAGAGCATCATACTCATGGACTTCTTGGGAAAACGGGGGAGGGGGACGGTTAAGGATTTGAGTTATCCCGTTCCTAATACCTAATTTTCTATTCTTATCGTGTGAACTTTTATCTTCACTACCTCTTAAAAAGAAGGTTGAAAAAAAGCCGTAGTTATATTTGGTTGATATTCCAGCTCCCCACCATGAAATCTTTCTTCGCCTGCGTGTTAGTCTTGGCTCTGATGACCGCCTGCCAAGGCGCCTCCTTCTCCATGTCCTGTTCCACGGGGCCTCAAGGACAAATGAAGTGCGTCCGCAACAATGACCCCAACGGCAACGTGGCCCGAGCCGCTTCCTACAGCGATGGAGTCAACGGAGAGATGTACGCTGGAGCAGGAAGACCAGACGAATACAAAACCAACTACGGTAAGTCCTCACAAATATTCACAATTTAATAAACAGCAATTAATGAAAATTCTTAAAAAATTAATTTTTGTTAAATTAAAAAATCCACAAAAAAAAAAAAAAAAAAAAAAAAAAAAAGAATTAAACCTTCACAAAGTTATTTTTTCTCTTTGACATTACGAGTTCTTTCTCGTTTCCTCATTCAACTAATACTTCGAGATCTTTAAATGAATTTGGTTGAATTGAATTTCTTCCCCAATAGACGAAGAAATGTGACTTGTTTAGATAAAACTGGAGTTAGTGAAGATTAGTGAATATATTTGATAAGAACTATTTTATAAGCAAAGCAGAGGAGAAATTAATATGGAGGTTGGTAACTTTGTTAGTAGGAATGGAAGCCAGGGGTGTAGTGAGAAATTTTTAATGGTGTGAGTGTGTGGTGTTCTTCCACTTCAACTCATATCTCAAAATTAGTTTCAAATTTTATTGTTGATGATGAAAAGAATGTGGAAACGTGGAGAACAGGATTTTTTTTCGAAAAAAAAAAATGAAACAGTATAAAAAAGCTTTAGTTTTAGAATTTCAGTACACAGCAATCCTTATGTGAGAGTTTTTACCCCGACCCCTCTTTTCATTGCTACGCCCCTGGTGGAAGCTATAAACGATGGGATTCTGGATGTATTAACAAGTGTAAGGAGTGATCAGATCACAGCCAGGAAGGAGCGGATTACTCTTTACACTCCTTGGACTCGGACCCTTATCTTTAATTCCAAAAAGGACTCGAATCCGATTGGTTCAGATAAATATTTAGTTATGATATTAAACATTAGATTTTGACGTGTATTGGTCCTATCCACAGGTACAGTTACGAATTAATGGTTGGTTATTCAGACATCTGAATGAAAAATAGCTTGATTGTCATCTTAGTGAGATTTCTATTAATTAAATTATTAATTAGTAATTATTATATTGTTAGAAAATTTCCCTCGTGCGTGGGTGTATGTGAATGAAATTAGTCCAACACGGAGGATAGTGGTAATTGACAATTTATTCACAAATATTCAGGATGACACAGGTAGCAGAGCTTGGACAGTAACAGCACAAACATATAACAGAACTGTTGTACAGATTAACGACACAGATACAGGAACAAAAGCAGAACTTGTGTGGAAAATCCCAATTATATCAGCAACGTTCAGCTCACCAGCTTATTAGTTCGCTGATTACTGCATTAATATTCTGCCCTTCCAAAACAGTCCTCAACGGATTCCGGCAGATTACAAGCTACTTCAGGTAGATTCACTTGGCTGCGCTACCGATAACTCCTCAGCAGATTCACTCATTAACTCCCATCGATTTCCTGTGTGATTGATCTCTCCAGCATCATAATACATCATAGAAGATAGTAATAGGCGCTACCGTCTGGTGTGACGTTTCAGGAAAAATTCAAAAAGTCTACAACCTTTTATCCAATGGAGATATCGCCTAGATATCATCATTTTCGGGAATCTTCTTCTTGTAACCAAAGTGGTCGCCAATTTCGCCGTTTAGATAAAGGATCACTGCTTAAACTTACCTTGGCTCACTTGATATCTCTGCAAATGTCTCTTTTCCTTCATAAGAAAACAGTAGCAGGGAAGTATCATTTTGGGTTTGTAACAATATATGAGTTTTATAAAGGAAAGTGAATGAAGTGATATCAGGGCGATATAACTTAATAAAATTCATTTTGCTAAATAATCTCAATACTTCCGAAGACAACTTTTGTAAATAACAACCAAATTATGAATTACATTTTTTATTTAGGTATTTTGTAACATTTTTTTTATTTCCATTACATTTTAATTCTTATTCCTGAATTACAACGTAGTCATCGTTATGGAATATTTTAAAACTATTTTTTTCGATGAGCCTATCTTCCTCTATATGTACTTATCTTCTATGATGTGTAATTATATATATATATATATATATATATATATATATATATATATATA
>BMAW01126146.1:0-91411 GCA_019974015.1 Nephila pilipes
CAATGAAAATATCGAAAAATCGATGGATAAAATTAGAGAAATTATTTCTGAGGTACTTGTGACGGCCTCAAAACCAAAATTTAAACCTCCTCCTCTGAGACTCCCTATTGAGATCAGAAATAAAATTCGTCGCAAAAATTATGTACGGAGAGTGTGGCAAAGATATAGGAATCCGGCTCTAAAATCTGAACTCCGTGCACTCAGCAATGAGATTAAACGAGACATTCAACACTTTTCCCAGGAAAGATGGGAAAAACACATTGAAGGCCTCTCGCCTGATTCAAACACCCTTTGGAGGGAAACCTCCCGACCCAAAAAGCCTTTTCA
This sequence comes from Nephila pilipes, assembly GCA_019974015.1. NCBI lineage: Eukaryota > Metazoa > Arthropoda > Arachnida > Araneae > Nephilidae > Nephila > Nephila pilipes. The sequence continues at coordinate 328 of BMAW01126146.1, forward strand.
CACCATTCCGCTCTTGAAGGGTGCCCTCGACAGTGTTGCTGTAGCTCCTATTGAAAAGGCGGAAGTTATAGCTGATAGCCTTCAAAAACAATTCGAACCAAATGAAGACGAGAATCCCAGATTCTCAGCTCATACTAAACGTAAAGTCCAAAGGTTTTTGGCCTCCCCCACATGTCTAGACCTGGAACCAGTCCAGGACATCGAAATTTTTGACTTTATTCATAAAACAAAAATTAAGAAGTCTCCGGGATTGGATTTAATTTCAAATCACATTCTTAAGAACTTCCCACTTAAATTTGTTTTTCTTTTCACGCTGCTCTTTAACTTTTTAATGGAGAACTGATACTTCCCTAAGGCCTGGAAGATCGCCGTGGTGGTCCCCATTCTCAAGCCCCATTCCGATGATTCAAATCCTCAAAATTATCGCCCCATATCGTTACTCAGTTCGCTGAGCAAAGCATATGAATGTGTTATTTTGAAACGCCTGGACCAGTTCTGCAATTCGAGGAATATTGTTATTCCAGAGCAGCATGGTTTTGTTCCCAAGTGCTCTACAGTAACACAGTTACTTAGAGTTACTGAGACGGTCCAACAAGGCTTTTCCAATAACAAAGCCACGGGTATGCTTTTTATCGATATTGCCAAAGGTTTTGATAAAATTTGGCGCGATGGGCTTATTTCCAAGATGATGCGACTTGGAATTTCGGACCAGCTAATCAAATTTATTCACTCGTTCCTGGACTCTCGTAGTTTAAGGGTTCGAGTAGAAAATGCAGTCTCCTCCCCCCCCGTCCAATCCTTAGTGGAATCCCCCAGGGATCGATTTTAAGTCCATGAATTTTTCTTTGTACGTAAATGACAACCCGAAGGCTTCCAACATTCATTTAGCAATGTATGCTGATGACACTTCTATTATGTCCCAAGACATCTGCAATCGGAAAATTATTGCAAGATTGCAGAAATACATATCTCGTTTACAGCTCTGGCTCATTGACTGGAAAATTAAAGTTAATGCATCCAAAAGCGCTTGCCTCCTCTTTACGAAACAACGGTGTATTGGCAATTTGCCAGCAGTCACCATTTTTGATCAACCCGTCCCCTGGGTTACTGAATATAAGTGCCTAGGGTTAGTTCTAGGCGCTAAATTAACTTTTGCCCACCACATCCGAAAAACACATCAAAAGGCTATCGGAATGAGCAGATTGCTCACTCGCTTGATTTCTCGTAAGAGCAAGCTGGCGATCAGGCACAAAATTTTGCTCTACAAGTCGATCTTAAGACCGATCATGTTGTATGCGTCGCCTATTTGGGCGTCTGCGGCAACCACCCATCTGAAACGACTGCACGTCTTTCAAAATATCCACCTTAGGAAAATGATAAATGCACCCTGGTTTGTCCGGAACGAAGTCCTGCATAAAGACCTAAACATTGAACCAATTCTCGAGTTCATTAAAAACAATCATTAAATTTCTTTAACAGGATCCCTCGAATATCTAATGCACTGCTTCAGCAACTCCCAGCGTATGATGCGTCAATCGCATCTTCGCAAAAAAGACCGAGAGCCGCGCTCGAACACTCATATGTTCACTTCCCAGCCCTAAAAAGGCTGCGAGCGTATTGAAGTAATTCACTAGTGAAATCCTGCTTAATTTTTAAAATTCAGGACTTCACATCGATAAGTGGCAATGTCCCACAGTCAAAATGGACCTCGCGTAACGCTGTCGATCACTTTCAAAAATTTTAAAATTTCGAAATCTTGATGATTTAAGCTCTTTAAACTTTGTTTACACTAAAGATTCCATTTTCCTAAGCTAGAAACATTTTCAACCACCAGGCGTCGCTTGTGGCGCATAGCTCAATTCTTGATAATTCTCTCTTTTTCGAAAATCTCCTCGCGTTTAATTTTCCCTCAAACTTTTAAATTGCATTTTCCTTTAAATTGGTTTCGGTACGGCATTTCTTTTTAATTCATTTTAATTTTACTTTTATTTTTATCTAGTTACAATCTCTCAAAATCCCACGGACGACAGCTTTCTCGAAGTCGTTTTCGTCTTGGAACTGAAGTCCCACCCCCAAATGCTCTCTCCGCTCATTGCTATATATGCTTCTTAGCATATATAGCAATGAGCGGAGCTGTAGCCGTCCATTGGCCGTCCATTGGAGCTGTAGCCGTCCATTTGCATGCTGTAGCCGTCCATTTGCACGCTGTAGCCGTCCATTGGCGCACTGCCATTGGACGGCTACAGCGTCCAATGGCAATGCGCGCTTTCATATCTTTATTTTCCAACTTTGTTTCGGCAGTTCCTCACTCTGCCGAACGCCCAGGCGGTTTTTGCCTTGATCCCATTTATTATAGTTGTTTACAATTAAGCTTAATTTTTATTTAATGATGCACTTTAACTTTTAATAATAATTCTGATGAGAGGGTATGTTTTTAATTTTAAAACAGGTACCTCGTAACTTTAGCCGTTACCGGCAAGACTTAAAGACGACAGAAGCGCCTGATGAAATTGCTTTAGTATTTGCGGGAAAAAAGAAACTTCTTTTTTGAGGGAGAAAAAATTGTTAAGCCTTTTATAAGAAATTGTTAAGTCTCCAAATATTTGCATGATATCTTGATAAGAAAAATATTGAAAGGAATACATACAATTATCAACTCCTTTAAAAATTGAACGTTTGTATAAACATACTTCTATTAAAAAGATTATCAACTGAAATCTAGAGTTATCTTCGCCAAACGAGACTCTCTTGGAAGCTATAGCATCATCACGGAGCTATCATCCTCTCATACAGAAGATTATTCCTAACTACTGTAGGAATAATATTCTGTATTTCATTAAGTTGGCATAAATTAATCAATTTAACTGTGGGATTTAAGTTATTCCTTTCCCCCCCTAAACGAAGAATGTCCTATCCTTATATCTGCTTACTAACTTCTAATCATGAACCCAAGACGGTGTAAAAAAATCTCTAGTTATATGACTCATCTGAACTCGTCTGCCTAAAAAATGGCCATGGTGTACAAAAAGTTGGCCACTCCTGGTCTAATTGATCCATTTTATAATTTATTTCATGATTTCCTCCATGGATTTTAATTATGACATATTATTCTTATGTATTTTCCAAATAAATAAATGTTAGTTTATAATTTTTTTCAGTTTAATAGAATTTGATTGTTTTTTTTTTTCAAAACAATAAAATAAAATGACATTTTACCTGACTGAGCCTATTCGACCCATATCACTAATATGTATAGAAATACGTATAAAAATAAATTTAGTATTTTGGGATGGTTCCGATAAGATTCATCAGATATCAAATGATCAAATATGACTTTTGTTTCTTATATGCCGAAAAAGAATAAAATGATTCTTTTCATTGTGCATTGCCCTTTCTATGATGCTAAAATTTCTGATAAGAAAAGAAAGGAAGTAGAAAAAAAATTTCTGATAAGAAAAGAAAGGAAGTAGAAAAAAAATTATATTTAATATAATAATGAATTAAATGTAGTAGATACTACTGATAAATTAACTGTCGCATATACATGCAAGGAGGAAACTAGGAGTTGGCGTGAATGTTTATTCTACAAAACAAAATAATTGATCTGGCTTCAATAGTTGCAATTGCTGTTATTATGCAAGTAAATTTTTCTTTCAATCAAAATTAATTGTACAAATGACATCTTTTTCTAAAGGAACTTGGAAAATAGCAGACTCAACCTGACAAAATTATAAGAAAGAAAAGAAAAATACAATAAAGAGGATATTCGCAATTGCAGCCGGTGAAACATCAGATAATATCAGAACACTTAAAAGAGAAAGGTGTAAAGAATGCGGTCTAAAGAGAGATCAACTGAACAAGATGTGCTTCATGATAAGTTTTTCTTTGCAAAGAACATGTGAATTAATATTGTTTGTCGCAAAGAATGTATTAAGAAAAATTGATGAAAAGCATGTGAGTTTGTACTTCAAAATCTCATTTACATCCTAAGCACTTGACACCGATCATTCAAACAAGAAATTGAATGGTGGGGAGGAAGGAAAGAAAAAAAAAGCGACTGTAAAAGATGAAATTTACTGTCTGTATTAATACCGACACAAAAATAAGTGAAAGAAATTTATACAAAAATATTTATGACAAATATAAACTACACTGGTTCTTAAAGACAGGCCCAACGTAATTTTTTTTAACTGGGTACGGAAATTAAATTACCAAGATGGCTACTGGCAACGAACCTGGTATTTTAAAACTTCGGTAGAGTATCCAGGATGAAAACTGCGTAATTTAGTTTCTACATTCCATCATTTTTGTTGATTCCTTAAATTAACAATAAGTTACAATCATCAAATATTTATATTTCGATAAAACACACACTATATCCTTCTTTTAACATACACTACAATTATATAATGTTCACATCATATAAAGATATCAAACACGAATTGGATAGGTATTTAACACTGCCAATAAATATATTCCATGCATCTAAAATTCAGTCTTAAAAGTCACGATATAGCGACTTAACATTATGTTTAGTATATTTATACCTTTGAGCAATATGCACATTTTAAAGAGGTCAGTAGGTTGGTTTTGATAATCATCAGTAAAGAACTACACGAAGGGACTTGATAATTTTGAACTACGATCAAAAAGGGGTGAACACAAACTAATATTTTATCTCCTATTTTTAGGTAGAGCAACTTCAAGACCTTGAAGCACGTTTTATTTAACGTGAACAGCCGCGATTATTCCTAGTAAAAAGAAATCGATTGCTTACCGACGTCGCTGAAAAAACACGAGGGCTCTTGGTTGCGGACCTCGTAATTTGGAACCTCAGTCAAGAGATGTCGCCTGAGCCTCTTCTCCAAATTTTCATACTACGCCATTGCGAGAACACTGAGCTTCGACAGAACTAATAGGGATCAGTGCTGCTACACAACGAGTCTTTAATGGAATCAGAGATCTAACACACGGATCGACTAAAATTTCGAAGCCTAAGGCGAAAAGAAACGTGTTTTTCAAAATGTAAAAACACCTAAATAAAAACTCAATATTCTATGGCTAAAATGAATAATTTCTCGCAATGTTTGGGTATATACATGATTTTTCAATTCCAAATATTATTCAGTCATTGAATGTTATCTAGTTTAAAATAGAAACAAAATTCTAATATAATTCTTATATTCAAGATTCAAGAAAGGCTCAGCTTAAGCCAACCTGCTTTTAAGAAAACAAGTATAACCACTGACCAAAAATAATTATTAACCTAAGAATTTGCGTAAAAACTGCCATTAAATTATATTTATTTAAATATATGTTATGAATTTAATACATTGTAGAATACGGATTAAATACTAATGTAAACATCTCAATAACGTTACTAACACAACCCTAGCGCACACTCGACATATCACAAATATGTTTGTCTAGTCTAAACTAATTATAATTTTTTATCAATTATATTAAAATTCGAAAAGTCCCTAAACCTCTAAAGTAAGAATTATCACTTTATATAATCTTCTAACAATTCTATAAGAAACGATTCATTCTTTAACAAACCTGACTTTATTATTTACCCTTATTTTAATTTTTTCTATGAATTTAATTTTCCTTTAAAAATACTTCTTTCAGTCATTCCGAATACAAAATTCATTCCGGATCGTAATTAAGTCATTCCGGATCATTCAATAAAATAATAATCACTTAGCAAAAATAACATTATTTTTTGCTGAGAAAAAAGATCATCTTTGAAATGAAGTAAAGTACGATAGATAGTTTATAATCATAATAGTTTGAAGTTTAAAATACGATTCGTGTCATTTCCAATAGAAAAATTGGTACCGTATAGCAATGATAACTTTTACATATTTGTGTAGTAATTTCATAGTAAAGAATACAGTTCGCGATTTCAACTCTTCATTAATTCTTACAAAGTAACGTTCCATTTACGTTGAGAGAAAAAACATTTTTCAGAAAGATAGATTCCAAAATACTAAAAATATACAGCATTTTAACAGCATAAATATTTGATACATTATTTGAACAATATTTGTTCTACAAATATACCTAGCAGAAATTTAGAAAAAAAATAATAACATTTTAATCGCGAATAGATATATAAAAAGACTAACTTTGTTTAGAGTGGTAAGACATAAGTTTATCTCGCTTTGAAAATCTGTTACATATATTCATTTTCATCTGATCAGCGTAGGACATGGATAAGATGGTGCAGCTTTTCTAACAAAAAAAAAAAAGGTTTATAGTATCCAATCCCACATATATGATTTTTTTAAAAAATGTATGAAGAAATCCTATTTTATTCGAATTTTGTGACAAATGGATAATCTTATTTACTTCCAAATTATCGGAAGTCATCTCTAAATCAGAAGTGAACAGATTGAATGATTGTTTATCAACGTCGCCCTTAGAGGCAACACGAGGGCTATTGACGACAGATCTCGCAATTTTGAACCTCGGTCAAGTGACGAGGAGGATACCTGAACTGGCATCCTCTTTCCAAACTTCTACACCACGGCCACCACACCATCTGGAGAGCTTGGACAGATTTGACATGCATCAACTCCATGACACTGATGGCCTAGTGGCATCAAGGATCGAACTCACGACTTGACAAAAACAATGATGGTCGTGAACTCGCTACCGTGGCCACCAGAAGAGAATAGGTATTAATATCATTCGTCTCCTGACGCGTTAAGAGAAGGAAAATAATTCAGATAAATAACTCTACTATTTCCGTTGTTATTAATTCTTTATTCTACTCTTTCCTTGAAATCTGTACTATTTCATTTCTTTAGTTCCTGTTTACTCAAAATAAAGTAATTTTCGAAGACAAAATCTCGGCTAAAATTTTATCCTTAACTCTCATTTCTATAGTTTTACTACAAGATAAAAATGTTAGTAAAGCAAAAGAAGTCTTCTACATGAGGGAACAAATGTTAGTTAAATGTTAATGATGTAGCGTAGGCTATAAATAACCCCTCCACAGACTAGTTCTGAACCCCGTTTTGTTCCCAGCTTCCCATTCATTAAAAATATATAGCTTAAAAGCAATAAAGAACAAAGTCAGGTGGCTTGGACATTCAGCCACATTCATGGACTCTGTTACACAGGTGCGGCAGAGTTGAACCCTCTTTGTGAGGTATTGTTGATCCCTGTCATGTTTATAATGGGAATTTATGGCCTAGCTGTGTGACGGCCGACACCGACTTGCACGTGGGGAAGACTGACATTGTCCGACCTGAGCGAATAGTGTTGCAGGGGACAAAACGGAGTTTCTCTTTGATTGGGTTGTTCTTTGAAAAAAGGTAAATAACTCAAAAGGAAGGCGGGGGAGAGACCTACTCGAGGTCTTAAAAAGGGTGAAGAAAAAAAGAGGAGGAGGATTTCCTGCGGAGGAGCGATAGAGCGTTGCAGCTATAAGTGGGAGGCGATTGCCTTCGCTTGCGAATTGAGAACTTAATCGAACTACATCGAATACTAAGATATTGGAGTTTTTTTCAACTATAAGTGTTTAGACGTGCTGTGTAGATATATACGTTTTGCCTCGGTGCTATGAAATTAGATGTGTTAGCATTGTGTAAAAAGAATCTAGGCGGAAACGCCTAACCATAAAATTAAAATTCAATTCGTAAAATATAGATTTATCGTCTCTTAAGCTGTGTGATCCCTTGTTTACCACTTCATTCTACGCATTCAGGGATCACGACGTTACAGCTATAATTACTTAAAAGACGTGAAGAAATGAATACAACTAAAATAGGTTCGAACGCTGATGACTAAATACTAATCCAGGCTACACTTACCTCAATTTATATTTATTCGGTTATTATGTAAAAGAAAGTTCAGTATTATCTTCTGTTCACTCAAAAAGAAATGAAAATTGATTAAAAAAAATTAATGCTCCGTAAAAGGTAGAAGAACCAGAATGTGATAGAGGGCTCTGAGTTTGGCTCCAATACTTTTACTATAATCAAGGATGGCCTTGATTTGGTTTGGTTTGTTTTTTTTAACGTCGCACTAGAAAGAACACGAGGCTATTGGCGACGGACCACATAATTTTGTACCTCGAAGGACGGCCTTGAAATATATTTAAACTAACAGAGAGAGAGATCAGTAGTGATTCAAAAAAGTTCTAAATCGACTGAAATGTCAAAACTCTTCATATTTCCAAACTTATGATTGTTTCAATTAACAGCATAAATAAAAATTAAGTCTCAGTCTTTTTCGGCTGCGTTTATTTTATCTTAGAATCAGTTTTAAGTATACAAATCTTCAAAAACTGAAAATCAAGGAATTTCATTCAAGAAATCATGAGTTAAAGGAAAATACTTCATTAGATTCTAAAAGAGAAAACATATCTCCATTATTAAGTTACATTTTCAAAGATAGTATCACAATAACTCGCCTTCATTATCCTCATTAAATTTCGTCACACCAAGCAGCTGCATTAGGCCACAACAGCTTTAAGTTGTTTCAGTCTAACTTTGCCTCCCGAGCACTTCCCCAACTAAGTCATCCACATGAATTTTTCTCTTTTATAGCCATACGCACCTTGGTTTTCCTCTATTTCCTTGCAATGTTCATGTCAGTGCAATTATTTCGTTATTATTTGATGGCGTTTCTGAATTTCACATATGGTTCTCGCGAAGAAAATATTTTATTTATTTATTTAAAATTTATACGTTTAATAAACTTTTCCATCTCTTAAAATAATTCATTTGGGCAAACCAAAAAGAAATAGTATTTTAATTAGAATATTAAGGTATCCGTACACCTTTAAAATGTCCTTTTTGTCAAAATTTTCGATTTTCTAATTTTAACATCAGTTTAAATTTTAAACTTTTTTCTTTCTAATAGTGTTTGAATTTTGCTTATACCTCATTTAGAACGTAAGTTACAGGGATTTGAATTTTACTCGTTTGCTGATTTTTGAAACCGGAAGTGCATTTCTGCAGACAGGAAGTTGGAAGAAATGTTTGTTTACATTTTTATTTTTCGAAATATCTTTTATATGTACAATGGTACAAAATAAATAAATTTTAAAACATGAATCTGAATTTTCAGAATGTTTGATAATACATTTGGCAACAGGTTTTTAAATACATTTTTATCTTGAATCTGGCAAGAAAAGAGAATCGTTATTGTTTGTTTACATCTGTTTTGGTTTCTGTTCTCATCCTTATAAGTTTCTGTTTAAGATTGTTTTTATTGTTGAAAAGCTCAATTTTTTTCGTTTAAAATGGGAAATTCAAAAAGGAGAATTAGTGTTAAAAGAAAAATACAATTTCGTGGTAATGGTTTTACCAAAAATGATAGCAAAAATAGTAATGTAACTGCTAATGCCAGTGCTTCAAAATTGAACCTTACTGCCATTCTAGATGAAGAAATTGCTGAATATGAAAATAAACCGCTAACCGGAAACAGAATTATTGACATAGAACTCCTTCTATGCTCAATTTTACAACTTTGTTGCCCCCAATGCTTCCACGATGGTTTGCTGTTACATGAAGACTCGAGGTATGGATTGTGCTCAAGTTTTGCAATAAAATGTAAGCATTGTGACTTTTGCACAGGATTTTCCAGCTCGAAGAAAACATTAAACTACCCTGAGATAAATGCAAGATTTGTTTATGCCATGAGACAAATTGGGAAAGGTTTTTCTGTTGCATATAAATTATGTGCAACATTAAATTTACCCAGGGTCAGTAAAACTGCATACACCAATCATGAGAATAAACTTATGTCTGTGATTTCAGAAGTAAGTGAACTGTCAATGCAAAAGGCAGCTAAGGAAGTTTTGAATATTCATTCATCTAAAAATAAATAAGCTGAATGCGGTGTTTCTGTCGATGGAACATGGCAGCGTAGAGGTTACACTTCTATGAATGGGTGTGTTGCTGCTTTGTCAATCGACACGGGCAAAGTAGTGGACATTGAAATAATGTCATCATATTGTCCGACCTGCAGAAAGCTTTCGAAAATGCCTAAAGGTATTGTATCCGAGACGCTTGAAGCAGATCATGTGTGTCGAAGCAATTTTAAAGGTTCCTCATTAAAGATGGAAGCTGTTGGCGCAAACAGGATCTTCAAACGATCAATTGTGAAACGAGGTTTGAAATATTCACACTATTATGGAGACGGGGATTCTAAAGGCTTCATCAGCGTGAAAGACACATATGGGAAAGATAGCGTAACTAAACTGGAATGCATTGGGCATGTTCAGAAAAGAGTAGATGCGAGATTGCGCAAACTGAAATCCAAAAATAAAAGTTTATCTGGTAAAGATAAACTTCCTGATTCGTTTATTGACAGATTGCAAAATTACTATGGAATTGCTGTTTGAAGTAATGTAGGCAATCTACTCAAACTTCAATAGAATGAATGTCATTGCGGCCTTGTACCACTGTGCATCGAGTGGCAAGAAACCCATGCATGGACAGTGCCCTGTCGGGAAAGATAGCTGGTGTTATTATCAGCGAGCACTGTCATGCGGCAAAAAGCCCAAAGAAAAATATAATGGCTTATCCAATGATATATTAAATTTAATTAAACCTACATATTTAGAACTGTGTTCTAAAGAACTTCTGTCAAAGTGCCTTCATGGTAAGACACAGAATGCCAATGAATGTTTTAATGGCATAATTTGGCAGAGGGCACCGAAAGAGGTTTTCGTGTGAATTAAAATTTTAAAATCTGGTGCGTTGGATGCTGTCATACAGTTTAATGATGGGTACAAGGGCTGTGTTGAAATTTTAAGGAAATTAAATGTAACGCCTGGTTATTTTACCTTAAAATCTTACAAACACCTTGACAGTTGTCGAATTTTTGATGCTGAACGTCATTCAACATCAAATGTAAAGCAGCGTCGAAAAATACTCAGAGCTCTTAGGAAAAAAAAATAATGTATTAGAAAGCAAAGAAGATGTTATATATAAATCTGGGGCATTTTAAATATATTTTATTATGTTTATTATTAAAAATTGCAATTGAAAGTTTGTTTTTGATTTTTCTCAAAATGAGTTTTCTCGACATATTTACATATGGCAACGTAGATATCAGAAAAAGTTATGAACCAAATTAATTGAAATTTTGCAAGTGTCTTCCTTATACAATTTTTAAAAACCCCTACCACTTTCATGATTATAAAATTGATATATTTTTAGTAACAAAGGTGTAAATCATGTATTGTTGTAACTTTTTTATGATTTTTCCTTGTTATTTAACTCGAAACACAATAAAAATTATTGTAATCAGATTTTCATCATGAAAGTAGTACTGTAACACCCGATCGTTCCGGGCGTTATCTTGTGCCATCACTAATTTCAAATATTTAATACTACAATACCAATAATTACAGAACCACCAAAACAACTTTCACAATTTATTAATATATATTTATTATGACACCAATAATTGTGTCCTCCAGGTTAAGTTTACTAACGCTTTAATTCAACCCACCAATAATAATCTAACAGCTTCTTACCAATATCTTTTATCAACTGCAACTCCGAATCTGGAACAACTGCTGAAAATACTAGAACCAATCTCTAACCGAGTAATCTATACTCGGACCTCAATACTAATCTTTAATTCCTCCTTTCTCGTATATAGCACTTAGGCTTCACCTCATCTCACTACAACGCCTCTCTGATCCTCCTTCAGATACTCTACTCCTTCCGACGGAGTTTATATAATTCTTAATTCGACCGCTTCACTTCATTCCTAACTGCTTTACATACTACATTATGCATCACGTTTCATTTTTGGTTGGGCAAAGGTTGTTTAGTGAAAGCAATCAATCTCAATTGAAAGTCCCCAAGGTTAGTGAAGAGAAACCGCGAATAGCCCAATGTCACAAAGTCATCGATAAGAAAAAAGTGTATCAAAGTTGCTCAAAACTCTTAAAATTTCCCAACACTGCTTTTTAAGTACTATGTTATTCTATAAAATATCATCAGCGTCATACACAAATATTTGCGATTATAATATAATATGGATAGTCTACAACACACAAATAATTACTTATAGAAAATCCTTTTCTAAACTGATCAATAATAATTTTTAAGATATAATAGAATTCTTTCAGAAGGTATTACAATATAACCTTTCAAGTATGTAATATTTTAAAAACATTGAATCTAATTCAGGATTTGTTCGTCTCTCACAATTATAAGCCTGATAATTAAATATTTATAGGAAGTCGTACGTCAACGTACAGAAAAACCTTACAAATTTGTGATAATTTGTGACTTTTATCAACAATAAAATGCAAAATAATAGAGTCATAACAAAAAGAGAGGTTCAAATCCTAAATTCAACTTCATAGAGTATTCCATAACAGTTTTATAACATTATATCCTATTTTTTCAATATGATGTTTTTGCGCTGAGGCAAAACATGAAAATCTTGATTTTGAGAAAAAACTAAAAATACATTTCAACCCAAAAACTTACCTCATTAATTAAAAATTTAAAATTAAAAGGACCTTGATTTGTAAACTTCACTATCTGTATTATTTAAATAAGTTATTTTTCTTCCTGGTGGCCTTTAAAACTTTCCTACGCTTCCATGCAACAGGTATTGTATGGCGCTTAGAATCCCCGATTCGATTGTTATCCAATTTTTCGTATCCCTTTGTAGTGAAGTAGCCCGGATTTTCAATGTTCAAGTTTTTTATGAATTTTAAGGAACCTTGATATCTTTCGGTTCACAATTTTCAAACAAACAAAAATTTATTTTCATACTCCTTGTCATATTACTCGTAGTCAGTCTCTTTAAAAGATTCATGTTTTGGGGAAAGAAAATGTTGGCGGTCGAGCATATACCGAAATTGAGCCAAAATATCAATGTAAACAAACATTAAAATTCCATTTCTGGTAGCAGAATGCTACTTCCAGTTAAAAAAAATGACACAGACTATTATTATGCTTATAACTCCAAGTTCTAAGAAAGATAGAAACAAAATTGAAACTATTCTAGAAAGATAAGAAATCAGGCTTATTAAAAGAATGTAAAAAAAAAATCGACTTTTTGACCAAAAATCTCGTTTTAAAGGTAGGCGGATACCTTAAATTAGGATGCTTTCAATAATATAAGAAATGGATATAATTATTGAATCAGAGTACGAATTCATTTTAAAATTCATGTGTTCTTCCGCGTGTATCGTTCTAAATACGAAATATAGTTCGAAATATTTAAGCGAACCATATTTGTTTTTGAACACCAATTTTTAAAATATGTAGCCAGTATATAAAAGGAACTTTTGTAGTTCTTAATATCTATAATAATTTTTTGAGAGTGTTGATTTACATTCTTTTTGGTTTTGAATACATGCAATGTTTTTTATACCTTCAAATCTGATGCAAACATACTCATTTCAAAATGAGTATGACTGGGAAATCATTTTTGAGCATTTCTTTTTTCTCCGTAAGATTAAAAATTGTCTCATTATCATCCTACCATTAAAAAGTGTCGCAATAGATTAAAAAATCATTTTTTTTTTAAAAAAAAAACAATAACTTCCGATTAAGTCAATTTTGTAATTCTGCATAAAATTTAAAAAGTTGATTAATTTTCTTTGATATTCATATCATAAGCTAGAAAATCCCAATAACTCTGAAGGAATAATTACACATACAATTCAAATTAATCAACTGACCTTTCGGGTGTGAACAACGGCGTTACAAAGAAAAAGCTGCTTGAGTTGACTCTGCGCTCTCCAAACAGACATCCACGTAATATTCTAGACTCTGTGTGTGTGAGATATTTATAAACCGCAAACGTCCATAACACAGGCAAAAGTTTCATTGGATATCTACGAGAAGTATGGCCACGCAGCGTAATCGATATCGTGCATCAACTCTTATCGCTCAATAACCATGAACGTTTTTTCTATATGAGAACCTTGAGCTCACAATCTTCCTTGTACTAACTACTTAACCAGTCAGATTATCATAATCTGATGTATCCACTTTTAAGAAAATTCCAGTTATGTTTAATTATATAGACATAGTTTAAGATGATTATTCTTTTTATTCTTTTGTAATGAACAATTGATGATTATTTATTGATATCGCAATAAGAGTCAACACAAGAACTATTGGTGACGGACTTCGTGATTTTGAACCTCGGTCAAGTGACGAGGACGGCACCTAAACGGGCACCTCTCCCACACCAACATGAAGACTTCGGACCACGACAGATTTAACGTGTATCAGCCCCGCTACATGGTGTATCTTTAGTAACATCAGGATTCAAACCCACGATTCGACGAAAACAATTGCTGGTCGTGAGTCCACGACCAGGACCACTAGGCTACAGAGGCTACGCTTTTGTAATGAGAATAAAAAGTAAAACTCTCCAACACACTTATTTTTGACTGAAGGTAGAATGAAACAGTTAATGGAATACACTGTTTAATGGAATACAATAATATAGGTTTTGAATAATTTATTATATTTTAGTTATTTTTGTAATATTTTAGTTTATGTGTTCATTTACAATTCCATGTAATTGTACTATGTGTTCAATTACATGGAATTTCACGTATTTTCTAAGAATATACAAGAAAGAAAACGTGCGCTAACGGAACAATAGGCCCCACCAATAAAATAGGCCCAATTTCATATGCATATTCCATTCAGTATTGTTGTGTTAAAAATGATGTTAACTATATGTTCAACGGTTAGCTTCAGTTTCTCGAGATTAGGTCACAGAGGTTCGACTGCCTTTCAAAAAAAGGCTTCGTTTTGTTGCAATAATTGTAATAAAAAAGTTCTTTTTTTAATTACGTATTTTGAAAAATATAATTGAGATTCACAATTGTCTTGATTTGATCTTTCTTTTCTAATTAGCAAAAAGTAAAAAGGGTACATAGTTTATTTATAAACTCATTACCATAAAAACTAGCGCACCAAGAAGTAAGAGTGGGATTAATACGAAACTTGGCATGAAAGTACGTGTCAGGCAGATATATAAATGATTGGAAATGCAACGTGATTGCGCTTTGCGTAATATCACCATACGGCGTTGAGCTTCGTTCTCCTTGGATTATAAAACAGGTAAGCAGAGCTTATTTGTCCCTATTACAGAGGGACGCCTTTTAACAAGAGATGTCAATATGCAGCCATCGGAGACAATATCAGCAACTGCCCGAGTTCGAGAGGAGAAGAATCCTTGATGGTGGAAACCGGGTGGTCAGCTCAGCGAGTAGCTCGCCACCTAGGCCATTCTGACTTTACTGTGAGGAGATGTTGAGACTAGTGGACAAGAGAGAGATCTGTTACACACAGCGACCGGGCTCCGGACTCCCTCGACAGACCAGTAAACGAGAAGGTCACATCAAATGACACACACTCATATAGCCAACTGTATCATTGTCTACCATCCATACACAGGCAGCATCTTCACTACGGTCCTCTGTGTCAGTCCGCACCATTGCAAGGCGCCTGGCTGAAGGACAGTTGATATCGCAGCGCCCATTACGTGAACTGCTATCGACATCCACTCACCGTCGCCTCCATTTGGAGTAGTGTTGCGCTTGTATGGAATGAACTGCAACCGAATGGAATCTTTTGGTTCCCTGTTATCAAAACAATCGAAATGTAAGAGATAATTTACTCTTACCTGTAAAGTCCCGGGTTCGGTCTGTGGATGTTGCCGGAGAGCATCTCTAAAATTATTAACTGCCGAAAACATTGTAGAAACTCTATTCTGTTTTCTATACTACTACATTTATTCTATTAAATTACAAGTTATTTATCAGTTATGTACAATTTATATTCAAAGTCATCGTTAATTTCACTAGCGATTGTACGCCTAATCTAATCCGAACATAACTAACTTCTCCTTTCGCAGAGGAGCATGGGAAGAAGGGCTCGTCATACCATCATCACTGCGCATGTCTGCGAAAAGGATTACAAAAAAAAAAGCATGCGATGAGCGGGATTCCCAATATCCTCCCACCTTTGAGTTTTGCCTAGAAAACTCAAACATTGTATTCAATATTCAAATTTAAGAAAAAATAACTTAATATTTTCCAAACATAGACTATCAAATATTAAAAAAAATAAATCAAAAAACACTTCAATTATACATGCAAAACTATCAATAACACCTAAAATCTATCAATTAAAGTTCTCAAAAAAATTAACGTTTTAACAAAGCAATCCTTTCTGGTTCATAAGATTCAGTCTTATCTACAAAATATCTTTCAAGTTCACAAGTCTCATTGCAGGTAAAATTTTCTGGTTTATCATACTTTTGGCACATTACCCTTTCGTGTTCGCTAACTTCAAGCGGATACAGTCTCAAAACTGGACGTAAGACTTCCCCATTTTTGGTTTTTAAATTTGACAAGTATGATGTTTCCATCCGGCGACGAAAAGAGTTCTATAACTTTTCCTAAGGACCAATCCTGTCTTTTCGTGTTGTCACTGGATATCAAAACTACATCTCCTATCTCAAGAGGTTTTGAATTTCGTCTTTTTTTTTTTTTTTTTCATATTGTCTGAGCTGACCGAAATACTCAGAATGAAAACGTTTTCTGAGATCCTGCCTCAATCTTTGACGATAGGCATATCTTTTATTCAAAGATTTACTATCCGAGAGGTCCATGTCAGGTATTACAGCTTCTTTGACCTCTTGCAGGAACATATTGGGAGTAAAAGTTTGTCAGTCATTTGTATCATCACTTACGTAAGTAAGAAGACGCCCATTAATGATGCTTTCACAGTCACATAAGACAGTGTTTAGCTCTTCGAAGTTCAGGGAGGTCTATCCTAAAACTTTGCGAAGTATTCGTTTGACAATGTTAATCAAACGTTCCTAGAACCCACCCTACCAAGGTGCAGATGGTGGGATGAACTTCCACTTGATCTTATCCACAGTGCTATACTTGATCCTTGTGTTCCAATTAATCCCTTTTATTA
Source organism: Nephila pilipes (assembly GCA_019974015.1). Lineage (NCBI taxonomy): Eukaryota > Metazoa > Arthropoda > Arachnida > Araneae > Nephilidae > Nephila > Nephila pilipes. The sequence goes on from BMAW01126146.1 coordinate 17,277, forward strand.
AATTGTTCGCTCCAACAAGGTTTGTTCCGCTGTCTGAGTAGACAATGGCTGGTCTACCCCGACGTGTTGCATATCTTCGAAAAGACTGCAGAAAACTTTCTATGGACAATGATGTTGTAAGTTCTAAATCAATTGCCCTGTATACAGCACAAGTATAAATGACAATCCAGGATATTTTTATTTTCCTTCAAATAGATTGGTCCAGCAAAGTCGACTCCTATAATCTCTAACACAGAAGCCGCTCTGATGCGGTCGACTGGCAATGGAGCTGCTAGAGTTTCTACTGGTTGCGAGTCAAATCTTTTGCAAATAACACCCTTCTGGATAACTTTTCGTACAATCTTTCGGTATTTCAATATCCAGAATTTAAAGTTTGGTCTTTACTATCTGAACACCTGCATGACCTAGAAAGCAGTGTCTCCATCGAATAAGTTTTTCAACAATTGGACGATCACCTGGTAACACGATAGAGAACTTAAAGTTTTCCAAATCGCCCTTCAATGAGATTCTTGTCTTAATTCGCAAAAGGTTGCTCTCATCCACAATAATTTGGAATTTCTGAAGTCCTTTAACTTGTAATCCAGTAAAAGACTCTCTCTGTGCTATTCTTAGCCATGTAATTACAGCTCTATTTCTTTCTTCTACAGTTATGCTTCAAAATTTTCTGAAATTCTTCATAACTCTACAATTATCAAAAAATCTGTAAATCCAAGATGCTACCATAAAAGTTTAGAGTAATCAGAGAAAAGATCAAATATTTTGTCTTCATTTTCTATATTTGTTACACTAATAACTGTTTTCTTCCTTTCCGCATTTATAATTTCTTCGTCAGGAAAAATATTGGATTTCGGCCAGTCTTCAGGAGGGTTTTCTAACCAAGAAGGTCCAAGCCACCAATTAGACTTGGCTAAGTTTTAAACGCTACAACCTCGAGATGGCATATAGGCTGGATTCAACTGTCCGGGAACATGATGTCAATCATCTGGATCACTCAAAAGGCGAATCTGCTTCACACGGTTAAAAACAAAAGTTGCCCAGTTTTCATTCTTCTTAATCCAGTATAGAGCATTGTTAGAATCAGTCCAGTATCGTGTAGCTACTTCCACAAATTGTAAGCTCTTTTTCACAGATAGACAAAATCTTGCTCCTTTATTGCATGCTAAAAGTTCTTGCCTAGACACTAATATAGACTTAAGGCATGCGACCCTTGATCTTGCTTGTATTAATTGGCAAGCTACACTCCTCAAAAATACACACGCAGCATACGCCTTTTTAGAGGCATCTCAAAAAACGTGCAATTTAATCTTCCTATCTCCTTCACATTTGTCTAGACGTCTTGTAACAGAAATGTCATTCAAAATTCTGAGTTGGTTTTTCCACTTAACAAATTTCCTAACCATCTCAAATGCCAAACCGGAATCCCAAGACAATTTTAGCTTTCAGCACTCTTGAAGTATCAATTTCGGTATTAAGGTTACTGGACAAGTGAATCCAATAAGATCAAAAATCTTGTGAACTGTTCATACAATTATTCTTTTAGTTACAGGTTGATTTTCTGAAATAGGATCAAAGTCTCTTACATCAACACACAAAGTGCCATTTTTATTATCCCATTTTAAACCAAGGACTGGAACTGTTTTGGTTTCTGTTAAGTCAGATTCAATCTGATCAAAAGAGGTATACTCCCACCCACGTAAATTGAATTTTGCAGGACTAAGAATTTCTCGAGATTCGTGAATAAATTTAGTTAATTCTTTTCCGGTGATGACTCTATGAACACAATTGTCCACATAAAAGGACTTCAAATGGTTTTGTGCAGTTTCTTTGTATTCAGAGGGAGCATTACTCAAATGAAATTCAAGAGTAGCTTCCAACAAAAAAGGGCTTGAGGATATCCTAAAAACAACCCTTTGATGCTGAAAAATTCTTAATCGTTTTTCCTGTCCGTTCTCTCACCATAAAAATTTCAAATAAGGCCTATCATGTTCATGTAGTCCGATTTTTAAAAACGCCTTTTCAATATCTGTAACAACTCCATATTTTCCTATTCTAAATCTATTTATGACAGAACGTATCAGCTCTACCAAATTGGGACCCTTTTCTAAGCAATCGTTGATTGATGGTGAATTTTTATTTCTAGCAGAGCCATCAAAAACTGGCCTAACTTTCGTTGTTGAGTTTTACTTGATAACAGGCCGATGAGGCAAATAATGCTCTGAATCCGAAATACTAACTTCTTCAATAATACCCTGTTCTAACCAATCTTCAAAAATGGTTTCATAATCTTCAATTTTATCTAACTTCTTCAGAGACTTTATACAATTTACAAGTCTTTTCTCGGAAATGTCCATACAATTGGTTAAGGGGGGGGGGATGTCCCTCGATCCAAGGCAACCGTACTTTGTACCTACCCCTTTGAATCCCTAGTAACAGTTCGAAAAAAAGGCTCTTTAGCCGATTGTTTCAAATCTTCATTAGTTTTCTTTTCAGTGGGATCACAAATACCGAGTATGTCTAACCTCCATAAATCTGCAATATTTGTGTCAGTTATATGACAGGAAAGAACAGTGTTTGTACTATCATGTGTTTCTACTTCTTTAGCTTTTCCCATCAGGGTCCAACTTAGTTTAGTTTCTACACAAACTAGTCCTGATCTAAGTTCCTCTATATCCCCACAGTGTAGTTTGCCAGCGATATCCACCCCAATTAACAAATGAATTTCCAAAGGAGAGTATTGATACAATAATTGATCATCATAACCCTTCACAGTATCAGTTAAAATTACTTTACGAGATTTAAGTTCCTTTACAAAAGGGAACAATGCTACTCAGGAAATATTTGAAAAAAATTTTTCTTGGTCCAATACCTCAAAGTTACAATGATAGCTATTATCTACATTACTTAAATGAACCAAATATTTCTTATGATTTTCAGGCTTTTCAATACCCCCAAATAACGAATGTAAAACAGATACTTCACTTAAAACGTTTTATTCCATAACTGCTTCAGCAAATGTTGAGATGTACGATTGCTGTGAACCCGTGTCAATCAAATCGAATAAAATTACTTTTATTAGAATTATTTCCGCGAAGTGTTAGTTAAACTTTTCGCGACAATTTTCCCCTTGACCCAATTTCATTATTTCTATTTCCGTGATTTTCATTCATTTTACACATTACTGATAAATGTGGTCCTTTACATTTTGAACAATTAACTTTATTTTTACAATACCGTGCAATATGTCTAGGTTTAAATGTTAGACAACAAAAACAAACGCCCTTTTCCATAAGTATTTCCTTCCTTTTTTCATACGGAAAATTCATCGTGTATCGACAATCCTGACTCAGATGTAATTTGTTACAAATTAAACACTCATTAACTTTCACTTCGATGGAGTGGGAATTTCGCTTAGAACTATTTAATAAATCAGCCGCTGCTGGTGGAGAACGAGGCGCCAATGAACTCCTGTTTTGTCTATCTACTCCGAAATTCGAACGCGCGATAAACAGCTTTTGTTCCGACTCAATCTCCTTTTTAAGAAAATTTAACAATTCTGTTAACCTATCGTTACCCCCTGACGATTCACTCCTAGTGTGCTCGTATATTTTCAAAAAATCGCTTGGCAAGGGGGTATAGTAAAATTGCAGAAAAATTATCCTTAGCCACACTTAATAATTTGAGTGTTCTCAACTGGCCTTCTAATGAATCATACAGCCTAACTAAAGAATACCTTTGACCTTGTGGATTCGAATTATTTATGCCTAATGCGAGAAGCTCTCTGATGTAGACTTCAATTAATAAATCTTCTCTTCCGAAGCGATCTTTGAAACATTGTATTACTTCCGCTTAGTTCTTTTTACTAGGCAGAAACGATTCAACAAAGTGTTTCGCGGCAGAATTTTTTGTTGTGGATTGAATTAAATACTGCAGTTTGTCATCCTCAACGATTTCTAAATCTTTGTCAATTTGTTTGAATTGACCCCACCATTGAAACCAATATTTTATATTTCCATTAACTGTTTCAATACCAATTCTGGTAGTTTAAATTTTCGCGGTACATTAATATTTATTTTCTACAGGGTTCTTTGTCGATTCATCTAGTTTAGGTTTCCCTAAATACTTAAACGTCTCTTTAATTTCGTAGAAGTCTCTAAAAATTTATCGTCGTAAACAATTATTGCTTCATATTCTAAATTAAAACATTTTTGCGTGCATGTTTTATCCTCTTGTAAAATAGTTAATTTTTTTCTATCTAATTCTTTCAATTCTTTGAACTTCTGCTTAAAAGAGCAATTTGCGTTTCTATAATATCTATGTATTTCTCATTTGTTTTTAAAATTTCCAAAGCTTTATTCAACGATTTCGTAAAATTAGATCGCATCGGCGTTCTTAATTTTTTAATGCTCTCAACATCCATATTTAATTCTCAAATCTTATCTAATTTTTTAAAATAATTCGGATCTCGGCAGGGATGCCAGATTTTGGTTCTATGTTACCAAAGCAATCGAAATGTAAGAGATAATTTACTCTTACCTGTAAAGTCCCGGGTTCAGTCTGTGGATGTTGCCGGAAAGCATCTCTAAAATTATTAACTGCCGAAAACATTGTAGAAACTCCATTCTGTTTTCTATACTACTACATTTATTCTATTAAATTACAAGTTATTTATCAGTTATGTACAATTTATATTCAAAGTCATCGTTAATTTCACTAGCGATTGTACGCCTAATCTAATCCGAACATAACTAACTTCTCCTTTCGCAGAGGAGCATGGGAAGAAGGGCTCGTCATACCGTCATCACTGCGCATGTCTGCGAAAAAGATTACAAAAAAAGCATGCGATGAGCGGGATTCCCAATATCCTCCCACCTTTGAGTTTTGCCTAGAAAACTCAAACATTGTCATTGTTGTGCAGATGGTGCTAGTAGTCATATTCTTGTTTTTTTTTTACAATTTGTATAATTATTCCTGTAGACATCAGCCAAGGAGCACGATGTACCAACCGTCGCTCAAATAAACATTCATTTTTTAGTATACAGTCCACAGTTCTTTGTTTGAATTGATAAGTTTCAAATAACTCAAAGTCGAATCATTCAACCACCTCATAACACAACAGTTGTGGTCGAACGAGAACCGAAAATAGATAACTGGAACGAGCAGATAATTAGAGGTGAGTCTCAATACTTTTCTTGAATCTTCAGCTTTGAATATCTCTAAATTGTCAGTAAACAATGATTTTGCTAATTGTAACGTAAAACTGCCATCCATTAATTTACCTGAATTTTCGGGACAGTATGTTGATTGGTTACAATTTAAATCTCAGCTTGTAACACTAATTGATGATAATACTTGTTTATCGGATTCACAAAAATTGTATTATTTACAATCTGCCCTTAAAGGCAATGCAAAACAGTTGTAAACAGTTAATGATTCATACGTACCTTTATTCGACGCCTTAAAACGAAGATATGAAAACAAAAGATTAATCGTTTATAGCCACATTGCTGAACTTTTGAATCCTAACAAAATAAAATTTGAATCTGCATTTCACCTTAGAAATTTAATTTACTCTATTCAGAGTCATCTAAGAGCTTTAAAACAATTAGAATTAGAACCTAACGCTTTGTGTGAATCAATGCTAATTTTTGTAATCACCCTACGACTAGACGATGCATCTCGTAAACAATTTGAAATGGAATTACATTCCAATGATTTGCCTGAATGGGATAAATTTTTAGACCTTTTAATTAAAAGAAGCCAAGCTTTAGAAAATGTGCAGAGAAATTCCTCATTGAAACAAAAGAACGAAAATCCTCTCAAATTCAAAACGTTTGTTGTAAAAAGTGATAAAAAAATTATCCTCTATGTTTATCAGAACCACACCCAGTTTTTAAATGTAAAAAATTTCATGATATGTCTAGTCAAGATAGAAACAATCGAGTGAAATCTCTTAATCTGTGTTTTAATTGTCTCGGTCATCACCTTATTAAGAACTGTTTAAAACTAAATAAAAAATATAAGTGGTGCAATGCAGACCATAATTCACTTCTTTGCAACGCAAGTAAACCTCGTTTAGAATCTAACCTAATGAACGGGAACCTTTCCGTTCCCTCCCTGCAGAGTTCATCTAGGATTATTTATGACCAAACCCTGCGCAGTCGAACGATTCACCACAAGTAACATTTTCTTCAACCGCTGCGTCATGTTTGTACGCCACAGTGAAGGACAAATCAGTTTTACTTTCCTCCGCCAAGGTCAAAGTTCAAAGTGCGGGAGGCAGCTGGCTTCTGCTGAATGCGATTCTAGACAGCGGGAGTCAACAATGCTTATGAAGCTTCGAAGCCGCGGATTGTTTAGGATAGAAGAAAGAAAAAATAAACGCAAAAAATGTGGGTGTCAACGGTGCTTTTACTGCAGTAAGAGAAAGAGTGATCACTGAAATTTCGAACGAAAGTGGATCATTCAAAAGAAAACTTTCTCTTAGTGCCTGAAATAACAGGATGTGTTCCTGCAGAACCGTTTGATATCACAAAAATAAATTTTCCAGAAAATATAATTTATGCAGATACGGAATTTAATATTTCCAAACGTATTGATATTCTTCTAGGAGGGAAAATATTTTATGAGTTATTAAAAAGTACACAAATAAAGTTATATGACAATCAAATAATATTGCAAGACTCTGTGTTCGGTTATATTGTTACAGGTTCCATTCAAAACGAACAATTAAACCATTACTAATGCAATTTCCTCCAAGATAAGGTTGATAACAGTATGACAAAATTTTGGGAACTAGAGTCGAACCGAATTGTGATCTAGATGATCAAGCCATGCAATATTTTAAGACTTCAGTTCGTTTCAATAATGCCCGTTATGAAGTTGGTTTTCCCTGGAAAAAGGATAAACAAGAATTAAAAGACAATTTTTCCGTTGCAGAAAAACGTGCTAAATCTTTAACGAGAAGATTCATTCATGATCCAACTCTGTTCACTCAATATTCTTGAAATTTTGAAAGAATATGAGTCGCAAGGAATAATCGAAAAGGTTCTACAAACTGAAAGGTCAACTGATAGAGCAGTGTTCTAGTTACCGCACCGAGAGGTCTTTCGTCAAGAAAGCCTAACTACAAAGATGCGTATTGTTTTCGATGCAAGTTCCCATGAAGATGGACAATTAGCTCTTAATGACTGTATATGGCCAGGTGTGAATTTAAATCCAAACATATTCCATCTGATCATTTCTTTTCGCTTGAACAAGATTGCTATTATTGCAGATATAGAACATGCATTCTTACAAATTTCATTGTGTGACGAGGACAGAGATGCAGTTAGATTTCTGTTTCCAGAACTTGGTTCAAATCAAATTGAGCCCTACAAGTTCAAGTCTACAGATTTAAGCGTGTGATGTTTGGAGTGAACGTGAGTCCTTTCTTATTCTCCGCAACGATTAAGCATCATATCGAGAAATATCGTGAACAGTATCCAACAGCAACTGAAATGCTTGACACTTGTCTTTACGTTGATGATATAATTAGTGGTGTTGATGACATCTCCAATGCTTTAAAAATATCAAAAGATGCTGAAAAAAATGCTAGCATCATGAAAAATGCTAGCATGAAATTACGCAAATGGAATTCAAATGATCAAACCTTAATGAAAACATGGGAATACGAAGGTCTTGAGGCACTTCCTCGTCACTCGGAAAACAATTCTCGAGTCCAATCATCAAAGGTTTTAGGGATACCATGGAATGTCATCCACGACTATTTCACAATTGATGTGAAAGGACTGCTAGAATTGGATACATCAAAACCTGTCACAAAAAGAATTGTGCTACAATCAGCTGGTAAAATATACGATCCAGTTGGATTTTTATCGCCTTACACAATTAAGCTCAAATGCATATTACAAGAACTTTGGCTAAGAAAATTAGCCTGGGATGACGAGCTACCACCAGATATTTATGCAACAGGGTTACAATGGTGGTCAGAACTTCCTCTTTCGTCAGAACTAGATTCCACGAATGATCCTCGATTCCAGTGCAGGAGATTCAAGTGAAATCCAAATCCATACCTTCTCCGATGCCAAAGAGCATACGGAGCTGCCACCTTTTTTGAGAGTCAAGCACAAGGACAGAATCAGTGTTGATCTCGTAACATCTAAAAGCCGTGTTGCACCTCTGAAAAAGTTTTCCCTGTCCAGATTAGAACTGATGGGTGCTCTACTTGCTGCACGCTTAACAAAGGAAGTTAAGAAAATAATAGATCGAAAATGTCCAACTACAGTCTTTTTCTGAACGGACTCTCAGATCACTTTATATTGGATCAAAGGTCCCAGCCATAAATGGAAAACCATTGGAAACGTGATTATCTAAGTAATTTGCAAGAACGTCACAAGTGGAAATTCAAAAAAAAATAATGTTTCTGCCGGATCCTTAGTGCTAATAAAAGACGAAAATCTTCCCAGTATGAAATGGAGTACGGGTATAACAGAAGTATTTCCCGGCACTGATGGTAAGGTCCTAGTTGTGATCCTGCGAATGCCAAACGGAAACATATTGAAGAGAACAATTAGAAATCTTTGCATATTACCAGTATGAAAGTTTGTAATTAGTAATTATTGTTTGTGTATAATTCAACTTTAATCACATATTTAAGTATTGTATATCGTATTGTGTATTTTGTATTTTATTGTAAACATATGTGTGTGTATAATTGTATTGAAATTTCATTTCAATGGCATGGACTGTTACGACCCGCGTGTGCAGATAGCGCTAATAGTCATATTCTTGTTTTTTTTTACAATTTGTATCATTCTTCCTGTAGACATCAGCCAAGGAGCACGACGTACCAACCGTCGCTCAAATAAACATTCATTTTTTAGTATACAGTCCACAGTTCTTTTTTTGAATAGATAAGATTCAAATAACTCAAAGTCGAATCATTCAACCCCCTTTCACAAAACAACAAGTTATATATCATTTATATACAAGTTATACAAATCAACGTTAATTTCACTAGCGATTGCGCGCCTAATCTAATACGAACATAATTAACTTCTCCTTTAGCAGAGGAGCATGGAAAGAAGAGCTCGTCATACCGTCAGCATTGCGCATGTCTGCGAAAAGGGTTACAAAAAAAGCGTGTGATGAGCGGGATTTCCAACAGAATCAGTTCGTCTTCAGGATGAATCCAGATTCCATTTGGACAGTGATGACAATCATGTACGTTTGTGGAGGCCCCTTGGTGCCTTAACTTTGCGCGACACACAGTTCCCATAACTGGTGTGATGGTAAGGAGTGTCATCGCATACGACACGCAGTCACCCCTAACATTGATCCACGGCACCATGACAGCCCAGAGATACGTTTGTGATATTCTTCAGCCACATGCATTGCCATTCATGGCAGGGCTCCCAGGAGCCATTTTTAACAGGACAATGGTCGCTCACATACAGCCTCCGCTACATTTCCATCCTTTCCTGGCCTGCTGGCTCCCCAGATTTGTCATCGATCGAGCATATCTGGGATCATTTCGAAGACGGCAAGTTGGACAGCCTACGAATTTGGTCGAATTAAAGGCGCGTTTACAGCAACTGTGGAACGAGATTTCGCTGGAAATCATGCGGGACTTGTATGCCTTTATGCCCGACCGTATCACATCATGCATTCCTATTAGAGGTGGCCCAATAAGGTACTAAAACCTTCATTCATTTATAATTTTCCTACAATAAATGATCCTTTCGCTTTTATTTTGTAATCACTTATTTACATCAACATTGTACTTACGTATGTAAAGTTTCGTTTGATTTCTCTTTCTTGCTCGCCAAATTTTTATGGGAATGAGTGTAATTGTATTTATCTGATGTGGCTTTTAAACGGTATGAATTTTGATCATCCTGAAATTCAGAAAATTATATGCTTAGTGGAAAAGGTTTTTCAGTAAGTTCCTATGTATGAATATTTTCTTGCCTCATTGAATCACTATCCTCCTCACTATTGGATTGTTATTTACATTAATTTTAGCTCGTATTCTCCTTTAAATCAGACTTTTTCTTAAAGTATCCAAGCCAATGTTATGGCTCTTGAGAGGATATCCTTAGTGTTTCTAGTATAAGCGGACGATGATTTTCAAAATAGCATATTTTATTTAGCCATACGCACACAATTCATTAGGATAGAATTAAGAGATTTAGCAGGTATTTTTGTAAATACTATATATTTTGTTCCAGACTCTTACATGTGGCATTTGATTTTGACGTGGGACTCCTGTCCATATGCAACTTTATTTTGACGATTTCTTTTGACCATATATTGGTTCTAAATTTTTTGATAATATTTCAGCTTGAATTAGCTTGGATTTTTTTTCCAGTTTTTGCATGAAATAGCAAAAACTTGCCGTAATCACCAATCCTTCAAAAACATTTTCTTAAGAATGACGTCATCATTTATGATTGTTTACGATACGATTGTTTTCTTCAATAGAAGTGAAGAAAATCGCTCGTTTTCGGTTGCATTCACTTAAATAAAGTCATACATTGTTATGACAAACTTCCATCTATTTCCAGTTAGATGATTTTCATATTGTTTCGGTACTTACTTTCTTTTTTTTTCCTTTACTGTGCTTTTTTCTTTAATGGCGAAGCATGTGAACTTTAGATTTGAATATTCATTTTTGTTTAAGCCTTCATGAATAATTTTATTAATTATTTGATATGACATTCCGAGTTTCATTATAATACTTGTTTGAGTTGAGAGGTTTTTTTTGAATTAATCATGAAACTTGTCCTTCTTAATGATGTCTGGACTTCGAATAGTTTTAGATTAAGGTCTTTTATTTTATTCAAAAATTCAGCTAATCGTTTTTTCGTTTACAACCAATACATTGTGAGTTTCTTTCTTTAAATAGTATAACCATCATTCTCATAGCGTTTTACAATTTGTTGATATGAAAACGTTTTCAAGGAGAATGCCCTACAACAATCTGTCAATTTCAGGAGCTACTTTTTTTTAAAAAAAATGTTGCATTTTGTCTTTGTCTAGCAGACGATTCTTATGACAAATTTCAAAAGGAAAAAAAATCCAGAGGAAATATTCCAAATTCATTTCCATAATGTGCAAACGATTTCTGTAATCGTTATGGTGGTACTTTATTGCATGCTCCTTTCAAAATATTCCCCATCAAAAGGTGTACCTGTGGGTTCTACCACGATTTTCCCTTTAACTAATATCAGGGAATTAATTGTATAAAATGAAACCTCACCCAATAAAATAAAACATGATTCATGTAAATTATACTGAAGTGATGAATTACAGGGAAAGGAATTGTAGGGAAAATTAAAATTTTAAGCAGTGAAAGAAGAAGTTAGATAATTAGTAGAAGAATTAGTGAGAATGATAGTGAATCAAGTGGGATGTCGAAATCAGCCGTTCACGATATAATAAGTGAACAGAGGAATCCTAGAAGGGATAGAAAAAAGGGGTTAAAATTCGAACCCTCAATTCCATTTCGTTTAATCGCTCGAACCAAATTGAAATAAGAAGAGATGAATTAAAATTGTGTTTTGAACATTAGTTCAAACGCGTTTAGACGGATTAACTACAGAGAAATAAATATCTAAAGAAAGTGAATAAAAATAATTAATTAGTATCATTGTTTTCTCGTAACACTATTTGTGATAATAATCAGTTAAAATTAGAAATGATAAGTGAAAATAATAATCAGTGAGCATTACAGAAAAAAATAATTCTCAGAAATTTTTCAATGCGCAAGGGTCTTTAAAATATTAAAACAAACAGTCCTCAGTTGTTATAAAGAGAATTCACAATAAAAAAGTAGTGATTAACTTTATCCAAAAATATTTGTTCAAGCAATCAGAAAACTTATCTAATTACAAGAAATTAACTAATCGATGTTTCAAAATGTTTATAATTTTCCGAAGTGATATCTTTCATGTTAATTTTATATACAACATGCTTCTCTTGATTATTTTATTCTTTTACTTTTCGATTCCTTCATTTTTAAAATGTTTGAAATATTAGATTGCTATATAATCCTTGGCACAATCAATTTTGAAAATATAGTTGTTAGTAAAATAACTAGTTGAACAATTTGAATATCGTGAGAGTGCGTGCGTGGGAATAACCCATATTTAATTTTATTCAAATTGGTCAATGAATTTAATCCGCGGCTTCATTCAATAGTTATAAAAATAGTAATTAATCAGGAAAAATAAACATTTTTAAATACTGAGTTTGTCACACCCTAATCATTCCGCGTACTTTAGATTAGTATCTAAACTTTCAAGGTTAATGGAATGCTAATCAAAGAGCTCCTTTCACTGTATATGTTATTCTTGATTAGCATAGGATTAGCCGCTTTTTGTAGTTTCGCAACACTTCTCAGAACTGCTTTCGTTTTCAAAAAATGAAAACAAAAAAAAGTTAAAGTAATATATGTTTTTCAGTGAAGTATCAAAATATTCAATCACCTATATCATGTTACACTGACAGTTCGTTTAACATTATTTTCATTCAAAAAATATTAATTCTCCAGTTACGAAATAAATGCTTGAGAAGTTTAAAACGCTCAACATTCTGTATATGTTGCGGCTGCGAGTCAATTATCATGACCATTTCAAGGTAATTAACTCGCGGCTAACGGTTTTCGTCGAATCATTGTTTGGAGCCTTGATGCCACCAAAGACCCGCGATGCAGCGGGCGCTGATGCACAATAAATGTATCATGGCTCAAAATCCTCCAATTGGCGTGTGTGAAAGCTTTTTTAAGAAAAATGTAAAATTGGCTTTTTATTCAATCTTACATTGAACTTTGTTTCATTTTTTCTTGAATGCACATTGAAAATACTTTTAAATATATTTTAAACAAATGTTTGGTGTAGCTTAGCCTATTTGTGCCAAAAAAGCTCGTACACTTACTCTTTAGAAATAGTCATTGAAACATATTTGTTGTAATACAATGTAAAAACATTTTCCTTTGAAAAACATTAGTTGTTTAAGTAACTTGCTAGTAATAAAAATGACTTCTATTCAGCCAAAGCTATTTGGAATTCCTGTGAGAGAGGCTTATGTTAGGACGTAGTTAAGTGTTTTCATAAATGGGGAAACTACGAATCTACTGTTAATTTTTCAAATGATATAAATATAATAGCAATCAAGGAAAATGCATCGAGTTTTTAAATTTTCTTACAAAATGACTATAATTTTTCTTGATTATTAGGTAAGTTTTTCTTAATTTTCAATTCTTGGGAACCAAAGGAATACATAATTAATTGATTGCGATAATCGGAGAAAACTTGTCTTCTAGAATTTTGTTGATGAGTGCCTAACAATGATGCCAATTGTAACGCTCGCAAGTTATTATCATCACTTTTCATTACTAATCTTCATAATAAAAAAAAAAGAGTTTTTAAGTTGAACAATATGATATTCCTTTTTCTGAAGTCTAACTTCTTATGCGCTTTTGAGTTTATATTCTGCACTTACGTTCTGAATATAAATTTAATTCATCTCTTACCAACTCACGAGTGAGTAGACTAATTAAAATTGAGGGTTCGAATTGTTGTTTTCTTCTTCGGATTGCTTCTTGGTACATACGGCTGATTCCAACGTTTCACTTTGTTTTCACCAACTATGTTGTAAATGTAATTTATTCAATTTAATTTTTGTGAATCACGTTTCATTTTATTGAGTTTGAAACAGAAAAGTCCCAGAGGTTAGTTGAAATCGTGACAGAACCCGCCGTTACACAGTTCTTTAATGCTGCATGCATTAAAGAACAGTGTGTTCTGCACATTCTCAAACCGTTCGGTTTCGGATTTTTTTCTTGCGGGTTTAGCTCTTCAGAGCTCGAAAACTTTGTGAACCCCCAAAAATCCTAGGTTCATGACGTAGAATCGATTGAAGAAAGAGTAAGGAAAGCGTCTTGGAAACAAGCTTCTCATGCATTGTTGTCAAATATTTATCAAAAATACAACTCTGCGGAACGCATAACCTTGTGTACGATTCGTAATGATTTTTTGAATATGAGAATCGAATCACAGAAACAAAGTGACATCAGATATTTTTTTAAACAATGACGTTCATTTTTGCCGTAGAGTCGTAATTTGTTATAACTTGCTTTGCACCACATAAAATTTTCTTTTGAGCTGCGCTTTTCATCAATACAAGAATGATCAACTAAATTAATGTTCAAGGTTTGAATTTTTTAAGTTGCGAGAATGGGACGAAATATTTTATCGGAGATTTACGAATATATTGTTTACACAAGTTCAGAAAGGGCGTAAACACATTAAATTCATGTTTTAATAGCTTAAACTTTTATCTCAAGAATGATTTATCTTTGTTATCCCCCGTTAAAACCACATAATATTGATTCTCGATAATCTGGCAATACCTAAACTTGCCGGATTAAAAAGAGATTACTATATTAAGTTACGGAATTCAAACATTTCCCAAAATTTGTTGTTTAAAATGTTTTTTTTTTTTTTTCCTTTGCATTGATTTGGTTTAAAGGAATGTCATTCTGAATCACTTGTTTCGAACATTTTGGGCAGAGTGCATAACAGGTATGCACATTTTTCAAAATCCCATCTGCATCAAATGCATTTTTTTAAAAATTCATCGAAAGAAAACCCTTCTTTTAAAAAAATATTGTATCCTAACCGGACCTCTAATCATACTAAATGTCGAAGTACAAAATGCATTTTATTGTGTGAATATTTTTTTCAGATAATTTTTTTATATCTCTAATAAGATTATTCTAAGTCAGCCCATCTCAAAGAACCCAATAGACAATTGTTTGTGACTTTCCCATCAAAACGGAAACGAAACTTTTTTAAAAAACAAAAGAAACTTTAAAAATATTTTTTAAGCAAAAATCAGAAATGTTTTTAAGCAGAATGAAATACAATGTAATTTATTGTAACACTCGATTTCACAGAAATAATTGAAAAGGATATTAAATATGACCAATTGTTCAAACCTTGAACAATTTTCAAGTGAAAACACGCTTTATTAACTCTGCAGTTCAAAAACGGCTCTTCGAGATGTGTATAGACAAAATAAATACGTACGTTTGACTTAATTAAATCTGTCTCTGCGGAATCACCTTGCCAACCCGAAAAACTGGAAACCAAAAACGTAAGAAAAAATTCAAAAGAATATCTCCACCAAAACCAGATGGCGACACTGCGTCGTCTGCCAAAAACTCTAAGTCCAAAGCATACAAACATTTGTTGCTTTTTTTTTCCCCACCAGTTCCTTTCCTTCAGCCGGTTGACGCCCGCAACACAAATAAGCTTTATGGCAAGCAAAGCTGAGACACAGTGTCTGAGGCATTGAAAGAGATCTATCAGTTTAATGATTCCCCTCTCTGCACTTAATCGAGCTGGATACAATGCCGGACCTTGTTTCCGGACTAGAGAGCCCAAGAAATTCTTAGCGATCTCTGAATACACGCGATAGATATTGCTTTTCTGCTTATTTTTTCTTCTATTCTTGGGAGTATTGTTTTCTGATTAACAATAGATAATGTCATTTGAAGTTTCATATCGGATTTACTGCTTAGAGAACGGTTGGTTGTTAATTAAAGTTTATGGCCACGGGAAAGGGCTTTTGAGTGCGAATGGGATTATTTGTATTCGAAGTTTAAAGCGTCTTAAGCAAAATCGACATATCTGAATGATGCGTTTTATTGCATTTATTACAGTTTTGAAAATGAATTTAATGAAACATTCGAAGAGAAAAAGATTTTTAGGATATGCTTAAAGTCACATGAAGTACTCATGCGTCTCAAAAAGTACTTAAAAACATATTGCTAAAAAAAATCTCCCGAGACCTTTTGTTTGAATTATTTATACTGCGAAAACTTTAAAGTATTATATTCCGTAACCTATTCATCCAACTAGATATAAAGTCCAATTTTAAAAATATAAAAAATCTATTGATTACAGAAGATTGGTACTGTAGATAACGGGCTATTGGTAGCGAACTTCGTAATTGACACTCAACTAACGAAAAATACTTTTTTTTAATTCTCTTAAATTCTACGCCGTCTATTGAATAATTATTTTTCTGCTTCCAATGCTAACAAAGTCATTATGCATTGTTAAATATATTTAGTATGAACAATCAGTTGAGAGATTCATTGGCGTAAGGATCGTCAAGCTACACTCTTTGAGAAGAAACATATAACTTGGACTCATCTGTAAATTCAAAAAGAAAGAAGGATCGATAGAGTATCCAAGGGGAGCCGTGTTTATCAAAGACAGTGAAACTCGTAGAAAAGATTGCTCGTGCACGGGAGGGTCCCCATATTTCATCTGGGTCGATGACGAAATCAGGACCCACAACTCGATCACCGTTCATGTAACTCTTGATCTTAAACAATGGGTATTTTTATTAAAAATTTTTAGCTTTTTTCTAATAAATGACTATGTTTAAATTAATGACTAAAGTGTACAACGTTTGCGACATATATTCGTGTCAAAAAGTATTTTGATTGTAAGAATCGGTAATAGACACATTCTACCTTACTAATTATGTAAAGTCTTTTTTTCCTTCTTGAAGTTTAGTTCTTATGCACGCATATTTTAGAATATATTGTTTTTATTATATATATATTCCAAATTAACATAGCTCTATAGTATAAGTATTCAGCCATTTTAGACTTCCCCCTACTTGAAAAGAATTGCTCACCGCCCCTATTTAAAAACCAACTCGCTTTTGAAAAACTGACAGGACTCGAATTAATAAATAATTAAAAATACTTTCAAAGTTCAGCAAAAGAAAGGGCAGAAACATTTCTCCCCCCCCCCATTTTTTCGAAAGCATTTTATACCTTGTAATCCAAAGCAATAATTACCTTTCAGAAGAAAAACAGACAGCTCCTTAAAAGGCAACTCATTGAGGTACTTTTTGTCGCCAAAACTATCTAAACTTTTAATTATAAGCTTTGAGGATCAAGCGGTGCACCGTGTGGTACAGGTTGCGATTCGTTCACGTTAAAAAGGTATTGGGGATCGAAGTGCTTCACGCTAAAATGCGTGTGCATAATATAAGAGTTTTTATGACAAAACTTTTTATTTCTGACTTCTATTTTCATTCCTTCGTGCACATTTTTGTCATTTCTTCGCTCTCGCCGCGGTCATGTTCGAGGACTCGCGACCGGCGTTGTTTTCGTCGCGTCGTGGGTTTGAGCCCGTATGTAATGGAAGACGTGCCGTGCAGCCGAGTTGGTGAACATTAAATCGAGGTCGACTGGTCGAGGTTCTCAGTCCTCCTATTGGTGTGATGTGGAAGTTTGGAGAGAGAAGTGAAAGGTCAGGGGTCGTTTTTGTCATTTGACCGAGGTTCGAACTGATAAGCCCTCAAGTTGCTTCTATGAGCAACAATCAATCCATCCCTCTCACAGCAAGAGAGCGCTGCCAGACGGCTAAATAGATGGTGATCAGGGAACAAAGCTGCAATAAACCGATATCAACTTTTATTGCGGACTAAGCTTGATTATAAGACATGAAACACTATTTGTTGAAACATGTGTTCGATGATTTTTAGCATCAGTCAAGATTTTCAGCGAGAGAGTATTGCCTCCACAACGCCCCTTCTTTGATGTCCACCGGTGGACCCACCGCCCCATTGAGAATCACTGTTCTTTTTTGCTACAACAGGACATCATAATAGTAAACATTGGTCATACAATAATACCTAAATAGTATCTTATTCTCCTAACTTGAACATCCGATTTTAGAATCTGAGGAGTTTAAAATCAGTGAATTGTTTATTAATACGTACTGACATGTAGAGTTGAGAAAACAGAGTCAACAAAAATGCGTGGGCATAAAACAAAGGATACATGCTGCTAGGTTGAAAAGATAAACATTATAATTCATTTTAGGATTGCAATCATTACATTTACTTTTCTTAAGGTATATTTACATTGCTAAGAAATATTTAAGATTGTTTCGTCTACTTTTATTTTAATATCCAAACAGAATATAATAATCTGGTTTAAAAATTTATCATTTGCTCCTGTTTTAATATTTAATTTAATAATTGATTTTTACGATAGAATGGGCCGTTTTTATCCTTTCTGGTGTCAACATTTTCAATGTTTTTGTTCTTCAGAATGTTTCGCTTGTGAAAATAAGGAATGCATTAGGGATTTGAAGGAGGTATTTTCTTTTCTTGATAGTAACAGCTACTGTGGAGCGTGAGGCTCCGTAATGCGCTTATTTAACATTGATTCATATCCATTTTGAATAATTCTACTTTTTCGAACAGGTGAAAAAAAAAGTTATCACATGTTAAAATGAAATTAGCAAAGCCAATTTAACTCTTTTTTTTTTTTTTTACTGCGAGATGTCTAATCCAAATATGTTAACACGACGACTAATTAGATGTAAACATTGTGATAACAATTCTAAGGGGATATGAGCTTGAAACATTACAGGTTCAAGAGTTTCTGTGATTGATGTCACAGTTTTTTTTTTTTTTAATTTAAAAAGAAATTTATTATTGTGCGATCTGCAAGTTTAACTAGCTCTGACCGTTATCACTCTGTCAAATTATCTTTCCTTTTCACTAGAGGAACCCTTTTGTGTTAGTTTGCATTCAATATCTGATAAGTTTAGTACGAATTCGCACACTTGACAATATTTAATAAATTCAATACATTAATGCTATGATTGGTATCACATGCCATACATTTAATGAATTTTTCAGCCCTTTAGTACGAAAAGACAAAAAATCATTGTTTTGTACTAGATTCATGACAGAAAAATTTCTGTCTGCCTGCAATAGTTTTGAAACCCGAGCAGTGATTAATTAAACAATAATGGAAATATGTTGCTGAACCGAAAATAAAAATTTGATATTTCTCGTTGCATCAACCTAATCCCTGAATTTCTATAATAATATGTGAGGGGACGTGAATTTAATTATAATGTAACTTATAATTAAATGTGGAGACATTTTGAACGTAAATGCAACATACACATGAATGTAGATTGTTACACATAAAGGTGACAATAATAAGTTATGACAATTATAAGTTATTTACAAATTGTATATTTTTATGAACATTTCGTTCTCTCTGTCTTGTCTCTCTCTCTCATACATAACATTAAAAAAATCAATTTACCATGACAAGGTCAGAAAATATGAATAAGTTCGTGGCGCCATCCAATGGTAGAAAATGTCTTAAAATATTGACTGATATTAAATTATAAGTATTATAAACATTTGCGTGTATGCTATATACATGCTGACTTTTATTCCCCCCATGTCTTATTAATTATAATATTAAAAGCATCTTCTTTTGATGGATAATTTCATTCTTTATTCATCACTTTTTCAATCAGTTTAGAAAATATGATAAACCTTTCATTAAAAAAATGAATTTCTTAAATTATAAGAATTTAAAAAGTAATATATAGAACCTAAAAAAGTCAATTTACAATTCCTTTTATGTATTTTAAGGAGCTTTAAATTTTTAAGAATTGAAAAAGTATTTATTTTTAATGCAAAAGTTTATTTCATTAAACTGTTCAAATTAAAAGAATGTTTGAAAGTAAATGTGGCATAAAAATTATTCACAATAGAAGTAAATATACCTTTTTTTAAAAAAAAATATCCTTTTCATCCTTTGCTTTTTGATCAGTTATAACGTATTTTTAATCATTTTTTTTAACCAAACTGCAGAAATTCTAAGAAATGCTCTTCTGGGACAAAATTAAAAATTAAATTTTAAAAAATGGTTATTTTATATTAATAAAACATTAAAAGTGAGATTTATTCAATACAATCTCTCTAACTTTAGAGATATCCCATTACATTTTCTAAAAATTCATTACATGTCTTTTTTTTTAATGTATTAAGTTTAAAGGTTATATGCAATATAAAGGTTTTGAAGTAGAAATTGTATGCTAAATATCTTTACCGTATTTCAACTTCACTCGTAATGAATAGTCACCAGGAGAGGAAAAAACATGCCAATATTTTAAAAAGATTATTTATTTTTTTACTTCTATTGTCTATTCGAATGGGAGGGCACGTAAATTCATTACAAAAAAGTAAATAAATACATATTACTAATATTTTTTATTGTTTTTATAACAAAAAGGTTTTTAAAAATAAATAGTTTAAAAGCACTTCTTGCACTATTAAAAGCACTATAAGTTGCTTACTGCTTAGTTGTTAAAATCAGATTTGTAACGATAAATAACACAGTATATATCTTGTTTGTACTTGTTTTGTTCATTGTACTTGTTTTGAATGAGAAGTTTATTACTTTATGCAAGTGCTTCTGTATAGTGTAAACATGCAAACATTCTGTATATTGCTAGCTTCTGTAAAAGCTAGCAATGAATCCAAAATTGTCATCAATTCACTTTAGTTAGTACAAAAAAGTTGGAAACATTCATCTTGCTTATAAATATGAAAAAGCAGAGAAATTAGCTGCATTAAAATTAATAAACAAACTTTTTTTTTTTAAAAAAAAAAAAAAGCTATGAAAAGTAACCGGCAAGTATCTAAAAAAAAACTATTCATTTTTAAAATGTAATTTGTAGTCTCTTTTTCTTAACTTCCTTCAATACTAATCTGAGCTGTAAAAAATTGTAATAAGGAATTGTAATAAGGTAAAAAATAATAAAAGGAATTGTCTTTTTTTTAGTTTCTATACATTGCTTTTCAAATTCTTATAATTTAAGAAATTCATTTTTTAATGAAAAACCTTTCATTAAAAAATGAATTTCTTAAATTATTAAGTATCATTAGGGTGCCTTGGGTGAGTGATGCCCGCTCTCACCTGAAAAGAAGAAGTCTTTGAGGGAGTTGTCGGCTTAGATGACCTCCTCGATGTTCAAAATTATGTCTGCGTCATCGTGTAGCGTTAATGCAATGTTAATAAGCAATCAACCAATTAAGCGAAAATAATTTATAACTGATCAAAATAAGTTTTCAGTACGAGATTCAAATAAAAATGTCTCATTTACACTGCTAATCGTTCTTGGACGATAAAGGTGGATTTAAGTTATGAAAACGCACGTACATATGCGTGTGTTAATCTAAATGTAAATATTCTAAAAATCTGATGAATTGTGTTTACGACTGTTTCTTAATGTCGCACTGAGAATGGCGGATCTCATAAACTTGAACCTCGGTAAAGTGACGAAATCAACATATGAGCTGGCCTCTCCCACTTCAAACTTCCACCCCTCGAAAGGACTTGGATGTGAGTGAGTGGCTCTTACGCCATAAAATCCAACAGTCAAAGTATGCTATGCTGCACCAAAACATCCGTTAAAATAAGATGATTTTTTGCACATGGAACACCAACAAGGTAATAAAAAAGGTTAAAAGTTAAAACTTCAAATACAGTGTAAAAAGAACTATTCGTTTTATATAGCAAATAAGGTTTTACTTCAGTTTAGTTTTCATTTACGTCGCACTAGAAGCAATACAAAGGCTATTGGCGACGGACCTAGCAATTTTGAACCACAGTCAAGTGATGAGGACGACATCTGAGCTGGCATCCTCCTCTCCTAACTTCCACACCTCGCCAGCTGGAGGACTTTGGGTCCCGACAGATTTAACTTGCATCAGCCTCGGCTACACGGCGGGTCTTTAGTGGCATCAAGACTCGAACCCGCGACTGAACGAAAACCGCCGATCACGAATCCGAAATCATGACCACTAGGCTACCGTGGCCACATGAAAGCAAATAAATTATGGTGGGGGAAATCTCCCACAAAGTCAGATAGGTCTAAAACTGAAGAATCAAAGAAAATACGACAATGATTATGAAAGACCGAAGAAAATATGACGATTATTAGGAAAGACCGGATAGTCAGTTAAAATGTGACGAATCATGTCAGGGACATGGCAGGAAGGACACCCGGGAGCACCCTCCCCAAATAAAAGATGCCTATTGGTAAATCGAGTTTGTCCAATGCGAAGGTGCGTCAATCTGACATCCGCTCTTCGCATTGGAACAACGGGCCATTCTTCAATAATAGGTTTCACCGAGTGTAGTTTTTTTTAATTAGAGTTTCCATGATTCCTGCCATGTCTGATGAATAAGCTTTAAAATGTGACTTCGTATGTTCTCTAGAGGGATTGCGAGCTGCGGAGGATTCGCTGTCCATCGAGCAGCATTACCTAAAATACCTACAGTGGCTCAAACAATTGAGGATACACCTTACTTTCACTTGATAAATCCAACTTCTAATGAAAATAACACATTAACTAGAATAGAAGACGTATTTTTACTTTTACACGTAATAAAAGGGTTAATTTACAGTAAAAATAACGAAAATCAACAAAAAAATATCTAAAACTAAAAGTTTCACAAATATTTGAAGTAAACATAGGCAGATCTTTACCTCAAAAAATTAAGGATACACCAATGAAATTTTTTCGATATATTACATGCATAGACAGTATCAGTATTTTGTTGCATGTCCTTTGGCTTTTATAATGTCCTCCAAACGTCTTGGTACCGATTCGACCAATTTTTAGTGGTATCTGGAGATATTTTATCCCATTCTTCTTGCAACACTTGCTTTAAATGGGCTTTGTTTCTAATCTGGTGTTTTTGGACCGCTGTTTCTAGTGTGGCCCACAAATTTTCTATGACATTGATGTCAGGGGACTGTGGCGGTGTGTGTAATTGCTGTTTACAATGAAAAAGACACCATATTTTGACATTACGTGCCGTGTGTTTGGGGTCGTTGTCGTGCTGAAATATAAAATTTCCATCTAAACCCAATTTTTGTGCTCTTTCTTTAAGATTATTGCGGAGTGTGTCTATATAAAGCTTATGATCCATTATACCATATATAAAAACTAAATTTCCTACCCCATTTGCAGCCATACAACCCCAAACTATGACGGAGCCACCACCATGTTTAACTGTAGGACGTAAATTTTTTGGATCCAAAGCGGTGTTCGGCTTTCTCCAAACGGTGTGACGACCATCGCTTCCAAAAATGTTGAATTTACTTTCATCACTAAATATAACTTTCTTCCAAAAGTTTTCTGTCTTCAACTGATGAGTTTTTGCAAACTCCAAACGCTTTTTCTGATTTTGTAAGCTTATGAAAGGTTTCTTTCTAGCTACTCGACTGCTATATCCAGCATGTCTAATCACATTTCTCACAGTTCCAGCACTTACACTTCTGCAGATTATTCGAGAAGTTTCTGCAGCTAGTTTGACTGCACTCAGTTTAGGATTAATCTTGATATCTTTCAAATTTTTACTTTTAGCTACATCACTCAGAATACCTTTCCTTCCTCTTCCATTCTTATTTTGAATTAATCCATCGCGTTTAAATTTTCCAATGATTTTCTGGACACATCAGTGACTTCTACCGACAATTTCAGCTATTTCACGATAAGATTTTCCCTTCTTAAATTACCTTAATATAAATTTTCTTACATCAATACTAGTCTCTTTCCGAGGAGCCATTTTCCATTTAAAATTACAGCTTTATATTCTCATAACCAACTTCAAAAGACAGAAATAACAGTTGAAAAAGTTTAGAATAAAATTTCCCAAACTTAGATTATTAGTAGCAAGCAAAAAGAAATCAAGTGGTAATCAAACAAAAATTTCATTTGTGTATCTTCAATTTTTTGAGGTAAAAATCTGCTTATGTTTATTTGAAATGCCTCTAAAAAGTTTTATTTTAGAATTTTGTCGTTGATTTTTCTTTATTTTTACTGTTAATTAAACCTTTTGTTATGTCTAAGAATAAAAATTCGTTTGCACTTCTGGTTAAGGTGTTATTTTGATTGAAAGTTGGATTTATCAAGTAAAAGTAAGGTGTATCCTCAATTGTTTGTGCCACTGTACATGACTAGGTACCCAACAGAATTGGTTTGCAATCTGTATAGCAGGGGTTATAATATTAAACCCTTGCTATACAGACTGCAAATCATGTTTGACCAGAATAGAATGACTGCGATCGACTAGATGTGCCAATGTTTCCGCTCATTCTCTGTCAGTATATACTACGAACTTTCGAGATTAATTTTCATTAACGTCGCACTAGAAGCAACACGAGGGCTATTGGTGACGGTAAATGAGTGAATGTAAAGGTTAATGGCACAAGAGCCAGATGTGGCTATGCTGCATCAAACAAGATTTAACTGTGGTCTAGACTTGAAAAGAAAAAAAAACTGGTTGACAAGGACGGTCTAAAATAGAGAAGGATTGCTAGGGTATCCCAGGAGAGCGTAACCCGTGTTTAACAAAGATAGTAAACCCCATAAGAAAGAAAAAGATCACTAGGGTGCCTTGGGGTCATGATGCCCGTACTTACCTGAAGGAGGCAAGTCCCTGAGGTCCCCCCGATATAATCCCCAGGAGCAGGGTAACCATTATAGTCTCCTATTATGACGTGCATGAGCTGCAGTGGACTATTGGTGACGGACCTCGTAATTTTAAACCTCCGTCAAGTGACAAGGACGACACCAGAGCAAGCACCATTTCTCCTAACTTCCACACCCCGCCAAAGGGAGGAATTTGGGCCCGACAGATTTAACGTGCATCAGCCCCGGCTACACGGCGGGTCTTAAGCGGCCAAGGCTCGAACCTGTGATTGAACGAAAACCGCCGGTCACGAATTCGAAACCATGATCACTAGACTACCGCAGCCACATGCCTCGAGTGAGTGGTGAATTGGTTGACAAAAATCGAAAGAGAAGAATCTCGCTAGGGCTACAGACATTAAGTTTCACACGAGCAATTGCGCAAGTAACACGTGGAATGTACCACCGGGATACCCTGTGGCGCATTACTCGTGTTTACTAAAGAGGATAAATCCCATGAGAAAGAAAATGATCACTAAGGTACCTCTGGATCATGATACCTGTGCTTAAAAAAATAAGCCTCAGAGGAGTAAAACAAGCAAAATATTAATTTTACAGGAAAAAACATAAAATTTTAACTCAACTTTATTTTTACGGAATGAAACATTAAAAACATAACATTTAATTCAAGAAATCTCTGAAGAGAGATCATATAAAAACTCCCATGTCACTCCATAAATTTTATCAATATATTGAGCTTGGCTCTTTTTGCTCTCAGCAATTTCTTTCCAAACGCCTTCAATTTAGACAATTTTGAAGATTCGTACGCATGACCTGTGCGAGAGAAAAACATGGAGCTTTCAAAATCTCGATCATAAGATCCTGAATCATACGGTTTTAAAATACTGTGCTTTGTAATGGGGAAGTAAGATTGTTTTTCACCCATATCTAGAGCTGATAAAGGATTTAAATTTATTGGGATTGGTGCGTCAAATGCTCGGGGCTTTCTGTACTTTTTATCAGTAACTTTTTGAATATTTTGCTTAGAAACAGGAACTATGGTAGGAATTTTTCTAACAACTTCGATTGCCCCAATTGGCAAATTTTTTTTATAGCTAATATTTTCAAATGCAATCTTGGGAGTGTTTGATTTCGAATCAGTCAGTATGAAAGAACCAATATCCTTTGCCAATGGACTTTTTATCAAATCTGATGATGTTAATGTCTCATGATGGGAGGAAACAAACTGATCCGAATCTCCTATTTTTGGTGGTTTTTCCTTCTTAACATTTCGATCCGTTTTTGGAAATTTCGAATCAAGTTTAAATACTCCATTAATTTTATGTTCGCCTTCTTCAAATAATTTATCAAGAGCAATACTGTCGATTTCATTAGATAATATTGGTTTTTGATACTCTTCATCCATGTTCCGATACTTGAAAGGAGTTTCAGTGTCAAGTATTTCCGATTCTTCCGAAGCAGCTGAATTTGTATTTTCGTCATCATGGAAAGCTTCGGCTGGCATTTCAAGTACTTCAGATGGCGCTTCAGATTCTAAGAGCTTAATATCCTCAGAAGTTAAATCTTCATATTTGTCTTCCTTGTAGACAAGCTTATATTTCCCTCGAGGTTTTTTAGTAGGAATAATTTGCACTACATTCAACTCTGGAAAACCATCCGATAAATTTTCAGGCGTATCCTTCGAGTTTTGCAAACATAAACTTTGAGATTCCTTACATTTTGAATTTATTTTTACCTTCGATTTGACAATTTCGATCTGAGAAGTCAAATCATTTCCAGTCAGTTCTTCAGGTGCTTCGATTATTTTGTCGTACTGCTTTTCGTTCGTTCGTACATCTGTCACCATATAATTTGAATTCTGTGTCTTAACACTTTCCATTTTAACCGCATCATTTCCATTGACTTCCAAGTTTGCGTTTGTAGAATAATTCACATCTTCAGGGTCAGTTTCATGCGAATGATCAAACTGATATTCGTATTCTGAATCAGGTAAAAGGTAATAAGTGGCTTGATCTTTCTCGTCTATTTCTGGAATTTGACTTGGAACAGGATAAATGTCTCCAAAATAGTTTCTTTGAAATTCTTGCGATGCATCTGGTGGAAAATAACTATAATCTTGTTCTCTGCATTCCCTCTGAAAATCAGGTTCATCTTCCATGCGTTCAGTATTTGTGATCATATCGATATGACGAGCATTTTCGTATTCATTCCCATTAGTTAATTCTGCATGTTCCAGCAAGTAATTTATAGCCAACTTTTCAGGTCTCGTACCTTCAAAAACTTTAAATTCTCTTCTAGAATTCGTTAATGAATCAAAATGTTCAAACACTGGATTGTACGTTTTAAAATTAGAAGTACTTTCGGTATAGAATTCATCTCCGAATTCTAGAAGACGAGACGGAATTTCTTCAGAATCGGACGAAATGTGCGCGATTTCAGCATTTTCATCCGATAAATCTTTATGGTATTCGTTCCCTGTAGTTGCATTACCATTTTTATACTCTTTTATACTGTCATTTGCATTGAATGCAAGTGTTAAAGTTTCATCGAGAACATGGACTTTCGATTTACTTTCTGTGGAATTTCTGTTTAGTTTACTTAATAACGCAACATTTTCCTTCGAATCTAGATTGAAATCATATTTTGAAATGTCATTGAAAGCCGTGTTAAGCTCAACATCTTTTATGTCTATTGAAGTTTCTTCACTATGAATATCTGAAGAACTTGCAGATACAAATGTAGATTCGCTGGGTTGGACAACTGAATCCATTCCGATAGATTGACTCTTGACTATTTCTACTGGCAATGCGACAAGTTTTACTTCTGGCTCTCGATTTATAATTATTGGCTTACGTCTGCGTGGTCTTTTTATAGGGAGTTTATCAATATGTTCAATACTTGAAAGTCTCCTATGGAGTTCAGAAACTGTTGGCTCTTGAATCTTGCTTTCAAGGCTATCAAAGGACTTAACTTTAATATCTGCATTAGCTTCAAAATCCGAACTTGGCATATGTTCGAGTTCATCGGATCCACTTGGAACAAGATATGCATCATTGGAATGTATTTGGTCAACATTTACGTCACTTAGATGAACCATACCATCGGTCCCTAGTAAAAGTTCGTCTCCAGCATCGTCGTCGTTGTCTTCGTTTTCAGATCCTTCATGTACATTTAGTTCGTTCGAATTTTTAATTTTATATCTTACAAATTCGGGACGAGTTTCATCAACTGTTTCGAAGAGAGTCTCAGGTGTAATATCCAAGTCGTCTTCATTAGGACGTTTATTTTGGATATGAGGTTCATCAAAAGGCTCTTTATTTTCATCTCCAAGATCGTTTAAAGGTATCTTTTGAAAGTAATTAGAGTCCGCATTTATTTTAACCGATATTTCTGTTGATTTTGTATCTCCATCATGAAGATGAATAACTTTATCAAGTACAATATCCGATTGATCACCGAACAGATTGGTTGTTTTACTTGGATTCTCTTTCACATTGACATAATAATATGCAGGAGCTGTAGTACAGTTAGAACTGTACCAATAGTCACAAGACAATATTGGTTGGTTGAAAATCGTACCCAGAGGACATAAAAAGCTTTCTTTGCGGTGTTCATAGCAGTAGTGGAATACCTAAAAAATAAAATTATTTCAAATGAGCATTCTTCAAGGAAATATATTCGATTACAATTTCAAGTGACTTACTTGACATCTTGTTTCAATATCAGCATAAAACCCAGGATTATAAAGCTGATCGGAACAAAGAAACGAAGTTTTTGGTATCACGTAATAAGTAGGATAATCAACTTCAGGAATACCACGAATTTGCTTTGCCCGGCACTGAAATATATGTTGATTTAGTATTAATTAAACCTGTTTTTTAAATGTTTTCAAGAGTGGCTGAATAATTTAACTTCCAGTTGAAGTTATAGCAGATGTGAATAGATACAAAGAGCTAAACACTCGTATTAGAAATTTTATAAAACTTACCACGTTGTGCAGGTGGAACGTGCCTAAAAAAAACAATAAAATTTTGTCAGTGTTATAAAATAGCTACACTAATTTTTTAAAGACTAGACGATTTTTAAAAAACTTTTCATAAATAAAAAATATGGAAATGAATGCGATCTTAAATTAAAGTTGCTTCTAAAATGAAAGCTTGTCATACAGTCTTAGAATATCAAAAGAATGAGAGACAGGGTTTATGTCGAAAGAACCTAATTTGGCTAAGCTATGCTAAACAATTTTTAAACCGTAATCAAGACAGAAAAAAAAAATAACGGCAAGAATTTCTTGTTAGGAGAGTCGAAAATAGAGAAGGACCAAGATTGCGTTATCCGTTTTACCATAGGGAGCAAACCTTACAGAAAAGAAAGATTAATGAGATTTTGTAAAAGTCAAGGTTTAATGAAGCTTTTTTTTTTTTTTTTTTTTTTTGTTTTTGTTTGGTTATATTAACGTCGTTCTAGATGCAAAACGAGGGCTATTGGTGAATAACCACGTAATTTTGAACCTCGGTCAAGGGATGAGAAGGACACCCGATCTGGCACCCCCTATCCTAAATTCCACACTACACCACGGGAGGACTTAGAACCCGACAAATTTAATGTGCATCAGCCCCGACTACACAGAGGGTCTTTAGGCCACATTTTTAATGAAGCAAGAGCCAAATCTGGTTCTACTGTAACAACATTGCAGTTTTTAGATGTCAATGAGCTCGCTCTACGAGAAAATGAAATATTGAAGAAGGGCAGAGTGGTTTATTCGTAAATCTTTTTGAATACACGTTAACCCTTAGGAATGCTTAACATGCACACTTAAGAATGCAGCATGTACTCCTTCTGACGTACATTATTGAAGTTATTGTAGCGATTGTGAGAGAAGATAACTAAAACTTTATGTGCTTTGGGTTTACTCCCTTGGAAGATGGGGCAAAAAATATAGTAATAGAGAAAATATTGCAACTGCTATTCACTATGCTGAAAATGGTTGTGTTTGACTTTTCTCATAATAACAAAAGAATTTGATGCTAAATCTTTCACAAATGACGCATTTAATGTGTCTTTTGATTATGGGCTGGAAGGGGTAATGAACGGCTGGAAAAGAACAATAGTGTTTCCAAAAGGAAAAAAAAATGTTGCGAAAAGAAATGTATTCACCGTCATAACAAATTTCTCAGTTACAACAGTGTCTAAAGTATCTGATGAAAGGAAATTTTTGGATCAATGCTACAAGAAATTTTTTCAACGAGTAAAAATGCCTTCAGTATATAAAGGCAGAACAATAGTGCTTCTTCTGGAATAGCATTGGAGTGGATACCTAGTAAAATGCAAAATTACATTTGTCAAACTATGAAGTACTTAAAACCAAAAGAAGAGAGCATTTTAATGAAATCATGGTCAAAAGACTTGGTGTAAAGACAGATGTCATTTTAGCCATGTTTTCTATTAGTTTTCAACAAGGAAATTTTGGAATCAGATCGGTTGATGCTTACTTTGTGAATTTATCTTAAACAACAAGCCGAAGCGACGCTATTGTAATTATTAAATGCATGAAATAGAAACCAGCGAGTTTCGAAAACAGAAGTTCTCTGTGCTGAAGGAAGGTGAAGATCTACCCAAACTAGAAATTTGTTCACTGTTCCCGAGCAAAATAAAAATATAAGGAAAAAAAAGTGAAAACATTGACCCCATTTACTACAGTTTCTTACCAATACATTTTATAAGTTCTAAATCACAATTGAACAAAAAAAAAATTTACGAGACGATGGACTCGGTAATCGTGTAGTCAGATGCACGTTTCGGTGAAAATAAAGATTTCTTTTGGGTACTGAAAATGCAAAAGAATTCAAGATTGGAATTTCTCAACTCTTGAAAATTTAGATGTATCAAGTAAAGACACAGAGCTAAAGGGCAAAGATAAAAGCATATTTGTCCTCAAAAAACTAAAATAAAATTGATATTTTATGCACAAAAACTACGCGAGATCAAGAAGAACGACAAGTTGTTTGCAATAAAAGTATTTGGATGTAGTACAACACGAGAACCAACATTTTTAACGTCAATGTAATAATTCGACCGAAAAGGCTCATCAGCGATTAGCAAACCTGGTTTTTCTAGGCTTTGAGAAGCAAAAAACAAGATTTTTTGGATTTAGACAAAGTTCTAAAGAAATTTTCAAGCAAATGACTAGTTATTCTAATCTAAGGGAATAACAATGAGCTTTGAATTCGAAATTTTAACTTGGCAAGGCCTTACATGAGTAAAATAATATTCTAAATTTTATACTTAAGTTATTTTAATGAGTTATAGTCTAGTATTCTATTAAATAAACAGTTTAATTATCGGCATAAATAAAGTTTAATTCTAGATTTCTACGAAAGTTATTACAAATATTGGAGTATACAGATTATAAGTATATTTCATCTATAAAATCCGATTCCGTCTAATGTTCAATCCTAACTACGTGTCTGGCCTGTAACAGTAAACCGTCAATGGCCTACTGGTTAATACTGAAATAAAGCAACTCGGTGGCAGATGGTGAATGTTTGTTGAAAGCCATGCATTTTTAACAGTATTCTTTTTAAATTTAATTATCAATTAATTTCAAATTCTCATACAGCAAAAAAAAATTTCAATGTTTTAAATTCCAGGCAAGGTAAAGACCGAGGTCATTTGCAGCAGAGTTCATAAAGGTACGGAGTTAAAAAGCCTTAATGCTTTCAAGTGTTCCAATCGCACTGTCAACTTATATTTGTAACTGATTGAAAGCAGAATCGAAATGTTTCCTCTTTTATGAGGAGTTTTTCATTTCTATTTTTGTAATGCTCTTTTTGAAAATTATTTTTTTTTAATGATTCCTTTGTAATCACCTGGAAGGTAGCGAAACTTGTGATTCATCAATGTCTTTGAATGGAAAGATAAGTCTATGGCTCAAGACACAAACCTATCTATGCTGCGTCAAATAAATTGTATCTGATTTAGACATTAAGAAACGTGTAAAGATAAAAATTGATAAATAGTGGAATTTAATGGCTGAAGAACCAAATGTGACGCGTCAAACAAGGTGTAATCGATCTAGACGAATGGAAAAAACAAAAACAAAAAAAAGAGAGAGAGAAAGTTAAAGATCATTGACAAGATGATGGGTTGAAAACAGAAAATTGTGGCCAATGAATCCGGGAAGCCTCCCTGTGTTTACAGTGAGAAAAAATCACTAGGATACCTCGGGGTCATGCTACCCGTTCCTAAAGATAAATCCCCGAGAGTATCAGCGTCTTTAAATGTTTAATATATTTACCTTGCAAGACTCTTATTCAAACATCTAATGTAACGTATACGTGCTTTTGATCATCCAATTTACCAATCTTCATGTGAAAAGTATCTCGCCACTTGTTCTCTTTAAATACACGCGAGAGTCATATTAGTCATTTTTTTTCCTGTTAATTCGGAAAGTGTAAAATAATTTTAGTCTTTTCCTCATGCAATAAATGTCAGTATTTAATTTAAATTTTAGAAACATTACGAAACCATACTTACATGCTACTATCAATAGAAATATTATTCTAGGGGAAATCATGTTTCAACTGAAATAAAATAAAACTCATGTAAATTCGTATAATTTCATGCATAATTCATTATTTTACTGATATTTAAAGAAGCAGAATGTCAAAGAAATTTTTTCAAATACTTGGTAAACTACTAATGAGGATGTTTTCTTTTCAATTGAATCATGCGAGAAATTTAATATTTTGAAATTCTTATCACAACGTTCAATAAGATTTTCAAAAGATAGTTTTTTTTTAAAACTAACCCTTTAAATTAGAATTTGAAAAGTTTCAACTGTAATTCAAAAACTTAAAATACATTTTAAAATATTAAAGTTCTGATGTCGAACACGGCTGATTATTTGTGACCTGTTAATTTGGCAAATCCTCCGTATCAAACAAAGAGGATGACAGATTTTTCTCAACATTACGCTTCAAAAGTATTTCGAATCCCTACATATTTAATGGCAAATTAATTTTTCTTCCGATTTAATGGCGCTCCAGAACTACAAGAGATGATCTTCATAATTTCCATCTATCTTCAAAGTTAGTGACACGTTTCTTATTCTCTTAACTTCTGCACTGTCGCGCACAAGGATTTTGAGGCCCGATTTCATTTAACACGTAGCATCTTGCATTATTCAACGCGACAAGTTGTTTTTAAGTGGAATTAACGAACCTTGAAATCTGAGGTACTCCCACTCTTATCTAAAGACTATCGGTTAGAATGATCAATCAGAATTACAAATCGTTCTTTCCTGACAGTTCAGTCTCGAAAGAGTATATACCATTGGATCAGTTTATCATTTTAAATTATAAGATAGAATTGGAAGCTAGATTTTGATTTATGTGTTCCTCCTCCTTGACAGCCCTCCAGTTGGCTTAGGACTGCTTATAATGTCAAGACTGCTAACGTTTTGCATAAGATGCATGTATAGCCTTTTTCCTATTCATTTAGGATAAACTATATAGCTCTCGATACATTTTAGTTTAGTTTTTATTAACGTTGCACTAGAAGCAACACTAGGGCTATTGGCGACGGACCTCGTAATTTTGAACCACGGTCAAGTGACGAGGACGACACCTGAGCTGGCTTCCCCCTCTCCTAACTTCCACACCACGCCAGCGAGAGGACTTTGGGCCCCGACAGATTTAAGGTGCAACAGCCTCGGCAACACGGTGGGTCTTTAGCGGCCAAGGATCGAACCCGCGACTGAACGAAAACCGCCGGCCATGAGTCCGAAGCCATGACCACTAGGCTACGGCGGCTTCGATGGGGGGGGGGAGAACAATTGGCTGACAAGAATGGTAGGTCTAAGATATCACGGAAGGGCGTCATCTCCGTTTCCAAGGTCAATAAACCTCATGGGAAAGAAATATATCTCTACGGTATCTACGGATCATGAATAAAGAAAGCAACCCCCTAAGAAGAGAAGCGTTACGGAAATTAGAAGGTTAATTTTGCGAATCTCATTGCAAATGGTTAACGTAAATCTTACAAAAATAGTTAAATAAGTTACATAAAGAAATCAGTCCTCCATTCGATATGTAATGCATATTGGGACATAGAAACCAAAGAGAAGGGTCATTACAGTAAGCTCTACTAGGGGTAATGGTTTTTGAGTGAATTAAAATCATGGTTACAGTTAATGCCAAAAAAATTTGAAATATTTACATTTACTAGGGGCATTTAAAAAGTTACTCTAACAATTAGGCCAAAAACGATTGAGAAATACGCTACAATGTAATATGACACATTCATCACATTTTTCTACATAATCTCCCAGGCAGTGCAGACATTTGGTCAGAAAGATGTATTAATCAATCTGTGCTCTGACGATAGCAAGTCGCTCTTGGTTCAAGAGCCAACTTATAAAAGCTGTCTGAACCTTGGCATCATTGGAAAATTGTCTTCCTCCCTTCCCTGAACTTGTTAAGTATGGGAAAGTCTCGGGGTGCTAGATCGAGACTGTACGCTAGATAATGTCAGCTCTCTCATCCAAAACTGCAAAGCAAACCCTACGTTGTGCGTGCCTTGTGAAGTCATGCAAGAGGATAGTGCTTTTGCTTAACTTTCAACTCTCTTGTTTCTTCACAGCTTTGCGCAAACTTCTTTCGTGTTCGCGGTACGACTCAACTCAACATCTTGAATGGTCTTGCCCTTCCCTCGGTGTGGACAACTTCTTCGCGATCGAAAAAACAGTAGTCATGACTTTAACCACCGATGTAGGAACTTAGGATGTCTCAAGTCTGGTGTGCTCACCGTTGTTGACCTTCCTAGTCATTCCGCATTGGTTAAGTATGTGCGACCATCTTCGAACTGCTGGCATTTCACAAAGGTTGGATGTGACAATGCATGAGATCCATGCACTGCCGATATTTAGAGATTAATCTCCGTACTTTTGAAACGTATTGCCCACACAAAACATACTGTCCCCCGTATTTCAATGTTGTAAGTTTCCAGCTGATGAGCTATTTTTTCCCTCGTACTACGCGGCAACTGTTGCCTCAATCCGAATGAAATTGCTATCGCTGGAAGCCGTAGAATTCTACCGTCTGCGCAAGCTTGATTCTCAAAACTACAATCTATAGAGGAACAAGTGTAACTTTTTGAGCGCCCATTGTAACATACTAATTCATATAATTGCGTGATCTTCAATTTTTATACAAAATATGTAATTAGACATTAAGATAAACGTTCCAAATGCTGTTTCGAAAGCTCTTAAACGCAAAACGTATTAATGAAAAATACTTCAATATGTTATTACACAAATGTCTTTCCATTTCTAGCCATTCCAATATCTTTTTCAAAAAAATGTATTCTAAAGAAAAAGCATAAAGTTTTGAAACTTTATTTGTATTGCTCAAAAGATACTAAAAAATATACCAAAAATTAGTATGTTCTCGTAATATAAACATAGAATAGTAAAATCTTCAGCTGAAAACGATCAGTTTTAATAATTAAGAAAAAGCAGCAAATGTACAAATTTGAAATTTTAATGTTAAGCGTCCGATACATAAACATCGAACTTAACCTTTTTTTATATATAAAGAAAGATCGACATCGATTAAACAAGATTTCAAAAATTGCCAAATTAAAGAATTGTACTTAATATACATTGTGGACAAATTTAACAAATAGATATTACAACGCAATTCAGTATTAAAAAATAGATAATTTCTAGATAAATCATATCTGAATTATTTTAAGAGTTTTTTTATATTTCGTAGAGGTAAAAATGCGCATTGTTGAACAGAAAAATATGCGTTTACACGCGAGATAACTAAAAATTACATTACCTCAAATACATATTACTCTTTCTCCCAATCTTAAAAATTTAAATCTTGTTAATGCGATAAAAAAAATTGTAAATCCTAATACATCAGATGCGTATAAGGTGATATTTTCGTGAAATTGTATTCACATACACTGCACAACTATTTAAACGAATAAAAAAATATTGTTCATAATAAAGTAATAGTCAGGATCTCTCATGAACAGTGATGTGTTACGTCTCTAATAAATTTGATTGGTTAATTTTTTGGTTTGAATTAATTTAACTGCAAAAAGTCTATTGGTGACAGGTCTCGTGATTCAGAACCACAAGCAAATAACAAGGACGACACCCGAGTTATTTATCTCACTTTCCTAATTTCCAATTGTGACAGGATCGGTTGAACTTGAATCGGTTGAACTTCTACTCGGTGCGTCTCTTGTAGTAATGATCATTAGTCCACTCGGTGCATCTTTTGGTGAAATGAGGAATCAAACTTGCGATTCGAGTATTTTTTGTTTAGTTTTAATTAACGTGCACTAGAATCAACTCGAGGACTATTGGCGATAGACCTCGTTATTTTGAACCTCGGTCAAGTGACGAGGACGACATATGAGCTGGCTCCCCCCCCTCTCCTAACTTCCACACCACTCAAACAGGAGGACTTTGGACCCCAACAGATTTAACGTGCATCAGCCCCGGCTACACGGCGGGTCTTTAGCGGTGTGACATATTCAATTTTTAAAAACAAACGATTTAATCTTAATGTGATACTTTTTTAAGACATTATCTGTTCAACTTTTAAAGGCAAACGATTTAATCTAATGTGATACTTTTTTAAGATATTATCTGTTCAACTTTTAAAAGCAGACGATTTAAATTTAAAGTGATACCTTTTTCAATATTCTTTATTAAGATATATATTTTTTTGGCAACACCAGATCATAGTTTTGATTTTAGATAATTTACTGGCAACGGATATGAAAAATAGTATTGAGTTTGGTTCCAAGAGGTAAAGACGAACGTTGAAAAATGGTGCTTGTGTAAAATTGTGTCTTGAATTTATGTTTGAAAAGATGTGCGCAAATAAATGTGATGTCCTGAAAACAAGTCATCTTTATTGATAGTCTTCAATACAGTACAGCGGCTAAGGATGAACCCGCGACTGAACGAAAACCGCTGCGATTCGAGTTTTCGCTATTCGATTGCTAGCCTTTACTGTTGGCCGTCCGGTAGGTCGAGAAATGAACTCATAATTAGTAGATAGAGGGCTTAGATATCTTACTTCGTATATTAGAGCTAATCTGTAGATGCTCGAAGTTCTTATATTAGCATGATGTGCATGAGGAAAGTGAGGAGCATGTGTTTTCTCGTTGCTTGATCATGTTTGCATGTTAAGAGGTCTGTCACCATAGTCCTTGTGTTGCTTCTAGAGCAATATTAGTTCAAGACAACCAACCAATCACCACGGGTTGGGGGGAAGTGAGAGGTGTAATGAGGGTAAACAAAGTATTTTAAAACTGATTATTATCGTCGCTCAACGAAGCAACACGAGGGACCTTAGCGACGTACCTCGTAATTTTGTACCTCGGTCAAGTGACGGGAAGACGGATAACACAAGAGGGGGCAATTCACTCTTTAAACTTCCATAACACGCCAACATCGAGACAGGGCAGATTTAATGCGCATCAGCCCTTCTATACGGCGAATCTTTAGTATCTTCAGATTTCGAGCCCCTTGACTCGACGGAAACAATATGTTTCAAGATCGCATTACCATCGTCAAACTTGTCTGGTAGTGGCTTCCTAATTTTTTCATTCTGTATCATTTTTATCAGGGATCCCCAATTCTATACCAGGGGGCACAATTGCTACTGCCAGCGGTCATTATTAGTGATGGGCATTATTGAGTGACGCGGACAAAAAAAATTAAGTTTTCACTAAAATGTTATGTATAAATTAATGTTATGTATAAATTAATGTAAGCTTATTCGTTTCAAAAAGTATATGACTTATCATTTTATCTAGGCATACCAGGCGTTTCGATATGAAGGTATAGTCCCGATCAATTTGTCCCAGTTATTTCTAATAACTGAAAAAATGTCCAATATACACATTTTAACAATATTTTTAATGCATCCCATAACTACAGTATTGTATACCACTGTTCAACGGCACTGTTTCAGCGAAATTCTTTGTTCTTGAATCATATTTAATGGCTTGGTTTGGTTTTATTAACGTCGCACTAGAAGCAGCACGAGGGCTATTGGCGACGGACCACGTAATTTTGAACCTCGGTCAAGTGACGAGGATGATACCTGAGTTTGCACTCCCCTCTCTTAACTTCCGCACCACGCCAGCGGGAGGACTTTGTCCCCGACAGATTTCTCGTGCACCAGTCCCGGCTGATGGTTTTTAGTGGCCAAGGCTCGAACCCCGACACAACGAAAACCGCATATATTTAATGGCAGTTATTTTTTCATTTTTTAGTAGTTTTCGTCTCCTACTTCATTGTTTTTGTTATATTAATCTCAAAAAGAGAGATAGAAGTATTTCTACAGCTATCACTCTTTTTGCTCCCTGCTCGCGTTAAAATTTTAACGCGAGTAGGGAATAATCATATTGTTTCGTCGGTTTTAGAGATAAATGTGTTTGTTTTGCGGCAGTAGCGATAAAGTACCGAAAGAACATTATGTTGACATATTCTTCAAATAGTTCTTATGTCATTTATAATGCGATCTATTCTCTTAAATCTGAAGTAAGAAAGAAGAAAATAAATCAACTAAAATCTCAAACCTGTCTGCCCAACGATCATTTTCACTAAGCCTGTGGTTAAATGTAAAAATGTCTCACCATTGCTCCTTTCAAAAATTTTAATATGCTTAGCATGTTACAAATTTTTAAAGAAGCAATGGGGAGTTGGAAAGACTTATACAAGCAATGGTGAATGAACATACATTTGTAACTGGGGCCAACTGCTTATTTAAGGAATTTTCCAAAAAACGTGAGATTCTGTTGTTATATTAATCTGTAGCAACAAAAAAAAAGTTGCAGTTGTCAGATAACGCCGTCACAAGAAGAATACATGCCATTTCAAAAGACATCCTAACTCAATTAAACAAGATTTGGAAATAATTATGTGAATGGTACAATTTGACACACACTGCACAGTTGTCATCGTGGTGAGAATGAATTTCTTGAGTCCATAGAAGAAGACTTACTGAAAATATCCATAAAACGACGACCGTGAAATAGGAATATCTACGACATATTTACACCGCATGCAAAGTCGATAGATATGACTCTTCAGTGGTCATCAGCGATAACCACTGAAGGGGCAGTAGCAGTGGTTGTAATATTAATGAATTTATTCCCTCAGCAAGAAAGATAAATCATTTCCAAATTTTATGTCATATCACGGTAGTAGGAAGTTTTGTGTGGTAGAATATTGTCGTTTGGTTATAAAAACAGTTACAAAAATAGTGAATATTCGAACAACCTCTTTTCAGTCCCAACTTTTCAAAACCTTACAGAAAATCCTGAAGATCTCAATATACATACTGAATTACATAAACTCAGTAAAGGCAAATTTCTTGCCCGACTTGTAAATGTAATTGAAAAAAAAAATAAAAGGATTTTCTCAAAACCAATGATCAAAATTTTGCTGAACTAACGGACTTTCCCTAACTAGTGGATTTAGGTTTTTGCACCAACACAAATGAGAAATTGAATTATTCAAACTTTGAGCTTCAGAGAAAAGACAAACATATTTGGTTAAAAAATAGTGTCTGTTATATCGTTTAAAGTTATACTGCTATTGTGGAGATCCCATCTGCAGATGGAATAACTCGTACATTCTCCAAAATTGAAAACTTGATGGGCAAAGTTGAAATAGATTTTTCCTCATTTGTTATCAGGCTTCATTTACTTCTAGACCTGCTTGAAAATTGATTTCAACAGATTAATATAATAGAATTTTTTCATTAATCCTTTTACTTGTCAAATGTAAGTTAATAAACTCTACAATAGATGCAGCTATTTCAATTACAAAATAGCTGCATATACATTGTACAGTTCATTCAAGCAAGGATGGTAGAATTGAAGCTATAGAGAGTTTCGATCTTCAACATGATTTTATCCTAAATTCCACTGTATCAGATGAGAACTTCAGGAGTATATAATTAGCAGAAATAAACTTTCCTTCTTGAAAAGAGCATTATACAAAGCAAAAAAAAATCGGATTTTGGACTATTTGTCTGAATCATTGCTTCCCACAATGAATGTCAAAAAATCAAGGTAAATCTCGACTTACAAATTAACATCTTAATGATTACGTACAAATAGAAACATCATAATACTCTCCTAATTATGAAACAACAGCCCATGAAATGAAATGTCAAATATCACATGGACTTTCGGGATTACATTTTTTATAAAGAATTTTTATACAGACGAATTTCAAGGCAAATATTTTGTACACATTTGTCTGTATTATGTACAATGATTTATTTTAGATTAATCAATAATTTTTAAAACTCAAAATTATATTTTTGGAAAAAAAAATTGTATACTGCATGTTGCAATGTATACTACATTATAACGTTATACATTATAGCATTTATATACTTGTATACTAGTAATATTTTGTATACTTTTGTAGACAAGAAATATTTTGTATGCCGGCACTAAAGACCCGTCATGTATCCGGGGCTGATGCACGTTAAATCTGTCGGGACCCCAAGTTCTCCCATTGGCGTGGTGTGGAAGTTAGAAGAGCCAGCTCAGGTGAAGTCCTCATCACTTGACCGAGGTTCAAATTCACGAGGTTAATAAAAACCTAACCAATATTTTGTATACTTTTGTATTCTATAACCTGTAGTAATATTTGTATACTAGTAATATTTTATACAAAAGTTATATTTTATATACCTACATCAACCTATAAATTTACTTTGAAAAAAATCAATGCGCCCAATGCCTCGTTGATATTCTAGAATGTGCTCTGAAGTACAAAAAGGCTTGGGATTCCTGATTTATGTAAACCAGTTTCTTTCAAAAATGCTTCAAGATTCGCTTCCTTTTTTTTTTTTTTTTCCTTCAATTTTAACACTCACTAACCATTGAATTTTATCAGCAATCAAATTAGTTGTTTTCGAATGTAAGTTAACAACATAATTAAACCAATTCACCACCGTTGATTCTTTACTGTTTTAAATGATGGCCGCGGTAGCCTAGTGGTCGGCCGCGGTCGTGGACTCGCGGCCAACGGTTTTCGTGCAATCGCGGGTTCGATCCTTGGCCGCCAAAGATCCGCAGTGCAGCCGGGGCTGATGCACGTTAAATCTGTTCAGGGCCCAAAGTCCTCCCGTTGCCATGGTGTGGATTTTAGGAGAGAGGGGTGCCAGCTCAGGTTTCGTCCTCATCACTTGACCGTGGTTCAAGGTCCGTCGCCAATAGCCCTCGTGTTTCTTTTAACGCTACGTTAATAAATAATAATAAGAAGAAAAACTAAGCTAAACTGTTTTAAATGAAAGGAAAGTTACTTTTAGGAAGTCTACTCACACAAGGACTCAAGCATATCCTTTTTTTAAGAATTTACTTGGACTTTCATCAATCTGTTTCTGTGATGCAACACAAAATAAATTTACATTTTATTAGAATATTAGATTTTTTTAAAAAAAAAAAACATTATATTGAAAAACTAATATTAAAATAGCGATATCTAATTTGATTTGATTATGGACACAAGAGCTAGTCAATCAATTATTGGAATCAAATTGGATGAAAAGTGTTCGAATAAAGCTTTTATCGGTTTGAATCAAGGTTGCACTAAGCCGATGTCAGATTTATAAATTTTAAATCTCGTTCAAGTGATCCTCAATGATACTAAACTGATATTTGTAATTAAACAATCAAATAATTTTACATCGCGCCATGTGTTGATTTTGTGAATCTCTGCCATACATCTATTCTGAATTATTTGCACTAAATTTTTAAATTCGAACCTAAGACTCGCTAAGAGGATA
This sequence comes from Nephila pilipes, assembly GCA_019974015.1. Taxonomy (NCBI): domain Eukaryota; kingdom Metazoa; phylum Arthropoda; class Arachnida; order Araneae; family Nephilidae; genus Nephila; species Nephila pilipes. The sequence continues at coordinate 58,475 of BMAW01126146.1, forward strand.
GACTTAGAAGCTTGTAATCCTAGTCACCGGTAACCTTATGCAACAGAAAATATTTTCTAATAGTTTCATTGCTTAAGCAATGAATAAATAAAAAATGTTGCTTTATTGTTTAAGAAATGTATCACCTAGAAGAATTTCATAAAAGTTATCTTACATTTGCGTAAGGAGGAACACACTATAAAATTTCTCAACTCTATCAAGCAAATAATAATTTACCATAGATCAAAGTCGCTAAAGCTGTAAATAAAAATTCAATGGACCCTAACGTACTCCAAAAATGCTATTAATGTCAAGATATGAGTTCATGTATAATAATAAAGCTTCCACTCACCATACTTCCTTACTTCAAATTACCACACTTTTCTCTACCTCAACAACGGCCAATAACAGGTCAGCCCATTAACCAACAGAATTCGTCGCTCTCAGCTACCTACTTCAACTAGAAATTCAGCTATCTTTAAACACACCAAACAATGACTTTTGCTTCAAAACCAAATGTTCACATTTTACTTCACAATCGGAGTGTGGCCTCAGTTCAACAATTTTCCTTGAAACCATCGTAAGATTCGCTATTATAATCGCTTTTTGTGGTCTAGGAGATTGAAAATCTTAATTGAAACTTCGTCTTCGAAACCATAGCAAAACGATTATTGAAAATTACGTCAATTTAACATTTTCATTGCAAAGGATTCCTTTGCTGTCTCAGTCAAATGATCAGGGTTGTGAACTCGAGAGTGAAGATGTTTCACTCCCTCTAAAAGGTTGTCGTGGGTTGTTTCACGTTAAATCCGTCAATGTTAAAAAATCTAACACTGAAGTAGCGTGAAAGTTATGAGAGTGTGGTCATTCTCATCACTTGAGGAACAACACATCACGAAGTCAGTATTGCTTTTAAATGCAACTTTAATAAACCACGTTTCTCAAATATTTGTCTCAGATTGTCCTATTCCTAAGCCCGCTTGACAAAAAAAAACGAATTAAAAGAAAAATAAATTAGCAGACTAGTAATTCATAAATGTAATGCATAATATTAATTTTTTTTTAATTCTTGAGAAAATAGGAAAAACAATTGCATATCCCAGCTTCTAAGATAAATATTTACTACTTCCTAAATTAAAAATACGGTAATGCCTTTTTTTTTTCTATCGTGATTCTGTTTTGCATTTTGTTTTTATAGAAACAGAAAGTTGCGAAATTGAACAGTTTCTATAAATAAAATGATATTCTTTAGATATCATAATGACATCCTATTCCAACGATGTGTGTGTAATCAGCAATATCATAATAAAAAAACTAAATTCATCTCTCTGTGTTTTAGATGATACAATTAAATAATTTTTTAAAATATTTTATTTAACATGGTTTTTTAATTTTGTAATTATACCAACAGTCATGTAATTAATAACATACTTAATTCTGTGCTTAGCGTATTGTAAATAAATTGTCCTACTTACATTAAAACATGACCATCAGTTTAAAAAAAGAGTAATGTGCTTTGTAGGGAACTAATATATTTCTTTGTAAATTATCATGTGCTCTTCGATCTTGCAATAGAAACAGTCATACGTTCGTCCTCGTTTTATAAAATATTTTAAAGTAGAAATGCAGCTACATCCATTCACATTACTGTAAGTGTAAATTTCAGTACTAAAATCCTTATTTTTGAAAATGATTCTGTTTATTTGTAAAACTGCAAATTAAACACGAGGACAATTTTCCTTTCGGTTGATTTTATATCATGGTCTGCAAATTATTTATATTGACATTAATGTTTTACACAAATCTGTTCTCAAATAATAAGTGATATTTTTATTATAAAGCTGTTATTTATTAACGAATTTCCACAACAAATGAGTTAAACATCAATAACTGAAAGGATTGAATATAAAAGAAGAGAACCATGTCAGTAATAATTCCAAGGGAAACATACTTCTTCAATTACATAATTTCAATTTTCTAGATAATGTGATATTGCAAGATATCATTGATATATAATTATGGAATTTTCAATTATTTCGACTCTAAATATCGAATTAAAAAAGGTTTAAGATCTGAAAATAAAATTATTAATTTTAGATATTCAATAAAATGAACAATTTTTAAAGACCTTAAAGAGAAACTTTTTTATTTTCTAAAAAGTTGAATTTGATGCGGAAATAATTACATTTTTAACTACATTTTCAGAGAAGCAATGGCATTTATTAATACCGATACTTCTGATCATCAAATTGATAAGTCGGAATTGTTGCAATAGTGAATGACAGAAAGTATTCTTACATTAAAGCTTCACCATTCAGCTCATAAAATGTTATCTTTATTTAGAGAGTTCATTCATCGATGAGATATATTTCAATACTTTTATAGGTCATAAAAGAAATTGCATGCTGAGGTATAATAAAAAATTGTATATTATCATTTATAATTATTAGATGTATTGTAAATTAATTTACGTATCCTTGTAAAATAAATTTTACTATTCCGAAAAATAATGTTATAAATATAATATGAAAATAATCACTTAAACAAAAATACAAAAGAAAGAAAAAAACTTCCCTGAATGAGTTATCTGATTGCAAAGAAATTTAATTTGCAAATTTCTTTCAAGCCCCAGACCCCATGCAATTCATTGAACTTTGTAGACGAGTAACTTAATTTTCAGACTATCCTAACTGAACATCTGGATAACGTGTAAAAGCCACACATAACTATTATTCAATGCTCTTCTATATACTGTTCATTTTGACTGTCACATGGGTTCACACAATCCTGTTTCCCATACAGAACAAGAATTTAGGCAAGATGGTCAAATCGATTTACATTTGGCCCGGAGCAATGTCAGTTGAATCACAGCAGAAGGCAGAGACGGATCGCCAGAGCAGCTACTCTTCATTCTCTCACTATTCGACACTTCATTGGAACTTCTCACGAACCAGTGGTGAGAAAAGGATTTCTCGGCATACATAAATATTTCCAGAAGTGTCTGATTATGAAGGTTGGGCACATTTTATAACCAATCGAATCATTCGCTTTCTGGTTTTCCGTGTGGATTAAGATGTCGTGCATTTTCATCCAGTGTTTATCGCAATAGTCAGTTTTTATTTCAGTAAGGTTTCTTGTTTTCAAGCGAGTTACATATTTAATAAGAAAAAAAATAAGCATACATTGCAGGCGAAATGCAGACAAGCCTTTAACTACCTGGAGTCTCGTATCCCTACCAAAGATTTAATTCTTCAAAAAAAAAATTTTTTTAAATCTCCTCTTTCTTTCTTTTTTTAAGATATCTATGCCTGTAGAAAACTTACCTTTTATTTACTTGATATATGCAAGACTTTAAAATCCGAAGAATATGGCATTGAAATCTTACTTTTTATGTCTCGAGGGGAAGATTCCTCATGTAAATCGCTTTTGCAAAATATTGCAATTTTTTTTCTTACCATTTAGATGTTCGCTTTGTATATGTATGTGTTCAAATCTTGTTTTTAAAGTAACAAATACTGGCTCCCGCTGTTTTTTTACGGCGTGATGTGATGGTTATCCTCCGGGATGGTCAGCTTTCAGAACTCTAAGCTCTCTTTCGTAAGATAAGAGAGAAGAGATAAGAACTCGTTAGTGAGCAGGTAAAGTCGATGGGGAAAAAATAACCTAAGACTGTCGCCTGATACATGCAGGTTTTTTATGTCTGGTATATCATTCCCTTTTGTTATCATATCTAAGTACTTCAGTATATCGCTGATATTCCACATTTTATGACGGTGCCCTACCTTTCATAATATTTCGTGCTTACATAAGAAAAGAATAATATCCGACTGCATACAGCAGTCATTTCTGCTGATTAATTTTATGCTTATGAAACACTTCCCTGCTCAGCTAAATTTCCACATCTCTCCCCGATAGAGCTTGTTTAGAGTCTGATGAACTTTAGCTACCTCAGGATTTTATCGATCTAATTTGATAATTGGTAAGAGTTCCGAAAGAATGCCCGTTGGAGAAAATAGATAAATTCTAGGGATCAATGTCAAGCAAGATAGCAGCATGCATTAAATTAGAAGGTGGACTAACATCTTAACACTCACTATGTGCAGTTGTATCTCTAAAATAAGAAATTCAATTTTTCTCTGAAATTTCGATCATTTCTCTTTTTATATACGTACATCACATTTGCAACTTTCCATTCCGTTTCTATTCCTTATTAGTTTGCCATAGTTTTCCTATTAGTTTGCCATCCTTTATGAAATATTTGCATTATAATTACCAATTCAAAATTACAGAGTCTGAAAAAGAAAAGTTAATCTATTGTAATATTTCGTTTAGAGAGAAAATCTTCACTCTAGGTTCCTTTCCATTTTTATAGATGTTCTTTTCCCTTCTTCACTCTTACTCTTTGCTGTAAACAGTTTTTCTTCAGCTATTCAACACTTACTAATTCAAAAAGAAGACAAATAAACGCAAATAGGTATCCAATTCCTAGAAACACAAAGGCACCAGTCAGATCATGAAGAGTTAAAATTACATAATGAGATGGAAAATCGTCTCTAATTCTAAATCAAGTCTAGTTTTATACAAAATGTTATGATACATTTTTATGAAAATTCCTGTTTCCATAATTCTGGATACTACCGCCGCTAATTCTTTTTTGCAGCAGAATCCTTTGTTCACAGCGATACCTACATTGCAAGACGTGACAATTTCTTCGAAAATGTATTTAGTTGTAATTGGTTTCTCTCCATATTCTAGATGGAAAAAAGATCTGGCTCCTAATAGTGCAACAGACTTTTCAATATAATTAGGTAATCGAACTGTTTTACCTATGGAAAACCAGTCCCTTTCTATGATTTTATTTCCAATCTTCTTCAGATCTTCATCAAGGCTATCTCTTAGAAAAGCTATTCCAGCTGAACCACGATTCGACAAACATTTAAATTTTCCTTCCGATATTGCGTTAGCCAAATGTTTTATAGTCCGTATGCCTCTTTCTCGTAAAGGAACTGTTAAATACGAAAGCAAGATAGTCTTGTATCCAGACGATATAAGAATTGCAAAAACGAATCAACTCCCTAGAAGCACTCTCTCTAACACGTGCTACAGGAATACAGAAAGTTTGACATACAAAACAGCCAGCCATTTCAAAAGCCAACCTCTGGAGTGAAACTTTTTTGCTCATGATAACTTTAAATACAATAGGCATAAAAGTTGCTATAAAAAAACAAGCCACCTACGCTTCCCATTGAAACGGTTGGGTATACGATCCTTCTTGTGATATTACAGGAGGAAATTTAGTTGCAAATGTGTACTCTTCTATACTATACGGAATGAAATCAACTGCTTCTGATCTGTTAGTTGTCACCTCCATGTATCCAAATCAAAGATCGTTTCATTGTCTTGTACCATTCCAATCACTCCAGTCCATGTTCCATTTTCTGTAAAACGACCCCATTCACGATCACCGGTCACAAATATCCGATATTTGAATCCAAGTGCTTCTGACAAAAATTTAATTATACTCGATTCCAAGCCACGAGACAGTTTCGGATTTTTTGAATTATTGTTATTCACTTCAATTATGTGTCGCAAAGGTATCACTGCAATTTTAAGAAAATTAGGAAATACCATATTAGCTCAGTTTCACGGCAATTATATAATAAACATATTTTTTATTTCAGTTTCTCAGATCTAAGATGCGACGATAAAGTTTTAACTTTCAAGACTAGATATTTACATATAAAGCAAAATGTTTGTAAAGTATAAATTAATAAAAGTTCATGCAGAAAATAATAGTTTAGTTTATTAGTTCACGTAGAAAATATTTTTTAGTAATTAGTTTTAAAGTTCATGTAGAAAAAAAAAACGTTTTTCAAATATTAGTTTCTTGAAAATATTGCTGAATTTCAATACCGTCTTGCAAATGCACGGCAAAATTTTCGATATGAACAAGCTTACATCTACAGATTTAGTCTATACATTATTTATAGATTTTCATAACCTTTATGGATGAAAAAGAATGTTTTTCAACTGCTTTTCTATCCTTAAAAATAGAGTTGAATAGTTTCTTAAATTTCGGAAAAAAGAATTTTCGAGTAACACTTGCAAATGAAACCAAACATTTGATAATTAAACGTTTTTAAAGGTGTTCACATAATCCTTGCGGTGGAAATACGATTTTTTTAAAAACAATTATTTCATTAAAAGTATTTTCAGCAAAACGATCAGTTGATGGGATGAATCCACTGATATTTAAAAGTTCTTTTTGGATTATTTGAGGAGCAGCACAATTTATGTTTGCTCTGACAATAATCGGATATATTCGGTTGATATGTGCACCAGCCATCTATTATTTATAGAAAAACGTCCCACAAAAACCAGGAATTCTTTTTTATGTCTGAAACAACAACAATAAACTTTTGTTTGAAATCAATTCCATGCAATCTTTGCATAACACCTGAATTCGAAATAAGAAATCTATATTTTCCTGAGAGAAGGCGGGGAGGATTCTAGTCACGAGATGCTAACAGTACCCACAAATTAATTTAACAGTGAACATTGATGGGTTTTTTTTTTTTTTTTTTTTTTTGAAAAATTATTTTTTTTTTTTTTATCACGAAACAAATTATGCGTTGTTGCTTCGTAAAATTACACGTAATAGAATGAATTGTTGGTTTTTGTGAATTACAATCAATATCGGAAACAGATATTTTCGATCTTAATAAGCTATTTTTAACACCTGGTAACGAATGCTTCGAAAGTGTTTTATTCTCATATGAGAATGCGAAATGTTTTAATCTTCGTTTAATTAAAACTTGCAAAATAAATATACATTTTACATAGAAAATAGTAGATTTTAAATTAATAATTATTTTTATTGTATGGTTATTTTTATATCTTTCAATTTAAATTTTTTAAGTAAATAAATTTAACTGTCTAAATGTAGAAGAAAGAAATTTTTAATGATACATAACACTAAGAATCAAATTTTGAAAATATATATTGTAAATTCATTTTTGCCTAACTGTATTATGTTTAAAATATTTATATAACAGTCGCATGACTGTAACTGTAACGGGACTGCTAACGCCACCTGTGGTGACGTTAAGAAAGAGAGCTTCCCAATCTCTAGTTGTTGTTGTGCGCGTGTATGCGTGTTTATAAATATTACTGTGATGTATCCGTGTCCTGTGAACCCACAAATAAATAAATAAAAAATACTTTTCACCAAATAAGAAGACAAGATCTCCATTCAAATGCCCAAAAGGCATCTCACTCACTCATCCATTCTACAATTGGCGCCCAAACATTGGTGAACGGCGGATTTTATCTCAAGATAAGTAATTTTTACTTATTAGTTTCAAAAATATTTCAATGTATCACCTTGATCTACATTCCTAAATAACATAATTTTAACGACTGTTTGAATCGATACCGGCTAAAAGACAGTATTTCCTATTTCGAAACTATTGTTGTATGATTATCTCGAATCGAAAGTATATCTTTATTTTGAAAGTTAACAATTCTGTATCTCATAAATAGAATTGTGATATTAACGATTCATCTCGAATCGAAAGTATATTTTGATTTTGCAAATTCTTAATTAGAACTGTATTTAAAAAAAAAAAGATATAATCTGCATGTATTCATATATTTTTCTTGATTTTCTGTGTTTCAAGCAATCCATTGCTTAAATATCATCATTTCTAAAGCGAAACTGCATTGAAACTTTTATTTGAATGTTTATCTTATGTTTTAAATTATCATATGTTCGAGTGTACCCAATGTTATACGTCATGATTGTATAATTGTGTTAAAACGAAACTTTTGAAAACTTCTTTATTAATTTCTTGTATACGTTAATACCTAAACTGTTTCAATGCTTAACAGTCTGGTATTCCATTTTGAAAACAAATTATTTATATTTTGGGAAATTATTAAAACCTTATTCTCTTATCATAAAGAGCTAAACAAGCTTCTCTAAATGAAACGAATTCCAATCTAGTGTTCTAAAATGGAAATCCTCCTCATGTAATTTTGTCATGTCAAAAAATTTTCTTAATACAAATTTAAATCGTATCCCTTTACTTCATTGAGATGGAGCATGTATGTGTAATTTTTATTTAAACTAATACTTATTTTATTAACATAGTTTTCTTTTCCTTTTGTTAGAATAAGCTGTTTTTTTTTTTTTCTTTTCGCGAAATTTATTCTCACTCAAGTAAACGTCAATAAGTCATAACATCCTCTGTGTATTTTGTTATTTCGTTTTGGTTTGATGACTAATGTATACTTTTATCTTGAATATGAATTATATAAAAAGTGTTTTCAATATATATATATATATATATATATATATATATATATATATATATATATATATATATATATATATACTAGCTGATACCCGCCATCTTCGCTGGACAAAAGATAATATAATATTTTGGAACCCATACGTAAGATATCAAGAAAATTTTCAATTTTTAAAACTTTAATGATAATCTAAATTTAAAATTTTAAGAAATTGATATTCTGTAATAATGGTTATCCTCGACATTCAAATATATGAGAAAAATAAAATGTTTTAGTAAAAAGTCACCCCATATATATATAACATGGATAAAATTCATTCCACTGTATACATGTTACACCTAACACATGGATCAATAAGTCCCGAGACTGTGCGGTCGTTTTTTTGCGATTTCCTCCTTCAAACGCACCAGCAAGTCAATATAATAATCACTGTTGATCGATTTACCTTTTTCGAAGTAGTCAATGAAAATCACGCCATGCGTATCCCAAAAAACTGACGCCATGACTTTGCCAGCTGACTGCTGCGTTTTCGGACGGCTTTCGCCAGCTATGCGCCACTCAGATGACTGCCGCTTCGACTCTGGAGTGTAGTGATGTATCCATGTTTTGCCCATGGTCACGTAAAGACGCAAGAAATCTTTTTTGTTGCGAGTAAATAGCGATAAACAGCTTTCTGAATCATCGACTCGTTGCTGTTTTTGTTCCATCGAAAGCAATCGCGGCACCCACTTGGAAAAAACCTTTTTCATGCTCAATTTTTCATGAAGGATAGTAAATACACTTCCATATGATATCTGTGTCATCTCAGCAATCTCACGGAGCTTCACTTTACGATCTTTCATTATAATTTTTGTCAGTTCACTCACATTTTCCGGTGTAACGGCTTCCACAGGTCTACCCGAGCGTTCCGCGTCATTTGTGTCGGTACGACCACGTTTAAACTCGGCAAACCACCGACAAATCGTTGCTTTTGATGGACAAGAGTCCGGGTAACATTTTTCAATCCATTGTTTCGCTTGCACGGTGTTTTTACCCATTAAAAAACAATGTTTTATCAGAACACGAAACTCGGTTTTTTCCATTTTTTAAACAAACTACAAAACGACTTTACTCCAACCTCGATAACTCAGCTGTTTCTGGTCCGATCGACTTAAAATTGTGTCACGTTTCAAGCAAAGGTTAGTACTCTAGAAAGACCTGGTTACTGGTTTACTACGAGCGCCATCTCTGCGTTAGTCTCGGAACTTATTGATCCATGTGTTAGTATTGCCAAAGATGCAACCTTTTGTCAGAATATTCATCATGTGCTTAGCCTTCAAATGAAATACCTTCGCATAAAATGTTTGTCCTTGCCTCAAGACATTTTGATTTCTGACCATTTAGGATTGCAAGTGACAGCAATCCTAATATCCTGATAGAGAATATATATATATATATATATATATATATATATATATATATATATATATATATATATATATATTCTCTGTCTAAGTTACTCTGTTGAGAGTTGTATTCATATGAGATTTTTTTTTTGTTCTCATAAATTAAATATTCTGTTTGTAGGGAATGTGTATGTAAGAAAATGTATTATTCATTGAATGCTCTAAATGATTTCATAACTCCTTTTTTTAATATTTTCTTTGTCGAATGTTTTCTATGTTTTGATTTTCAACTCCAGTGTGTTAAGAAAGTTTTTTTTTATTATTATTATTTTTAAAAAGAGAAGAAATTTTTTACTTTTTTATCACAAACTGAACTCAATAATTAAAAGCAATGGGCTTTCTCACAAAAGGAAAAAAGAGGATTTAAAGAGATTGGCTTGAGAAATAGGACTCGTTGTAGCAGAAGACTTAAGAATTTTGGATAAAATAAACCAACTGTTTTTAAATTCCGAAAAGTATGAAGAAAATTCAATTAAGAATTTCCTCATAAATATAATCGAGGAACGGCTTGAGAAAAATAAAGAAGCAAAACAGATGGCAGAATAGGAAAGAAAGAAAGCTGAAATGGATTTTGAGTTGCCGAAGATGAAACTACAACTTGAAGATAAGAAAATGGAATTCCAAAGGTAATGACACTGATATTTCTGAGCAGCCGAAATTAGAATTAAAGAAGCTGATTCTCAGTTATAACTCGAAAGAAGACGACATGGCGATGTTTCTCAAACTGTTTGAGAGACAGCTGAAATTTTTAAAAGTAGTGAATGGGTTGCTTATCTAATTGAATTCTTGCCGAGTGACATAGCTACACTCATCGCTAGGGAAACGGAAGAAGAAGCACAGGAAATGTCAGGCGCATGTCAAAGAAATGCTTTTGAGGAGATTCAAGCTCTGTGCGGAAAAATTCAGACAACTCTTTCGTCAACATAAGGAAGTTCAAAAGAGCACTTGGAGAGATTATTATTTTGAAATAAAAAATAATTTCGAAGGAGGGTTTAATGAACTGAAAATTGTAAAACTTCAAACAATTAAAGGACTTAATCATATCAGATCATATTAAAAGACGTGTACCTGCCGAGTGAGAGACCCTCTCGTAGATGACTGGTCTGAGTGGGTGCCACCTTCTGAATTAGCAGACAAATTGGATGTCTATTGAAGCATTCGAAATACTACTCCTTCAGTAAAGAAGACGGCCCACTCAAGAGAGAATACCCTTCTAAACCTTACGCTCCGAAAAGAAGCTCACCTGATTGCAGATTTAAGAAAACCAACCAAGATGGTTCTACATCACTTTTCAGTAGAGGTGATAAATTGAAAACTGATGACAGATCAGAGAGACCATCGGTATCGTGTTATGGATGCGGTAAGCCAGGTGTTACGAAACCCAGATGTCCAAATTACAAACCAACAGCGAATAAGGACTCAGCAAATCTTAGCAACATCATCTGCATTCATGCTCTTCCAACTCCAAATTAAGGTGCGGCGCTAATGTTAGCTGTAAATGGCACATGGGGAACTGCATGCGCCTATACTAGAGCTAGTCACACTATTGCTGAAGAAACCTTATACTTTCTTTTACAGAGTACTTGTAGATGGCCAAAAGTCCGAGTTGGAAGTCTTCACAACCAGTGTAGCTATCAGACTTAAAGCATGTGTCATCCATACAGCACTAATAGCTTCACCTTATGGACTTTTTACAAAAATCTGGCATTGTTCTGAACTGGTTCTTTAGAGACTCATCCCATCGAACGTATGATTTTGTAAAGGAAGTAATTATCCAAGAAGTCCAAACCTTGAGGAAAATACATGCCTACTGCACGATGACGAAGGTAAATGTCTGACGCCTGAGCAGATAAATGAATTGAGAGCATTATTAAAGATGTACTAAACTGTCTTTGAATCAGTGGGATAACCCATCTCTTCATGGAGCACCGTATCAATACTGGAGACAGTCTTCCTGTTTCTGTGCCTTCCACCAGCAGAGTTACTTAAGAAAGAACTTGATGAGCTTTTGGAACAGAACGTCATAGAAGAGTGTGAATCCCCGTATGCTGCTCCTATGGTGCTCGTTCCCAAAGTAAACAGGAAAATGCGTCTTAGTCTATCAGTTTTAGTGTATCGAATATAGAGGTCTTAAAGCTAATACAGTGGCTGACTCTTATCCATTACCTAGAATGGATGACTTACTTCACGAAGCGAAGCATACACCTTTTTATGACAACTATAGACTAACAATCAGGTTACCATCAGGTGAATGTTTGTGTTTCTGAAGAGACAAAACAGCATTTGTGTGTCCATTTGGAACTTTTCGCTTCCTTCGAATGCCTTTTGGTTAGAAAAACGGTCCCAGCCACATTTCAGAGACTGATTGACAAGTTCCGCAGTGGTCTAAGTGACATTCTCATTATTTCTTACCTCAATGATATAATCCTGTCAGAAACCTTTGAAAAACATCTCGATGATCTCAAAGCTGTATTTGAGAGACTTTTACAGTTTAAACTACATTCATATCGAAGTAAATGCAATTTTGCTTGTGATAGAGTGAAATATATTGGACAATATATCACAAGTTCAGGAGTAGAAGTGGACCCTGGAAAAACCTCTGCTATCAGCAAAATGCTTCCTTCCAAGAATGTAAAGCAGTTGCAGTCATTCCTGCAAATTTGTTCGTGGTACAGAAGATTTATTCCTAACTTTTCAGAGGTAGCTAGATCTTTCAGCAATCTCATTAAGAAAACTGCAAACTGTTTCACTTCCTTCATTACGGAATAAACAGTCTGTATTTACACATTCTGATATATGTATTATAACGATGGACTATTCCCGTTCTTAGAGTAATTTTTTTTTTTTTTTTTGAAATTTAATTATGAAAATTAAAACCACGATCCAATCCAATTGAACGTTTTATAAGGTGAATTATTTGCACTAAAAGAATATATTGAAGTTAGAGTGAAAAACGGATAGAAAGGTATGCCGAAGTTGTAAAAACAAGCAGAAGTGAGAAGGATTGCAATAGAGAGCAGAATATACTTGTGATTGTGGAACTTTACTTTGATATCCCTGGATCAAGGATCAGACAGCATCCTGTAAGAGTTCAAGATAAGGGGACCCTGGAAAAACCTCTGCTATCAGCGAAATACTTCCTCCCAAGAATTTAAAGCAGGTGTAGTCATTCCTGCAAACTTGTTCATGGTACAGAAGATTTAATACTAATTTTTCAAAGATATCCAGACCTCTCAGCAATCTCACAAAGAAAAATAGAACTTGGTTTTGGGGAGATGAAGAAAATTCTTTTCAAACTTCGAAACAACTTCTAACCAGTCCTTTCGTTTTGAAACAGAGTGATGTCACGAAACCTTACATTCTTCACACTAATGCTAGTAACCATGCCCTAGGCTCTGTCCTCTTTAAAGGTCAAGGCGAGGAAGAGTATCCTACAGAATATGCAAGTAGGCTGTTAACTACTGCTGAGAAAAACTACTCCACTACCGAACGGGAAGCCGTTGTTTGGACACCAAACAAATTTCGAGGTTACACTGAGGGCCAGGAAATTATCGTAGCATCCGATCACCAACCCCTAAAGTGGCTTCTGACTTTAGAATCACCTTCAGGTAGATTAGCGAGGTGGGCCCTACAACTCCAGTCATTCAACCGGAATATATCCCAGGAAAAGCAAATGTCATAGCTGACTTGTTATTGCTGTATGAGGACATAAGAAAGAGTTCTGTGAAGTGTGTAGTGTGACTATCGACGTGCCTAGTCGTAGCACTGTGGACATACGGGAGGACAACTAAAAGATGACATTTAGAAAAGATTAGACATTTAAAAGACAACATTAAGAAAATTGTAGAATCTTTTGAAAATCCCGTGAAAGATGAAAACTATGCCAACTGCACTAGACGTGGTTATATAATGAATCAAAGACTTATATCGGCATTCCCCTGACTCCGAATCAGAAAAAGCACAGCAAGCGATCCCCTCTCATCAACATAACAGAGTTCTTCAAGAGTACCACGATTCCCCTGGTGCTGGATATTATGGAGTTGATGAAACTTTCCATCGAATTTCTCAGAGATATTACTTCAATGGAATGTGAAAGTACATTCACAGGACTATGTTAAAAATTACAATGAGTACAACAGGTACAAACCGTCGAATCAGAAGCCATCTGGTTTTCTGCAGTCTCCAGTGTATGTCAACGTTTTGAGACTCTTGCTATAGACTTGTTTGATCCCTTACCTGAAAATTTTGATGGCAAAAAGGGTATTCTTATTGTTGAGGATTACACAACAAAGTAGGTTGAGCTCTTCGCGTTACCCAACGTTACAGCAATGGTTACTCTTCTGTCATAAATAACTCTTTTGTACTGTCAAAAATAAAATGTCACGAAGCGTCTAATTTGTTAACGCAAAAGGACAAAAAATACCAGACCATAAAGTAAAAAAAAAAAATTGATAGTAGAATTTTTTCAAGAAAGTAATGCAGTCGATAATCGTATCTTTAGCGATAAGTCATTTGAAAAAAGTGCATAAAAAATATTTAGGTTACATCATAACAAACATATAGAACAACAAATTGAGAAACGTATAGAACCACAAATACAATACAATAAATTTCTTATAAAAAACCCAAAACTAAAGTAAAATCAAACGGAAACTAAAATAAAATTTTTAAACGTGAACATAATATATATACAAAGCATTTCTATTTTCTCTTTGTTTTAAACAAAATTTTTGTTTAGTTTCTTATTTCTTTCAAGATATTTTTTGTCCAAAGCAGAATTCAATTTTTTTTGTTACGATTCATATCTTAGGAGTTGTGTGGCGTTAATTCATCCTTATTCGGTGTTTGTGTCACATCTCAATCTAACACATCAAAAAAAAAAAAAAAGAAAGAAAGAAAGAAAGAAAGAAAAAAGAAACCTTACAAAACTGAAAAAAGGATATACAAGACTAAACAAGTGAAATTATTTACTATCCGAGGTCGCTCTCCAAAACTTAAACCAAAGTCGCAGTCCTAATTTATGATTCAAATAAGAAATATCTCTTATCAGTCCATTCGTGATTGATTTCACATCTTTCATCTATAGTAGCCACGTAGATAAATGCTCTGTTAGTGGGACTCACTTCAACCCTCAAAACTAACAGAATAATTTCAAGTTCAGTAACAATCTGTTTTTGACTGTCATTCCTTATTCTCCTTTCCTTTTCCATTTTAATTCCATATTATTTATATATCATAAAATATAAATCACTTCACTACATTTCTATCTTCATCTAATTTACCTAATCACGCTTCATTTGGGTTGCGAAGAAATTGTAATTTCATGCAATTAAATTGAATAAAAGTCCCCGTGGTCAGTGAAGAGAAAATCGCGATTAGCCCCACATCACAGTTGTAGTGTACAATAATCAACTTTTTCAGACTCTGGCAACAATCTGTTTTGTTCATATCTCCATATTGATTTTATGATGCTAAACATCCTCTCAACATTAGCATTATGAACTAGAATTGCAAAGAACAATGAACGATTTTCATAAAAATTCTGAGGAATGGGTCACATTTCTTTCAGTAAAATATTTAGCCAATTTTAAATCATTTAATGGAGTTAAAAATTTAGCATTGTATTCCATTTCTTGGAAATTATTTAAATTCAGCTGCTGCTAAAATAATAAAGTGTCATTAAATTGCAGACCTCTTTAAGTATGCAAGGCAGTGTTCTCCCCCCCTCCCCTCAAGAGGTGTCTTTTCCTCTAAAATCCAATCAAAAGTTTCAAACTCTTTAAAAGAAGTTGCCCATTTATTCAGATACAAATTTCCCCGCTCATAAATATTAAAACTCTTGTTTCCTAACTTAACTTCTAGAAATCTATCCGTTACTTTTTATAATTTGTTTCCCTTTGTGGAAAAATATTTTGCTCCTTTTAATTAAACTGTTTTTAACTGAATATAGAATTCAAACAATGGGAATAGCAAGAACGTATAAATATTCAAATCCTCTTTAAAAATTCATAATTTGCATAGAGTGATGCTAATTATCTGTTCCAAAATTGGAAAACTCTTTCGATGTTTCGATTCTTATAGATGAAATTAAAAAATAATTAAGTTTAAAGACTCGATGTTTATGGCCTATCTATTTAAGGCATGTTGCGCGAGCATCCAATATTGATTATGCTTTTTCCCAGCGCATTGTTTAATGTTGGATTATAGAATTTTTTCCTTCACGATTTGTGACGTCAATATTTGTGTTGCAGTTGTCTCTCCCAAAATGCTATACATTTTTATTTCAGATTCTTTTTCTCCTAATGCTATTATTGAGATATAATTCCAGATTTTTCATTCGCAAATAGTATCATTTCTATAAATTTATGGAACATTCTTATCGGAATACTGAAATAGCAAAAATTTTTACTGCTCCAAAATTCGAACCATCAATACACACTCCAGCAAATAGAATTCTTTCTAACCCTTCCAAAGAAAAGAATTAGTTGCAAGAATATTGCTGATAACAGGTATAACCAGAAGAAATGTTTGACGCAATTTCAGAATCTGGCAGTCAATATTGATATAATTCTGATAAACAATCATATGATATGGAACTGTGATGGTGTTTTGTGGTGAGGAAAGCGTGCGTAGTTTCTGCTGCCAATATTTTCTCTTCTGAAAGTTGTTTCACGTTTTTTTTTTTTTCAACTGTCGACTTGTCTTCTTATTTTAAGTTTCATGGATATAAGGAATTATGATAGGTGATGTCTTACAAAGCTACCAGTTTGTTTGTTTTTTTATTTCACATTCTCTCTCTCTTTTACTTCATAATAATGTTGCTTTTTTATTTTCTAAACAAGAGTTAAAAATAGAGCTACATTTGAAAAATTTACAAAACTTTTAGAATCGGGGTTAAATAATTTTCTCTTCTTCCTTTTATTAGCAAAGTATTTATAACTATATAAATGTATCACAATATAGTATACAATATTAATATAAACCCAATTGTAAAAAAGTAGTGTTTCATTTAGTAGTAGAAAATAGTGTTTAGAACTTATTTTTTATCGTTAAAAAATGAGAGTTGAAAATAAATAAAAGAAAAATTTCAAACTTTTTATTCATAGTAATTTGGCGGATGGGAAAGAGGAGGCGACTTGCCTCATTGTGTGAGAACTGGAAAATTGAAAAAGACTGAACATTGGAAAAGTGAAAAAAACTAACTGATATTTTTGAGCCATTATAAAAAATAAAAAAAGAGAAAGAATCATAGCAATATAGAAATAAAAACGGAATGCAAATAGTTTGTAATGAACATTAAACTTTTTATTGTATGAAAAATATTTTCTAATTATTCTTCCTTTTATGAAGAGGGAAACATTCAGAAGAGCTTCTGCATAATGTTTTCGTGATTTCTTCAGTGAATAAAGTGGTTTGATAAAACTGAATTGATATCAAGATGGAATTGATACGAGAAAATATTATCAAGATTCAAAATATTTATCTAAATGAAAAATAACAAAATTGTAAAACGAACGATATGTTCATGAGATGGCTCAAAATGAATCCAAGCACCGCTAAACTTACTTTTTTTTCCCTTTACGTATTATCAGAAAACGGTCTCGTTTTCCTTTCCATTGAGGGGCTTCTTCCAAACCAGTTCTGGGTTTGATAAACTGATAAAACACTCAACAGAATGTCATGGAAGATGTCATTGACTCTCTGAAATTGATGTTCATTGCATATTTCATATTACGTAATACAAGAAGTTAGAAACACAGAAATATATCTTTATAAGAAGAATTAATTTTCAAACTGTATTTAAACTGTGCTCAGACATCTTCGAGACAAGAACAATTTAGCTTATTTTATGCTGTTTAAATAATCCCATTTATTTAAATAAATGGGATTATTTAAATACAATAGAAATCATAGCAATAGAATTCATATTTTAACACTGAGATACCTATATACTTTTCTGTTTATATAGGAAGAAAATCACATTTTAAAAAATATTGTAAGTCGTATATGTGTACACCTTTCGGTACATCTTGTATAAAATGCACTGCAATTATAACTTTGAAAATGTGCAGACTACTTATAAATATAACATTCTATTTACTGAACATGATTATAATTCCAAAATTTAAATTTTATAAAAAAAATTTTAAATTTTAATTTTTGATTCAAAAACTCTTTAATTTTTATACAAATATTTTTCAATACCTAAAATTTCTGAATATTTATTTAAAAAAATTACATTTCACGTACGTAAAAATAATTACAGAAATAGCCTCATTTCATAATCTGAAAGACAACAATATGGTCGGGGAAAGTGAACCACATCCTTAAAAATCCCATTTTTAAACACATATCAAGAATATTTTTCTCTTTGGAGTTAAATGCTTTCTTATAATTTTAAAATTCTTATTTCTAGTGTTTTGATTATTAAATTCTCTTAAACAATACATCTATAAAATCTCTGAAACGCTGTTTTTTTAACAGCAAAATAATAATAATAATAAAAAAAAAGTGCAATAAGAGTGAAACAAGTTAAGGTCTCAGCTACTTTTGATGTACTTCCTCTAACATATGGAAATGTATTTAATTTAGCAATAACAATTGATAATTTGATTCCAAGTGTATTCAGATAATAAATTTTGATAATGAAACTTCAAAAATTTTCAGTGATATTCAGCAGTAGTTAAGATTTAGATTTCTTTAGTAAATACATATATATTATCTTACGCAGTCGAATATTTTAACCTCTTTTATCATTTCCAGTACTTCGTCAATCATAACGAAAAAATTGCTAAATGTGTGTGTAATATTTAAACTTGGTGTAGTAGTGAGGGGCAAGTAGTAAAGCTTTTAATTTTAACACGCTCTCTCTGGTTTACTATCCACAAATAATTATTTTAAGCACTTGAGAAAAACGTAATAAAAAGATTCGCATATCTTGACCACATTGGAGGTGAGAATGGAATGACAGATATTATCCCCGAGTGCAGGCAATCAGGGATTTCGAAGTAGAGAAAACAGTTATGTAAAATGGGCGTTGTTTTAGGAAGAAATAGGGAAACACGTGCTTCTAATGCTTCTGGGAAGAATAAGAACTCAGATCAAAAAATGCTTAACTAGTTATTTTAAAGTAACTGGAGGTTGAATAATTAAATTAATTAGGGAACATGGAAAAAAATTGGAAGCCTGTAAGAGAGTGAATTTAAAAGGAATACTATTGTAGCAGCATAGAAAGAATTAAAAATATGTTAAAATATTGAATTTAAAAGGAAATTTTAAGTGAAATCATTACACACACACACACATATATATATATATATAAGGTGAAGCTGTTATTAAATGACGAGACTGACGCTGTAAACCATTTTATTTTCAAATCGTAAATATTCATATTTATCATATTCAATGTAAAACCCTCCTCTATCCCCACAACGCTCCATGTGAATCTTCCATTGTTCGAAACAGTACTGAAAGTCTTTTGTGAGCTTCTTCAAGATGCGTGCCTCTTTCTCTTTCACAGTGTTGCGAAACGAAGTGAAATAACTGCCGCTGCGCGGCTGTGCTATAACGTCAGCCTGTGAGCTGACTCTCATTCACGAATGTAAAACAGAACGACTTGTACACTCTGCGATTGCCGTGCGTTTATTTGTGTGTGTATCTGTGTTGTGCCATCCTTTATGAATAAAGTGTATGTGTGAGGAAATCTCTTTGGATTTATTTACATCCAGATACCCAAGCATCGGGTAGATGCAGCCCATTTGATTTAACTTTTGAATTCTAAGGTTTATTTTAGAACATAGTGGTACCCTCGAATTTGTGGAACATAGTGGTACTTTGGATTTGAACTTTTGTATTTTGAATCTTGTTGAAACTGAACTTTTTTGTGATTGAACCTTTGCTTTGGTTAACTTTGAATTGAAATCTGATAAAGAATTATGGATTTGGCACAACTGAGAACACAGAGAAAATCATGCCGTATTTCGATTTGGCATGTGCTAAGAAAATTGATGATGAACTCTATAAAGAATCTCCTAATATGGATAACCTTTCGATATTGAAGATGCAAATTACCGATAAATTTACACGATTAGATACGTGTCAATCTGAAATTACCGACGTACTTTTGAGGGGGAAAGATGCCGAGGAGGCCTTTGAAAAAGATTTTTGTCTGCTGAATCATACAGAGACAAATATTCGGAACTTTGTTCTCAAATCGAGAAAATAAGTTTGAAAGAATCAGCTACAGGGGAAATCTGTGAAAAGCGAAATTTCAAGCTATCTAAAATAGAGCTGAAAAAATTTAGTGGAGATGCTAGAGACTACTTGACTTTCTGGAGTCAATTTAGAAAAATTCATGAGGATTCCAGTATCTCCAATGAAGACAAATTCCATTATCTACTACAGGCTGTTCCGAAATCGAAAGCAGCCCGAGTATTGGAGAGTTTCCCAGCGACTGCGGATAATTACCCGAAGGCTGTTGCCCAACTGCAGGAGAGATTCGGGCGAGAGGATTTACTTGTACAGATTTATGTACGAGACTTGCTGTCTATGGTTATGAAAAACGCAGCCACCGGTCGCTCAAAGACTGACCTTCCTGCATGATACGATGAATTGGAAGCGAAGATCCGAGCCCTAGAGAGCTTAGGACGCACGCAAGAAAAATTCGGGGATTTTCTAAGCCCATTGGTGGAGTCTTGCCTATCGGAAGAAGTATTAGTGGCCTGGGAAAGAAGCAGAACCATGGAATAACAGAGAACAAGGAGTCGCGAAATTTGGAACATTTAATGAATTTTCTTCGTCAGGAAGTAAAGGGTGAAGAAATGGTAAACCTTGCACGAACTTGTTTTGCCTCTCATCAGA
Source organism: Nephila pilipes (assembly GCA_019974015.1). Lineage (NCBI taxonomy): Eukaryota > Metazoa > Arthropoda > Arachnida > Araneae > Nephilidae > Nephila > Nephila pilipes. Next base: position 79,072 of record BMAW01126146.1, read on the forward strand.
ATCCGCGAAGGAAGGAATTTCAAAATGAACAGTGAAAACAATCCGGGGAATCCTCAACAGCATCTGCTTTAGTAAGTCTTCAAAAATCAGGCAAGAAAGATTGTATTTTTTGTGATAAGTCGCATCCTAGTGAAAAATGTTATTTGGCCAAGAAAATGACTTTTAACTGCTAAACAAAAATTATTGTTAGAAAAAAGTGCATGTTTTTCTTGTTTAAAAATAGCTGGTCATATAAATAAATTTTGCAATGTTAAAAATCAATTAAAATGCCCTAAATGTAATAACCACCATTTTGAATTAATGTGTCCAGAACTAAGAAAAAATAATGAACCCATAAGTTTTGTTCCTAAATCTGAGAATTCCCTTTCTAATTGTAGCAGAAGCGAAACTGTCTTTTTGCAAATGTTGTGCGTTTTAATTCGTTGCCAAGGTCAGAAGAAAATCATCCGCGCAGTTTTTGACTCTGGTTCTCAAAGTAGTTATGTAAGCGAGAAAATTATAACTCAGCTTAAAGCTTTTCTTCTTCGAACAGAGACTGTGATTCATGCGTTGTTCGGAGGGGATGAAACCGAACCAAAAAATCATAAAGTATTTGCAATCGAGGTCAGTAGTTTAAATAGAGTTTTTTCTTGTGGTCTTGAAGCTTTCTCTGAAAAAAAGATTTGCGGTTTCATTTCGAGAATTGAGAATGAGGAGATTTTGAATGAATTAAAAAGAAAGAAAATAGTTTTTGCCGATTTCTTTGGAGAAGAAATGGAAATTAATCTTTTGATAGGTGCTGATGTTATTGGAAAATTATTGACAGGAAAAATTGTTTTTTTAGAATGAATGTGGCTTAACGGCCGTAGAAACGAAACTCGGATGGACGGTATTTGGAAAGGGATCGTGCAGAATTGATAATATTTTACCCTCATTATCGATGCATTTCATGTCATTACCAACAAATAAACTTTGGGAACTTGAGGTTTTAGGAATATCATCCGAAAACGAAAAAGATAATTTTAATTTAAAGGATTTTAATGATAAAATTAAAATTCTTCCGGATGGAAGATAAGAGGTAGAACTCCCGTGGAAACTTGGTTCTTCGAATTTACCTAGTAATAAATGTTTTGCACGAAAAAGACACGAAAAAATGATTAACAGATACGGAAACGGGGAATTTCTTTCGGATTATCAAAAGAGGTTTCGGGAGTGGGAAAGGTTTAATATTATTGAACGTGTTCCAGATTCTGAAGTGAATAAAGCATGCCATTATTTATCACATAGGCTTATGATTAAATTTGATAGCAGAACTACAAAAATTCGGCCTGTATTTGATGCTTCTGCCTCTGAAAAAGGGAGTCTTTCATTGAATGAATGTTTATTTAAGGGAACCAATTTAATAGAATTAATACCTGATATTATCGATCGATTTAGAGTGTATCCGATTGGATTAAATGCGGATATAGAAAAGGCTTTCCTGATGTTGTTTGTTGCTCCTAAAGGCAGAGACTAAAGGCTTCTTCCCTTGCAATGGTGAATTAATTTTTGGTATTTCTTCGAGTCCTTTTTTATTGAATGCAACAATTACGCATCTTTTGGACAATTGTACTGAATTTTCCGATGTTGTTCAGAAACTGAAATGCTTTTTATGTCGATAATTTTTAAAAGGAATGTATACTGTTGCAGAAGCTGATAATTTTGTTGAAAAAGCACAACTTATAATGTCTAAAGATTGTTTTAATTTGAGGGGTTGGGAGAGCAATGTAAGAGTGTAAACATATAAGAAGGAATTCTGGAGATACTTCTGTCTTGGGAATAATATGGAATTTAGATGAGGATACATTGAAGTGTAAAATAGATTTTCAAATTTTATCATGTGGAACTAAGATAAATAAGAGTCAAATTTTGTCTACTGTACAAAAATTATATGATCCTATTGGTGTGTTGGCTCCTACTGCATTGCTCCCTAAGCTCATTATACAAGATTTATGGAAATCTCACTTTTCTTTGGATGAGGAATTGCCTCCTTCTGTTGTTGATCGGTTCTCTAAATGGTTAAATGAAATGTATTTATTAAAAGATGTAACTTTGCCACAGTTTATGAATTTTAATGAAACATCTGAATTGCATGTATTTGTAGATGCATGTAAGGGGGCATATGCCGCGTGTGTCTTCATTAGATCTGAGGTAGGAAATGAAAGTAAAGTGAGACTCATTCGCGCTAAAAGTAGAGTGGCTCCTCTAAAGCCTTTGAGTATTCCCAGATTGGAATTGATGGCTTGTTGTATCGGAGCAAGACTTGTTAATTCCGTTATAAGAGCGTTAGGAGTGACAAGCATTAAAGTCACACTCTGGTCGGATTCCACTGTCGCTTTATTGTGGATTAAAGAATGTGGAGAATGGTCGGTTTTTGTTGCAAATCGTGTTAAAGAGATTAGAGAGATAACAGGGTGCTTTTCACGGCGACATGTACCAGGAAATATGAATATTGCCGACCTTTTATCACGCGGATGTACTCCCAAACAAATTCTAAATTCTAAATGGTGGGAGGGTCCAATTTGGTTGAAAGAAACCCAGAATCCTGGCCTATTAGCGAGGTTAGTTCTCAACACAGTGAAGTAGATATCGAAAGGAGAAAGAGCAAAATTGTAATTATGAATCTAACAGAAGATACACCCCCCTTGGTAAGCAGAAAGAGCCTCTGATTATGATAAAATGATCCGAGTCATTGCTTGGGTATTAAGATTTATAAATAATTGTAAATTAGTCAATGGAAAATGTAAAAACAATGAACTCTCACAATCTGAGTTTGAAAGTTCTAAAAGGAAGTTAATTTGTTTAGTTCAAAGCCAGTATCTTTGTAATGCAAAATTTTTAAATTCTGTTGTAACTTATGTTGATAATGAAGGTATTCTTAGAGTAAAAACAAAAATAAGTAACCGAGATGATGAAAGATCTTTTTTGTACCCAATATTGTTACCTGATAAATGTGAGTTTTCTAAATTGTTAATTAAAAATGTACATAGAAAAAACTGTCATGTTGGAATCCAAATGATGCCTGTTGCGGGAGAATTTTTGGATAATCAGAGGTAGAAGAGCTATCAAAAATGTTCTTTATAATTGTATTGCATGTAACCGCTATAAGGCTATATATATGTCAAGCGAACCAACGCCTCTGCCACCAGACCGTGTAACTGATTGTTTGCCATTCGAAATTGTGGGAATTGATTTAGCAGGGCCACTGTTTTTGAAAAATGAATGCAAAGTGTGGATGGTTCAGTTTACTTGCGTGGTTTACCGGGCCATTTACCTTGAACTTATTAATTCCCTTTCTTCGTATGCCTTTCTTTTGGCCCTTAGACGATTTATCACTAGAGTGAGCGACCACGAACGATTTATTGTGATAATGGGACTAATTTCTGGGGTGCTTCTAATGATCCATCAAAATTAAATTGGAGTAAAGTTCAAAAGGAGACCAGAACTTATAAAATATTTTGGAAATTTATTCCTCCAACCGCGGCTTGGTGGGGTGGCTGGTGGGAGAGGTTGGTCCGCAACATAAGGGATTTATTAAGGCGTACATTAGGTAAATCTGTGTTATCCCATGATGAACTGTATACCTTAATTTGTGATTGTGAATCAATTATTAACTGTAGACCTTTAACACATGTATCAGAAAATTCTGAAGAATTGATTCCTCTTACCCCCAGTATGTTCCTTATCGAGAACAGAAGTTCTAACAATGATGATATGGAAGAGTTGAATTCGAGGAGTCTGAACAAAAGAATAAAACATCGTAGTAAACTACTAAAGGACTTACTACAACGTCTTAGGAAAGAATATCTTGGACAACTCGTATAAAAACATAATGAAAAGCAATCGCGTAATCCTCAAATTGGAGAAATAGTTTTAGTAGGAGATGATAATAAAAAACGACTGTTTTGGCCCTTGGCAAAAACTATTGAGTTGGGCGCGATGGAATGCGATGGAAAAATTCGCACAGTTAAACTTAAAACGCAACATGGGACAGTTTTACGCCCTATACAGTGTATCTACCAATTAGAAATTTATTCAAAGGAATTTGTTGACGGTGAACTGGGTGGAGAGGAATCTAATTCTAATAAAGTGACTGATAATGAAAACAATGTAACATCTGCTGATGCAGTGATAGTGAGAAAATTTACATCCTCTGGAAGGCCTGTGAAAGCCCCTACAAGGTTCGATCTTTTGAATAATGTTTGTTATACTCTTGAGACTCTTTCTGAGTCTTAAGGGGGGGGAGGATGTTGCGAAACGAAGTGAAATAACTGCAGCAGCGTCGCTGTGCTGTGACGTCAGCCTGCGAACTGATTCTCACTCACGAATGTAAAACAGAACGACTTGTGCACTCGGCGATTGCTGAGCGTTTCTTTGTGTGTGTCTCTGTGTTGTGCCATCCTTTATGAATAAAGTGTATGTTTGATGAAATCTCTTTGGATTTATTTATATCCAGGTACCCAAGCATCGGGAAGATGCAGCCGATTTGGTTTAACTTTTGAATTCTAAGGTTCATTTTAGAACACACAGCTTCAACGGCTCAAACCTTGTTCTGTTTAATGCAGATTTCCCCTTAGAAAACATATAGTAGTAGCATTGCCCAAAATCCGGCGAATAAGGCGAATGGTTGTGGTCAGAAACCTATTGACAGACAATGCGGAATGATTTGTCCTTCCCCAATTCGGGTCATTTTTCCCTTATTCTTTCGCGGAGAGCACGAAGGTAGGAATGTTGATTAATAGTTCGCAACCCATTGAAGGTACCTAATCCCATGAATATCGGGGGAAAAAACACCAATCATCATTTCTATGAATTTTGATTTGCTCATTCGAGCTTTTTTGGCTATCGGTGAAGATGTGTTCTTCCAGTGCATAAATTGGCGCATCGTGGTTTCAAGATCATAAACAAAAGCCATGATTCTTCACAAGTTATTATCCATTCCAATAAGTCTGGGTCATTTTCAATGGCATTCAAAGTGTCAGTGCAAACATTTTTGCGAGCTTCTTTTTCAAACGTGAGAATCTTAGGCATCATTTTGGTGCACACTTTTTGCTTGTTAAAATTGTTATGTAAAATTTGCTGCACAAATACTTTGTCAATTCTTACAGTCTTAACAATCGCACGAATACGTAACCGACGGCTAGATCGAACTAGATTACCGATTTTTTCGATACTGCCAACCGTTTTTTGATGTGGAAGGGTGACCCGGGCGTGAATCATCTTCATCGCCTTCTGGACCATCTTTAAAACGCGGTTTTTCAGTTTTAAGTGAAATTTCACGATAATTGGTTTCTCACTTATCATTTTTCTGGCGGAACAAAAAATAATCCTAAGGCGACGGCTATATGGATTTGTTTACAGAAGCGATAGAAAGTACATTAGAAAGAGAAGGCTTCACGCTAAATAGCTGTCGGTATGCGTACTTTTTCTATAGCAGCGTCAGTCTCGTTATATATAAACAAACCTCGAAAACATGAGGGGGGTATCTCTAGTGTTTAAAGCCTGCTTGAAAAGGGCATCTTGTAAAGGTGCGAGTGTAAGATGTCACTTATACAACCCCCTCAGATCAGAACCAGAATCCGAGGAGAGCAGATCAGGCTCAGAGCAGAGAGCCTATCATTTTCGTAAGTTCTTTCTTCAGTTCTACTTTTTCGATGTTTTCCGCTAGTATCTCCATTAAGAATGCTTGATTTTTATATTCAAAAAATTCTACATCATTCTTTGTGGGAAGTTGACTGATGCTCGTTCTAAAATATCTGAACCTATGATTGCTTCGAACTTCAGTTTTGTTGTAGGTATCACATGCCAAGTTTGTGTATAGTTTTCTTCATCCATCTGAAATTCTTGTTCGAAAGGTTCTATCGTAGTGAATTGAGATTCACCTATGCCGGTTAAGATAATTTTGTTCTTCGCTAGTTTCGTTGGATTGATGATTCTTCTGTTGGTATTTTCTCGTAGTAGACTGACGGTACTTCCGGTGTCGATAAGCGCAGTAATTCTCTGGTTTCTAATTGTTATTTCCTTGGTGCGTAGACTTTCTTGACTGATAGTGACACATGTTGCCGTAGGCTTCCTTGTTTCTCTCGTATAATTCGTTTGAGCGTGATTAGAAACATTTGAACTCGAATATCTTTTTCTCCCGTGAATTCGATTTTGGATCCGTCGATTTGAGTTTTCGTGATTTCCTTCATAATTTCCGTGACTGGCGGATTGAGCATCGTGATGTCGATTGTAACTAGTGGTCGCTGCAACTTTCCTACTTGATCTCTCCTGCTTGAATTTTCGTGGCGATTCAAATTGTTGAAATTTTTCTGGAGCTCTGAAATCTTGTTTTTCCTTAAAATGCGTTTTAACTGGCTTTTGATTTAATGTTCTCTTGACGTCTTCGTAATCTTCAAATTTTTCTGCTAATTCGGCTGGGGAATTTATCGTTGTCCATTCGTCTGGAAGATGTTGCTTAAAGTCGGTAGGAGCTCTACGTTTCATTTGATCTGTGATGATCAGTTTTCTTAATTCTTCAAAATATTCGATTTTTAACCCTGATGCCCCCCCGTCGAAATATGTTGCAAGTTCGTGATAAAAATCGGTCCAAGTGTTGCTATAGACTTTTTGATGCGTGGCAAATAACTGGCGAAACTTTATTGGCGTTAATTTGAATCTTTTTAGCAGCAGTTCTTTTACGTGGTCGTAGTTGTTTGCCACCTCCTCTGGTTCAAGTGCGACGATGTGAGAAATTTCGGAAGGTAAGAGTCGTAACAGATAACTATTGTTTAAACGTCAATAGTTAAACGCTGCTCTTGACATTCGAGTAAGATGAAATATAAGCTCATATTTTCTTTAACTTCATAGTTATGGAGAAATTTGGATATTTCGTTGCTTATAGTAATTTCGAATTGTCGGTTTCGTCGACTGCTGTGTATAATTTGAGTTGATTTTCTAATTTTAATCGCTCTAGCTCAATTAAATGTTGATCTTGACGTCGTTTCCCTTCTATAGCAAGGATTTCTAGACGCAACTTATCTTCAAATTCTTGTTTTCGTTGTGTTTCGGCAAGTGTTTCAAGGCGCATTTTTTCTTCAATTTCTTCTTCCGTTTTTCGCTGTTCTATTATAATTGTAAACACATTTTTTGTTAACTTCTCATCATATTCAGTTTCATTATGATTAAGTCCCTTAGTTTCCCAACTGCCATTGAAAAATCAGGCTTTAGATCTAATTCTTCCGAGAGGATAAATATATTTTCCCGACATCCTTTAGCGAGGTACGACATTTTGAAATTAATATGTGAATAGTTAAATAGAATCAATTTATTTGAAAATTTATACTCTAATCGTTTTTACGTAATAATAACAACAAGTGATTTTAAAATGAGACACGGTTATTATGGTGAATTTTGCTTAATTAATTTGCTTTATATATATGTATATGTACACTGACACTTTCGTTTAAAGGCAAGGATATTTGAAATAAATTGTGAAAATGATATAAATATATCAAATTTCTTTCAGTCTCAGGTCAGACGCTTAAAAATTTTGCATAGATCCCGTGCCGAACGGCCATAAATTTTGTAGACAGTGGATGATGAGATTGTATATCCCGAATCTACGATATTTTGCTCTTACGCAAAGGACTGGTTTGTCTAGGGGAGTAATAATTTCATTACCAGATTCTGTGATTATTTCGTAGGAATTCAATGATGAGGCTCAACTTGTTTTACTTCGTTTAATATTTGGAGAGATCAGTTGGGAAATATTTACACTCTGATCTATATAAAGGTCATCTCTATTAGGAGTAAACAGTTCTGAGACGGGTAGATGGCAGTCTAATTAACTTTATCCGATATCGGCGATGGGTGATGGAATGCGCTCTGGCGTTTGGAGTTTACTTCCGACGCGGGTAAAGTGGAGGAGAAGAGAACGGAAAGTGGAGGAAAGAGAGCAAGAACGAAATGTCGCTCAGTTTTATTCATGAATAGGTGGCACTGCATGAGTTATCACATGACGCTGATTCATGTTACCATCTATCGAGTAAGTGAGGAACTGGGTTTACAGTACATTGGAAAATACAATAAATTTTTTGATAATTAGCTGGAAAATCCTAACACACACACACACACACACTCAATAGCTTCATCATGCTATATGGCGAGCATATATATATATATATATATATATATATATATATATGTATATATATATATATATATGAAAAGAACTTAAAAGTTAATTAAGTAAATTAGACGAATTTCAAATTTCATGGTTGTTTATTCCTTTCTCTGAGAGACGCAGTTCCGCCATTCTGTACGACAAAAAACAGCTGAAGATGGTAGAAAAGCCAGCATTTTCATCATGCATGTTAATTTATAATGGGAACCCTAGGGACTTCTCCAGGTCATATGGAACTCACATGGTGTAAGATTTAGGGATTCCAGAGAATTTCCCTGCCCCTGTCTCGTAGGGATTATTTCTGACGGATTTATGATTTGGGAAATGTTGATTCAACAGATTTTATGAGTGCGTGATGTAATAAATAAAAAGGATGATTTAAAATTGGATCATAAAATAGGAATGAACTCGAGAATGGGAAAATTAGAAAAAATTAAATTACTTTTTCAGTACAAATTTACTGTAATTACTACAAATTTAAGTTAATACTCATACACACATATATATAACAGATCCCTTTCTTTCGACAAAACATAACGACCCATAACCGGTGTCAAGAAACAAAGTAAGTTTCTCGCTTCAATTCAGAATTGATATGTAATTATTCAATAAGAATATCAAATTTTGTCGTTCTAGGGAACTGTTGTATTTAAATTTCCTATTAGCAGCAACAAAACTGTTCGATTAGTTATCCACACAAATAAAGTTCTTCAGTCCTTTGTAAAAAATATAATGTATTATCATCAACTTAAATACAACATTTAGTTATACATCACATTACAAGAAACAACACAGGTTACATAGGAGAGCAAAAGCGTTATCTAATTAAAGTTTGTTTTGTTTTCTCGTTGCTCACTCCAATCAACAGTGTCTACTGGGGAAGTGACGTGGTTTCTACAAGAAAAGTATCCAATTCTGAACACTCACCCCTTTGAGTTTCGGGGCACATAGAACCGAAAATCAACGCTTTATGGTCTGTATCGGGATGAGGTCCAACTATGCGTCCAGCTCTGGTATACACGAGTAGAGTCAGGAATGTCTTGTTTTTCTGGATGATCTTTAGAAGTATCTGGAACCTTGTCCTCGTTGGTGACGTTGCCTCCATCCAGTTCTAAGGGCCATAGTTTTTGAATGGGCCTGATCCCAATACCCGATTTAGTTTTAATCTTGGCTCTCCTTATTATTCTTTGCTTGAATAGACTTAAAGAATTCTTCCCAAGGTCCAATAAATTCTTTTGAGATTATCATTCCAGATTAAAACAATATTTCTAATTTTAGGATTATACATGAGTTTTTGGACTCTTTTTCTTTGATGCAACTGACGCAAGAATTCGTTTCGAAATCTGGCTCGTAAATCTGATATCAGTCTTGTCGCTTGTTTGGTTTTGTCTTATCAGTCGTTTTATTCTGTTCAAGTCCATCGTACTATTGTTACGTGTTTCCTTTAAGAATAAATCAGGTGTTAGCGGGCATAAATCGTCCGTATCGTCACTAACATAAGTTAAAGGTCTAGAATTTAGTTGGCTTTCACAGTCACATGAAACTGTTTCGATTTCTTGACAAATCAAGTAGATGCAACTTAAGACATTTTTCAAAATTCTTTTTAAGAGCCCTATCTACCTTTCTCAAAATCCACCCCAACATGGAGCTGCAGGAGGAATAAATTTCCAGAAAATTGGTGAAAAGGATGCTTTCAATTTTTCTAGATTGATATTCTTCAAAGCGTTTTCGGTTCCGACAGAATTCGTTCCATTATCCGAGTAGATAATTGACAGGGGGCTCTGTGTGCTATAAACCTTCTCAGAGCTAGTATGAAATTATCTGTTGAAAAAGATATCAATAGTCCCAAATGAACTGCTCTATAAACCTCACAAGTGAAAAATTACGATCCACACCTTCTTGATACTAAGGGGCCCGCAACATCCACTTCGATGACTTCAAAAATGGAAGCGTTTTTCACTCGATCTATTGGTAGTGTTCTTTCTGGTACTAAGTCTTTGACAAATTTTGCAGGTTTGGGTTAACTTTTTTTTAGTTCGTCTACTCTTTACTATATCCAATAATTTTCTCTCAGAGCCACCATCAGGGATTGGACTCCAGCATGTCCCAGATCTTGGTGTTTGCACAAAGTAAGACTCTCGACAACATGGTGAGCAATTGGAACTTAAAATTTTCATTGTCTTCTCGAAAAATAAGATTCGTTTTTATTCTCAAATTCTCATTAGCGTCTTTAAAAATTGACAAGGATTTTAGGCGTTGCATTTTCTCTCCTTGGAATGAGTCTTCTTGAACCTTCTTCAATATTTGAAGTTCAGCCTTCTTAAGTTCTTCCTCAGACAATTCTCCTGTTTACTTGTTACATGTTTTAATCTATATATATATAAGCAAAATACCACTGACTGACTCATCACGATATCTCTAAGACTATACAACTGATTGACTTGAAATTTAGTATAGTTACTCATTTTGCTATGTAGACGCTCACTAAGAACGGATTTTATGGAATTCTAATCCAAAATCTAATTTTCATCCTTTAATCTTTTCTTATCTATCTATTATGTCATTTTTGGCGACTTTATCGCTAAAAATGACATGACCAACGTCAAACGGAATATATTTTTTTATATGTATACGGTGTATTGCTACCAATTAAGTATACTTGGCGAGATTTGCGCGTGCGAAATGGAAAAATATCAAATAATTTAATATTGAGGCGCTGATGGAGGATTGACAAGATTTTGGCGAAGAGGCTCTTTATGCGAAATTTCGTGCATGTCGAAAATAGGAAACGTACATATTTAGCGATAGAAATAAATAAATCTGGAATCCCACGGTTGGTGAAAGTGTAGATCAGCTTCAAAACTTAGTGGGATTTCGAAAAATACTAAAATGGCGACTTCTTATAGGGTAGCGCATATGCAAGACAATCCGCTGAGTAGGATGTATTATAGGTTTGTCATATATAATGTAAATGTTGAGCCCCGAAATTCCTACATTTAGAGATTTATCACCAAATATCTTCCACCGCCAAGCCGAAGCATTTCAATGACCTTGCATTGTGAATATTAAAAAGCTATACTATTGTAACCCCAGCTGATTTCTGACCGCTTTGCTGAGCAAACGATAATTTTTTATTGTTGTGGAACCTAGACGTAAGTTTTAAATTTATGAGAAAAATATTTTATTATTAATAATGATTGATAAATTACATTTGTAAATCTAAACGCAATCTTACGAAGATATTGAAGTTGGCTTTTAACAAATGAATAATAAAGGTATGTTATTCATGTCATTGATAAAAAAAATAAGTATGTTAGCTATCAAAATATTTATTTCGATATACGCATAAATTGTAACCTAATGTAAATATTATGCAAAAGTTTTGTTTTTGTATTTTGACAATTTTTAGTTTTTATTTTCTAGGAAATAAACGTTTTTGATTTTTTAAAATGGCTGGATATTTTATTGTTTTCATAATACAGAATTATTCTTATTGCTATGATTTTTTTAAGAGATATTCTGTCTTATTCAATTGCAATTCCAGATATGCTGCTAGCGTAATAGAGTAATCCCTTTGCAAAAAGGATAACGTAATACGGGTGACTTTTTGCTAAAAATTTTTATTATACTTTATTTTTTTGTTAGTATTTTTTGTTGAATTTTTAAATAATTTGATTTTAAAAAATTAATTTCGGTTATATTTCTTAACTTGAAAAGTATTTCATTGTAGGTTAATAAAAATTGATTTTTCATATTTACTTTTCAGTTATAGTTTTAATAATGGATGTTAAATATATTTGGATAGATGGAATACCTACTCCTTTCCAAGTTTTTAAAATTCTTGGCGACGGAGCATGTTTATTTTCGTCTCTGTCTTTGCTGGTGTTCGGTGACATATCGATAAATGTATAAAATGAGAAATATTGTTTCTCACGTGTTTAAGAACTGGGATCGGTTTAAATGCTACACTCAAATGCTATCTGGCGCCTCTTATAATACTAGCGATTTATACTTTACCGAAATATGTAAACCAAACACGTATGGATCTATTTGCGAAATTATGGCGGCGGCAGAGCTATTTCCCTATCAGTTCGAAGTGTATCAAAGTGACTGCCTTATAGCTTCTGTTGGTGAAGCAATTCAGAGGGGGGGGGGGGG
>BMAW01126146.1:110953-123353 GCA_019974015.1 Nephila pilipes
GTGTGTGTGTGTGTGTGTGTGTGTGTGTGTGTGTGTGTGTGTGTGTGTGTGTGTGTGTAAAATGTTTTATGATTATATTTTCATACTTTGTTGTTTAGGAGAAGATTAATGATGACATAATGTGGTATATTTGATTAGCCTTACTTCTTAAACGATCAGCATGAGTTATTTACTTGGGCTATCAGCACCTAAGTAGAATTTTAATTAGTGGAAAATTTCGGAGATGATGTATGTGAATGTAATAGAAGTTCCTCTGAAATAATTTTTATATGTAAACTTCAGTGTATTATTTGTATGAGTTTGTTTATGTTATCGTATGCATATATTGTAATTCCTTTAGTTTGTAATCTTTCTGAAATGCATTTTACTAACGTAAAAGATCTTAACGGGAGGAGTTGTGACACAGCTCCGTAAACATATTTTGTTGTTTTGTTACTGTATTCTTGGAAATGTTATACTCCCTTGAATGACGTCATTTCCCCTTGCAACGGAAATTGTTACGCTGCTCCGGAGAATCGGCTCTTCAATCTGAATCCGTGCACTCAACAGTAAGTTAAACAGAGACATTCAACACTTTTCCAGAATGAGAAAACACATTGAGGCCTCTCGCCTGGTCTAGAAACACCCTTTGGAGGAAACCTCCGGCTCACAAAACCTTTCACCATTCCGCCCTGAATCAGCAGTGTTGCTGTAGCTCCCTGAAAAGCGGAAGTTATAGCTGATAGCCTTCAAAGCAATTCAGAACCAAATGAAGACTGAGAATCCAGGTCTCAGCTCATACCTACACTAAAGTCCATAGGTTTTTAGCCTCCCCACCTGCCTAGACCTGGAACAGTCAGGCTGTGAAATTTTGGACTTCTTCATAAAGTAAAATTAAAAGGCTCAAGTTAGATTTAATTTCTAATCATTCTTAAAATCTCCCATAAATTTATTTTCTTCCTCACGCTGCTATTTAACTTTTAATGGAAATTACCCTGGGCAGGAAGATCGCCGTGGTGAGACCATTCTCAAGTCTAATTCAGATGATTCAAGAACCTCAAAATTATCGCCCCATATCAGTTACTCAGCATATAAGATATGTTGTGATCAGCATTCAGTTCTGTTCAGGAATATTGTTATTTCAGGTAGCATGGTTTGTTCCCAAGTGCTCTACAGTAACACAGTTACTTAGAGTTACACCAGTCCAGCAAGGCACCAATAACAAGCCACGGGTATGCTTTTATCAATATTGCCAAAGCTTTTATTAAAATTTGGCATGATGGGCTCAAGATGATGTGACTTGGAATTTCGGACCAACTTATCAAAAGGTATTCCTCGTTCTTGACTCTCATCGTTTAGGGTTCGAGTCGGAAATGCAGTCTCCCTCCGTCCAATCTTAAGTTTAGTCATGAGGATCGATTTTAGACCAAGAATTTTCTTTGTACGTAAATGACATCCCGAAGGCTTCAACATTCATAAGTGTATGCTGTCTTACTACTATTATGTCCCAAGACATCTGCAATCGGAAAATTATTGCAAGATTGCAGAGATACATTTCTCGTTTACAACAAAGGCTCATTGAGAATTAAAGTTAATGCATCTAAAGTAACGCCTGCTCTTTACGAAGCAACGGTGTATTGGCTGAATTTGCCAGCAGTACCATTTTGACCAACCCGTCCTGGGTCACTGAATAAGTACCAGGGACAATTCTGAACGCCAAGATTAACTTTTTGCTCCTACATCGAAATGCCAATCAAGGCTATCAGGTGAGCAGTTTGCTCAGCGATTTCTCGTAAGAGCAAGCTGGCGATCAATTTTAAAATTTTGCTCTAGAGTCGATCTTAAGACCGATCATGACGTCGCCTATTTGGGCGTCTGTATACCCTTCTGAAACGACTGCGTCTTTCAAAACATCCACCTTAGGAAAATGATAAATGCACCTGGTTTGTCAGACAGAGTCCTGCATAAAGACCCACAAACATTGAAGTAATTCTCGAGGTTATTAAAACAATCATTAAATTTCTTTAAGAGGATCCCTCAAATACCTAATGCACTGCTTCAGCAACTCCCGCGTATGCGTCAATCATCTTCGCAAGACCGAGCCATATATGTTCACTTCTATAGCCCTAAAGGCTGCGAACGTATTGAAATGGTATTGGTGATATCCTGCTTATTTTCCAAAGTTGGGACTTCACATCGATAAGTGGCAATGCCCCATGAGTCAAAATGGACCTCGCGTAACACTGTCGATCACTTTCAAAATTTTAAAATCTTTAAATCACAGAAATTTAGACACTTTAACTTATAATTGCATTTTCTAGATTAGAAACATTTCAGTCACCAGGCGTCGCTAATTGTATAGCTCAATTACTTATTTGTTTCAAACTCATCTCCTCGCGTTTTAAATTTTCCTTCAAAATTTCTTCATTTTCTCTAAATTGGTTTCGGTACAGCATTTCTTTTAATTTAATTTTAACTCTCAAAATCCGCGGACGACAGCCTTCTCGCAGCCGTTTTCATTTGAACAGAGTCCACCCTAAGTCTCTCTTCCCATTGCTATATGCTCCTTAGCTTACTGCTGGCGATCCAGTAGCAATGCGTGCTTTCTTAGCTTTATTCTCCAACTTTGTTTCAGCAGTTCCTCCTCTGCCAAGACGCCCAGCGCATTGCCTTGATCACAATTATAGTTAGTTACAATTAAGCTAAAATTTTATTAAATGTTTGCCCCAACTTTTAATAGTAATTTTGATGAGAGGTAAGTTTTATTTTAAAATAGAAGACCTCGTAAGCATAGCCGTTACCGTTTACGCTGCCTCATATTTAGTAAAGGGGAGATAGTATCTCCCCTTTGTGAGTACAATAGTTTTATGAGGCCTCATGTGGTGTGGGGAGTGCCCGGTGTTCCCAGAGGGGGAATGAAATTTTTCCCTCAATCCTAAAAGCGCCGAGAGGAAAGAATATTTTGACTTATTAAAATTATTGAAATATTAGTTAAAACTTCTCGCTAACGTCTAAATATTGCATTGTTAGGCCAGTACGAACGATTCCCAAAATTTCAAAGCTCTAGCTTGATGGGAAGTTGGTTAAATTAACGATCGAAAATTTGATGACACACACACCAAGTGAAATTCAGAAAAACGTTGTAAAAAAGGATAGTTTCGGTTTAGAAACGGAGGCGCAAAAAGTTACTGTCTGTGATTGGCTAAAAAAAAAACACCCAACAAAGCTCCGTGAATGTGATATTGCGGGGGTGTAATGCAGAGAGGGAAAAAGTAATCCAGACGGAAGGAGGGAAGAAAAGCTGGTCGACTGTTATGCCGAATAATGTGGCAAATTCGGAATAGTAGCTCAGACGAAAGCTACAAATTGAAAAAACCATCATCAGAGGAATGTATAACGAAAAAAAAAAAAAACATCAGGTGATCCGCAATCCGTATTCGTGTGGCAAATTCGAAACGGTAGCCCCGGCGAAAGCAACAAAAGTGAAAAAAAACATGATCAGAGGAAAGTATAACGAAAAAAAAAATTAGGTGATCCGGAATCCTTATTCGTGTGGCAAATTCGAAACGGCAGCCCCAGCTGTAAGGTTCACATAAAGTGAATCGATGAAATAATTGTAATCGTATTCTTATTACTTTATGTTATACACAACGAATGTTGGCAACGTATGAATATAGTCGATACGAGATGTAAACAGAACTATTACGCTTATTCTAATTAAATGTTTCTTTTTACTAATCTGTTTTTATTTAGGAACTAGTCGATTATAAACAAACCTTATATGGCGTAGTCGGTATCTAAAGAACTTTCGCGAAGTTTATCATCAACAAAAAAAAAAAAACCTTCTTAAAAATTGTACGCAGTCGCTAAGCCTAAAATTGTGTGGACCCTCTAAGCCTAAAATTGTATGCAGCCTCTAAGCCTAAAATGGAATCTTCAGACATTACTCGCCAAGGATCATAATCTCCCCAAGATTTTTTTTTTTTTACCTGGAAGATCTCCATTACAACAACTTTCCGCATAGTAAGTGAAGTTCTTAAAATTTCAATAGACTCTTATTTTCTTTCTGACAAAATTTAATAAGAATATTCTGACGAGTAATAATTATTCTGAAAATAAATTAGTTTTGTGTTTGCTTCGTACAAAAAACGTCGCCAAGCAATTTTCGCTAAATTCTTCTTTTTTTTTTCTTCTGGAACAGAGAACAAAAAAAAAATGTCAACAAATGCTGATATCATTTTTGATTCTTTAGAATCACATCCGCTACAAAATTTATCGATTGTTCAACTGATAAAAGAATTGCGTTTAAGAAATCTTTCGCTAACCGGAAACAAAAATGATTTAGTGCTGCGTATTGTAGAGGATAATAATAAAAGAAAAAACGAAGGAACTTTGGATGAATTAAATACTCTTCGTATGCAGTATTTTAATGATGAGGAGACACCTTCTGACGGAAATTTATTGATGGAAATTGAATCTTTACGAAAACAAGTAGAACTTTTAAGTAATTCTTCTACACAATCCCCACTTCCTATGCCTCCACCTTCCCAAATAGATCCGAATATCGCAGCTATTCTCTCTACATTAATGGAAACGGAAAAACAATTTTTAGAAAGGCAAGCAAATTCAAATGTAATTCAAATCACATCTACAAATGATACTGTAAATTCAATTCAAATATTTAAGGGTGAAATAATTGAAAATGCCCTTGAATGGCTAAAAGAAGTTGAAAGAATTTCAACTTTAGCTAACTGGTCTGACGAATTAAAATTAACAAATGCTATTTCTCGTCTCTCGGGATCTGCTAAAAATTGGCAATTAACAACAGGAAAAAATTTTAATGATTGGATTACCTGGAAAACTGCTCTCGCCTCAAGATTCAAAAGGCGTATTACAATGCAAGAATTTTTGGCTCACCAAAGTGAACGAAAATTGAAGCATAATGAAAGTTTAGTGATTATATTTATTCAAAAGAGGCTCTTTTGGAAAAAGCTCCCTTCACCATTCCCCAACCTGACCGTATTTCTATGATCATTGGTAATATTACAGAAGAAAAATGGCAAATTGCATTAGCTACTCAAAATTTGAATACGGTTGAAGAATTAATTGACAGGGCAACTGCACTTGATGCTATTCGCAGGGCAAAACAAGAGCATAAGAAACATTCTACAAAATCTCAAATTAGATCTTCTTATACATATGATGAGCAACGTCGTAAATACAATCCAATAACTGATGACATTCGAGATATTACTTATTGGAGATGTGGAATTAAAGGTCATGCTTCTTTTATGTGTAGTTTACCTCCTCCTCCTCGTGGTTCAACCATAGCTCAACCAAGAAATACGCCACGACAAATTCAGTATTCCAACAGTCAAACTAGTGCCCAATTCCCGTCTTCTAGCAGTTCAACTAGTTCTAATAATCACGCATGAGTCGAAACCACCAGTTTGAACTCTTCGAATTCCTGCCGCAACAACAATAATCGCAACTCGACATCTGGAAGATCTATAACCGCAAATAATCCTTCCATAAATTGTATTAATTAGAACTCAAACGAATAGGCGTGCATTAATACCTGTTATTATTAATAAGGATACAGAAATTCAAGCCCTTTGTGATCCATGTGCAGATATCACAGTCATTCAAGAATCTAGTGTCCCAAGTGATATTGTCATTCACCCGTGGAATGATGGGCAGTTCCAAGTTGTTGACCATGAAATAAAGCCAATAGGTTGGATTTCTTTAAGCATAATTGTTGGAAATGTGGAGCATATGATACCTAAAATTGGAATCTGCACTCAGCTTCCATTTAAACTTATTTTAGGATTCGATTGGCAGCAACAAGTTCAAGCTAGATGCACTTATGACCCTAACGGCTCATTATGTATTTCTACTCTAACTTCATTTCATTTGTACGAATGTATTCATGCTTCAAAACCTAGCATCAATTGCGTCGCTCTTAATCAACCCTTACTAGATGATGTTACTTTGCCAGAAGCCACATTCAATATAGTTTCTTCCGAAACAAATCTCATCGCTAAATCCGCAGGACTTTCTACAACTCAACAAACTCAACTTGATGCAGTAATTGGAAAATTTACTGACGTTTTTTATGCTAATGATGATAACATTGGACTATGTCCACATGTGGAATTCAAAATCGAATTACAACATGAAAAGCCAATTAGATGTAGACCGTATAGACTTTCAGAGCCTGATCGCCAGTTTCTAAAAACGCAAATTCAAAAATGGTTAAAACAAGAAATTTGCCGTCATTCCAACTCACCGTACGCAGCTCCTACCTTCATTGTAGATCAGCCCTTCCATGAAAGTACTCCAAGGCGAGTTGTGGTAGATTTTTCTCGCACCATTAATTCCATTACGAAGATTGATCCGCACCCAATCGACCAGATGGAGGATGCGATTAAACGCACCGCAGATGCTGCAGAGGAAAATATCGAACCCGAGCCATGCATCGAATTCAATCAGCCCATTGTGAAACAGAATAGCCCTTTTCAAACTCCGAAGTGCAAACGATTTCGAAGGGTGGCCAGAAAAATGAGGTGGAAGAGAGGGAAACGCAGAACTCTGTGTTCGGAAGTGAAAAGAAGACTCATCAAAGAAAAGAGTAAGTTGAGACCTAGTTTGCAAAAACTTGAGTGGAAACGCGTAAAGAAGAGACTGCATAAAGAGTGGAAAACGAGAAGGACCTCTTTGGTGCAATGGGTAGATAGATTCTCCGGAAGCTTCATAAACGACGTGCCACGTGAGGATCAACTTGACCTTCTAAAGTTGGCCAGGAGCGAAGCTGCAAATTCTGTGTATGAAACGCATTTGACGATTAAACGCAGATTTGATCTTCATCGCAGAACACACTCGTTTAAGCCAGGAGATCTCATATTATACGACTCGCCGAGAAAAGGAGATCATAAACTCTCTCCAAATTTCAAGGGGCCATTTGGGATTGTACGTCCAGTCGGAGCCGTATGTTACGAGATCAAGTCTACGACACAGCAGAACAAATTTATAAAGGTTGTCCACGTACAACATCTTCGCCCTTACTTTAAACGAAATACACCAACCATCGAGGAAAACAGTACAGACGAAGAGACTGAGAGGTATTAAGCCGACATCAAAAGTTTTGTTTCTTTTAAGCTTCAATTTTAAAATTTATTTTTGTCTATATAAATTTCATATTGAGCGGGGCCGAATGTAAGGTTCACATAAAGTGAATCGATGAAATAATTGTAATCGTATTCTTATTACTTTATGTTATATACAACGAATGTTGGCAACGTATGAATATAGTCGATACGAGATGTAAACAGAACTATTACGCTTATTCTAATTACATGTTTCTTTTTACTAGTCTGTTGTTATTTAGGAACTAGTTGATTATAAACAAACCTTATACAGCGAATGCAACAAAAGTGAAAAAAAAAATGATCAGAGGATTGTATAACGAGAAAAAAAAATCAGGAGATCCGGAATCCGTATTCGTGTGGAAATTCGAAAGTGTAGTCCCGGCGAAAGCAACCAAAGTGAAAAAAAAATGATCAGAGGATTGTATAACGAAAAAAAAAAAAACAAAAAACATCAAGTGATCCGGAATTCGTATTCGTGTGTCAAATTCGAAACGGTAGTCCCGGCGAAAGCAACAAAAGTGAAAAAAAACATGATCAGAGGAATGTATAACGAAAAAAAATATCAGGTGATCCGGAATCCGAATTCGTGTGGAAAATTCGAAAGTATAGACCTGGCGAAAGCAAAAAAAAGTGAAAAAAATATGATCAGAGGAATGTATAACGAAAACAAAAATGTCAGGTAATCCGGAATCCTTATTTGTGTATAAAATTCGAAACGGTAGTCCCTGCAAAAGCAACAAAAGTGAAAAAAACTTCAGGTGATCCGTAATCCTTATTCGTGTGGCAAATTCCGAACGGTAGCCCCGGCGAATGCAACAAAAGTAAAAAAAAAAAAAAAAAGACCAGAGGATTGTATAACGAAAAAAAAAACATCAATTGATCCGGAATCCGAATTCGTGTGGCAAATTCGAAAGAGTAAACCCGCGTAAAGCAACAAACGTTAAAATAAAATTGTTAGAGAAAGGTATAAATATTAAAAAAAAAAAAAAGCTCGTAACTTAAAATTAAAAATCATGTATCATATGTCTTATTCGAAAGGGTTGCCACGGCTAAAGCCATCGCAGTGGATAGATGGAGAGAAAGCATGGTAGCCACAATTGTCAAAATATCGCCAAACAATTCCTGTCGCTAAGGGGAGGTTACGCTAAACTGCATTCCAACCCCACGAATATTCAATTATTGTGAAATGTCTCATTTAAAAACCGCTATTGAAACTCATAATTTGTTGAAAGAAATATACGATATGAATGTTTATCTCATGCACTTTTTTTTGAGTGGTTCAAGCGTTTACAAGATGACTGAAGAGAAGATGAAAATGATTTAAGCCCGGGCCACAACTTCCACGTCATAAACGGATGACACTATCAAAAAATCGGTAATCTGATTCTATCTGTTACGTATTCGTGCGATTGTTAAGACTGTAATTGACAAAGTATTTGTGCAGCAAATTTTACATAACAATTTTAACAAGCAAAAAGTGTGTACCAAAAAGATGCCTAAGATTCTCACGTTTGAAAAAGAAGCTCGCAAAAATGTTTGCACTGACACTTTGAATGCCATTGAAAATGACCCAGACTTATTAGAATGGATACTAACTTGTGAAGAATCATGGCTTTTGTTTATGATCTTGAAACCACGATGCGCCAATTTATGCACTGGAAGAACACATCTTCACCGATAGTCAAAAAATCTCGAATGAGCAAATCAAAATTCATAGAAATGATGATTGGTGTTTTTTTTCCCCGATATTCATGGAATTAGGTACCTTCAATGGGTTGCGAACTATTAATCAACATTACTACCTTCGTGCTCTCCGCGAAAGAATAAGGAAAAAATGACCCGCATAGGGGAAGGACAAGTTTTGGGGTCACCAAAATATTGCATGTCGAGATATCTCCAGCCTAATACAGCATCTCAGTGTTATTCACTGGATTTTGCGCCATGCGACAAATATCTGTTTCCTAAGATGCAATCTGCATTAAAAGGAACACGATTTGAGCCGATTGAAGCTGTGAAAGAGAAACGGCACCCGCCTTGAAGGAGCTCACAGAACTTTCAGCGCTGTTTCGAACAATGGAAGATTTGAATGGAGCGTTCTAGAGGAGCGATCTATATCGAAGGTGATATGTATGAAGGTAAATATGTATGAATTCGAAACAAATGTTTGTACAGTGTCAGTCTCGTTATTTAATAGCCTTACTTAGTATCAGTAAATTTAAAATGTTTATACACCCAGTAATTGTAAGTATGATTATTATAACTCCAAGAAATCAGGGTTTTGTTTCAACATTAATTAATTAATTTAATTCTCTCACAGTTCTAATTTATTTTTTAAACCGATGAGGAAAAATAGAATATATGAGATTGAAATCCTTTTGACATATTCACAACAAAAAAAGTTTATTTATCTTCGGAAAAGAAACCGTTTATAAAATTACCATTTAGCGTTTAATTATCTGATCACAATAAAACTCTAGTAAATTAATATTATTGGTAAAAATTATCTCTCGAAATGGTTTTAAGTATAATTCAAAATAATTTTTTAGGTTGCCTTGCTTTTCGAATTCGCATCAGATGTCCCTGTTGTATTCCAAAATGATCAGCACAAAGCGCAATATTCATAAATATTGTAAGCGTGTTTCTAATATTCCCGCCTCTTACCTCGATTTCTTTTCTTTTTTTCTTCCTTTATCCTTAAGGTCAGCTGTTTTGTAACTACTGCAGGAATCGTGACAGCTGACGAACAGACGAGGTTGCTGGATGAAGGAGGGGTTTCAAATACTGAGGGGGGTCGGCACTCTAGTGGCAGCACGCCGCTTCGTGACGTCACAATGAACTTAGTTCCGCAGCCCGTGGTTAGAGGACCAGCTGTTTAGTTCGCACTTCAGTCGGTGGTTCCTTGCATTTTAGCACTTTTATTCCACCGACATCTGTTCTTATATTTTTTCAGCCTCCCCCGAACAAAGAATACGTAATTCGAAATGCACTTTTTTTCTTCTTAAAAGGGTAGTCTGGAAAGATACCGGAAACCAACTTTCTAATACAAGAAAGGTTAGAAAGTACCGTTTTTTTTATTTTTTAAGTACAAGTATGATTTGTAGAAGAGTATGAAGACGTTTGAAAAAAAAATTGTCGCACTCGTTTGTCATACTTTTCAGTCATAATAGTCGAACTACAGAGTTCTATGTGTGTGTAGTCATGTACCAGGAAAAGATTTTCTGCCATTTAACATTCCTTCACAAAAACTAAAAATAAATTAGTAGTTTTGTGCTTATAAATATCAATTTTTTCATATTTTGTTATACATTTCCATATTTCTTTTAGATACGTTATCTATTTGCCATTTGAGGATTTCAAACAGAAAGAAATTGTATCTGTAAAGATTCATTATTTTTAAAAGGGCTATAATATTAATCTAGGTAACTCTAAAACAGTAATAATTTTTAGTGGATTCCAAGGTGCTTTATAGTGCCTTATAAGCATAGTCGACGACAATGAAATGCTGGTAAAACGTCAGGAAAGAGATGCCTTTGGTTTAAATGTAGAAGAAAAGAAACATACATGACACATGAGCTGGCACCCCCTCTCCTAACTTCCACACCACGCCACGGAAGGACTTATTTTTTCATTTTATATTTTTCTGATATTCCTATCGGTTTCAAAGATATAGCCATTCAAAGTGAAGTCACTGTGAATGGCTGAGTGTAGTCACAGAGTATAGATTACGTTTAAATTTGCAGATTGATTGTCACTTATAGCAGTGGACAGTTAAAAGTAAGTTCTTTTAATAAAGGTTTTCTTACGTGAATAACCAAAATAAATTTTAAATTATGCAAAATTTTATTTTTACAATCGTTTTCTCGCGAATTTTTTTTCTCCTTTTTTACATTTTAGACAAGATAGATCAAGTAGTTATATATAAATGATGGTAGTTATACGTACCTTTAAAAAGTCATTTTGTTCAGCCTGAATTTGAGTCAATAATACTGTTACATTTTATAAATATGTCTATATTTTAAAATGTCGAAACAACAGGTTTTATTCATGATGTTTGTGGCCTACAAAGTAAATTAAACCAAGTTAATAATACATATTTGTAAAATAATGATTTAATTAGCATATGAGAGGTTTTTTATGTCGGCTATTACAGTGGTTAGGAAATTATTCAAATTTCTAACTTTAAATTCATTTTTCTCAAAACATCAAATATTTCACTATTTCAATCGTATCTACGAAACAAATCCAAACTTGACAAAATTGATGAGATGAATGTCCTTTTGATATTTTAATAAATCACGTACACACATAACACTTATCAGGATGTCCATTCTATTAAAAAAACTTTGTTTTCTCCCCGTCTGGAGCCTGCACCCAGGCGCGCTCACACATCAAGTTTCGTAACAGCTTTGTCCAAATTTCATTTAAAACGTATGAAACACTAATCATCAGAAATGGATAAAAATTTGTACATACCTTCTCATTATTATTCTCTAGAACCTAAACCTAAATTAAAAGTAATTTAGCAGAAAACATTTTTTGAAAAAGAATTTTAATTTTCAAAAACTTCAAAATCTTACGATTTTTAAACTTTAACTTTTTTTTTTAAAAACAATTAAATACTTTTTTTGAAAATAAAATAGATTCAGCGCCTGAAAGCAAATGTTAAGTTTAATTTGAGACTATTTTGGTGATATTCGCATAATATTAAACTGTACTTTTTACATGAAGTGAAACTCACATTTCTTGGGGGAAAAGTTACAGTCTTAAAAATACAGGCAATAACTTTTTTTAAAAAAATAGATTTTTGTATTTAACTATCAAATTACTCATATGAAATCATTTGAAATTCACAAAAACAATTTCATCTATTTGAGGTAATTTTTATGCATAATACAGAAGTTTTTTTTTTAAAAAATACATTTCAGACACATTTTTTAAAAGTTATAGGTCCTAACACCCCTTTAAAAAAGAAATTTGAAGAATATTACTCGAGTAGAAAGCTTTAGTCATTTAATATGCTATGGCCTGAATTGAAATCTTACAGAATTCTAGAGTTTTATTTCATGAAACTTAACGCTTGGAATATGTAGTTCCTTGATGACATGAATATTTTTCTGAAAGATCTTAACGCCTTTTAAATTTTTCACGAGTATAGTTTTCATGTATTTACGAATTTTAGAACAATAGAAAACTAAGTTAAAAATTTAAATATTTCTTTGAACATCTTTGGTTTTTTTTTTTTTTTTTTTTTTTTTTTTTTTTTTTTTTTTTTT
>BMAW01126146.1:123425-218503 GCA_019974015.1 Nephila pilipes
AAAAAAAAAAAAAAAAATGTAACGACAATGACGATAAATTACGAGGTACCTATTTAACAATTTAAATTTATCCTCTCATCAGAAAAAAGAAAAAAATTTGAACAGAATTAGTTGTTTCTTCTTAACTGTTAAAAGCTATCAAAATTTAGGTTCAAGGTAGAGAAGGCCTAATCACCAACGGTAACGGTAACGGCTAAGTTTACGAGGTTTCTATTTTATTAATAAAACTTACCCTCCCATCAGAATTAATATTTAGAGAGAAGTGCATCATTAATTATAAAATTAAACTTAATTGTAAACAGCTATAATAATTGTGGTCAAGGCAACAAGCGCCTGGGCGTTCGGCAGATTGAGGAACTGCCGAAACAGAGTTGGAAAGTAAAGTTATGAAAGCGCGCATTGCCATTGGACGCTGTAGCCAGTAAGCTAAGGAGCATATATAGCAATAGGTGGAGTGAACGTTAGGGGTGGGACTTCAGTTCGCAGTCGAAAACGGCTGCGAGAAAGCTGTCGTTCGCGGGATTTTGAGAAGTTATAAATAGGTGAAAAATAAGTTAAAATTAAATTGAAATAAAAAGAAATGCCGTACCGAAACCAATTTAGAGAAATATGCAATTAGAAATTTTGAGGGAAAATTTAAAACGCGAGGAGATGAGTTTGAAAAACAAGAAATAAGCAGAATTGAGCTATGCGCCACTAGCGACGCCTGGTGACTGAAAATGTTTCTAATCTTAGGAAAATGCAATTATAAGTTAAAGTGTCTAAATTTTCAAGATTTAAAGATTTTAAAAATTTTGAATGTGATCGACAGTGTTACGCGAGGTCCATTTTGACTATGGGGCATTGCCACTTATCGATGTGAAGTCCTGAATTTTGAAAAATAAGCAGGATATCACTAATGCATTACTTCAATACGCTCGCAGCCTTTTTAGGGCTGGGAAGTGAACATATAGCGCGGCTCTCGGTCTTTTTTGCGAAGATGCGATTGACGCATCATACGCGGGGAGTTGCTGAAGCAGTGCATTAGGTATTTGAGGGATCCTCTTAAAGAAATTTAATGATTGTTTTTTAATAAACTCGAGAATTGCTTCAATGTTTAGATGTTTAGGTCTTTATGCAGGACTTCGTTCCGGACAAACCAGGGTGCATTTATCATTTTCCTAAGGTGGATGTTTTGAAAGACGTGCAGTCGTTTCAAATGGGTGGTTGCAGCGGACGCCCAGACAGGCGATGCATACAACATGATCGGTCTTAGGATCGACTTGTAGAGAAAGATTTTGTGCCTGATCGCCAGCTTGCTCTTACGAGAAATCAAGCGAGTGAGCAAACTGCTCATTCCGATAGCCTTTTGATGGGCATTTCGGATGTGGTGGGCAAAAGTTAATTTGGCGTCTAAAATTAACTCTAGGTACTTATATTCAGTGACCCAGGGGACGGGTTGGTCAAAAATGGTGACTGCTGGCAAATTGCCAATACACCGTTGCTTCGTAAAGAGGAGGCAAGCGCTTTTAGATGCATTAACTTTAATTTTCCAGTCAATGAGCCAGAGCTGTAAACGAGAAATATATCTCTGCAATCTTGCAATAATTTTCCGATTGCAGATGTCTTGGGACATAGTAGCAGTGTCATCAGCATACATTCCTAAGTGAATGTTGGAAGCCTTCGGGATGTCATTTACGTACAAAGAAAAAATTCTTGGACTTAAAATCGATCCCTGGGGGACTCCACTAAGGATTGGACGGGGGAGGAGACTGCATTTTCGACTCGAACCCTGAAACTGCGAGAGTCAAGGAACGAGTGAATAATTTTGATAAGTTGGTCCGAAATTCCAAGTCACATCATCTTGGAAATGAGCCCATCATGCCAAATTTTATCAAAAGTTTTGGCAATATTGATAAAAAGCATACCCGTGGCTTTTAGCATACCGTGGTGGAAAAGCCTTGTTGTACCGTCTCAGTAACTCTAAGTAACTGTGTTACTGTAGAGCACTTGGGAACAAAACCATGCTGCTCTGGAATAACAATATTCCTGGAATTGCAGAACTGGTCCAGGCGTTTCAAAATAACACATTCATATGCTTTGCTCAGCGAACTGAGTAACGATATGGGGCGATAATTTTGAGGATTTGAATCATCGGAATAGGGCTTGAGAATGGGGACCACCACGGCGATCTTCCAGGCCTTAGGGAAGTAGCAGTTCTCCATTGAAAAGTTAAAGAGCAGCGTGAAAAGAAAAACAAATTTAAGTGGGAAGTTCTTAAGAATGCGATTTGAAATTAAATCCAATCCCGGAGACTTCTTAATTTTTGTTTTATGAATAAAGTCCAAAATTTCGATAGCCTGTACTGGTTCCAGGTCTAGACATGTGGGGGAGGCCAAAAACCTTTGGACTTTACTTTTAGTATGAGCTGAGAATCTGGGATTCTCGTCTTTATTTGGCTCGAATTGTTTTTGAAGGCTATCAGCTATAACTTCCGCCTTTTCAATAAGAGCTACATCAACACTGCCGAGGGCGCCCTTCAGGGGCGGAATGGTGTGAAAAGGCTTTTTGGGTCGGGAGGTTTCCCTCCAAAGGGTGTTTGTATCAGGCGAGAGGCCTTCAATGTGTTTTTCCCATCTTTCCTGGGAAAAGTGTTGAATGTCTCGTTTAATCTCATTGCTAAGTGCACGGAGTTCAGATTGAAGAGCCGGATTCCTACATCTTTGCCAGACTCTCCGTACATAATTTTTGCGACGAATTTTGGTTCTGATTTCTATAGGGAGTCTCAGAGGAGGAGGTTTAAATTTTGGTTTTGAGGCCGTCACAAGTGCCTCGGAAATAGTTACACCAATTTGCTCTATGGAATTTTCAATATCCTCATTGCTGGAGGTTTTTGGAAAAAGGAGGGGTTTTGAATTTAAAATAAATTTAAAGTTCTCCCAATTAGTAGAGAGTTGCTCTGGTAATTTTAAAAACGCAGAGTTAGTATTAAGAGTCAAAATGACCGGTAAATGATCTGAACTCAGATCATGAATGCCTCTTATATCATAATTAAAAGGAATATTTTTAAAGATTGCAAGATCAGTAATAGAATCCCTAACCCCCGGTCGGGATGTAGGGTTAATGTGCGTAGGGGTGTACGGTGCAACAACCCTAGCACCAGGAGTTCTGCTTATAACATTTTTGAGTTTATGGCCAAAAGTATTTGATCTTGAATCATGCCAATCTTTATGACAGGCATTCATATCTCCAGCAATGATTACATTTTGTCCAGAATTAAGAAGTTTAATGAAGTCCTCCTCTGGAAATTGGCATTGATTAAGAGGGGTACTGCGAATATAAGCAGAAATTATTCGCAATGGTGGGTAGTTATTAATTTTAATTTCGATAGCAGTTGCATCAATATACTGTAACCTCGGTAAGAGGACTCTGCAATGTTCATAATTACTTTTACAGTATAAAGCAGTACCTCCGTGAATACGAGGAGTTAAAGTTATTCTATCGTCTTTGTAGAGACGATAGTTGGCGATCTGGGGTTCATGCCCCGGTTGGAGCTTTGTTTCTTGAACCAAAAACAGATCAAACTTATGCTCTGTGACGAAGTCTCTGACTTCGTCAATCTTGGAACGCAGACCATTTGCGTTCCAGAACCCAAGAGAAATGTCGTGCACGTCTCGATTAAATTTTATTGTTGGGGTAAAGCGCGATATGCGCGGCCGTACTTTAGGGCGACATAGACCTCGAAAATAATATAGGCCTTGTCGTCTGCTCCCGTTACTTAACGGAGAGCGGGGAGATGCTCCCTGAATGCCTGAGCAAAAAGTTGCTCGTCGACATTTGCGTCACTGGCGATAGCCATAACTGCTCGGAAAATTTCCCCAAAATTTCCCGAGCTGGGAGTAGTCGCAGAATTTTGAACAGGGGCGGAATGAACCGTGGTCTGTCCAGTTAAAATTTGGGAGTAAGAAACCTGTGGGGTGACATATCGATAACTCTCGAGAGGACGCTGGCTCATGGAAGAGTTAACATTTTTTGGTGAAGGGGCCGAATTTTTGTTTTTTAAATTTTTGTTTGAAATTTTATTTGTTAATTTAGGGCTTGAATTTTTGCTCTTAGGGAATCGGGAGCATTGGCGCCAATTCGCCGCGTGATCCCCGCCGCAATTTACACACCTTAAAGGAGTGTCAAAGTCATTGGGGCAGTCCCTTGCTCGGAGAGCCCCTGCGCACTTGACACATTTGATAGGGAGGTGGCAAGCTTCAGAGGAGTGAAAAAAAACCTGACACCTCCAGCACTGAGAAGGGCGCTTGTTGCTCCGGTAATTCTCAATGCTGATTATAGTACCAAACATATTAGTGTAGCTATAAATTTGTTCAGAATTTAAATTGTTGAGGATTTGAAAATAGATTAATGGCATGGGAGCCTTAGTTTGGAATTTAGTAAGTCTAGAGATTTTGTGTACTGTAAAACCAGCACTTTCTATCTCTTGTTTTACTTCTTCAAGATCAGTACTTGAAGGAAGTCTGCGGAGAATTAGTTTAAGAGGTCTGTCAGATTTCAGCATATATAATTTAAATTCTACGCCCTCTGTAAGCAGACAATTAGCTAATTTACGATACTCCGTCTCATGATTAACAGTGAGACGGAGGAAGCGGCCGCTTCAAGTATAGCGAAGGAGAGGAGTTGCCTCCAGTCACCCTTCGGGGTGATGAAAAAAGGAGGAATTTTAGTTTTTACTGGAGTGGCGGTGATCACTGATTCCCCAGCGTCCTCATCCTCACTAACATCTGAGGTCTCATCTCCTATGGGTAAAGAATTAATTGTAGGGGTCGTCTGGACCTATGACAAAGAAGAAAGAGTATTCTTACCAGCCTTGGCTGTATGAAGTTTAGGTGGGGCCAAAAACTCATCAGCATCCGCTGATCTCTTCCTAGCACCGCCTTTGGCGGGAACGACGTCTTTCACCAAGCCCACTTCCGGCATTTGGCGGGAGAAGGGCCGACAATTTTCTTTGCCGACTTTTTGGCACGTTTTTCTGCCTTCTTACGAGCTGCTTCTAGAATTTTATCCAGAATGTTGGCCGTGGCCGGCAGCTTAAAGATCGGAACATTAAGTTTGCTTTTGATAGCAGTGAGTTGCGCATAGACGATGCCAAGTTCAAAATGCGCTTTAGCAAACTCATCAGGTTGGTTCGTGGAGGCAATGCTAAGCTTTTTGGCCCACTTAGCATATCGATCTCGTAGTTCGATTAAAGCCCGAATACCATCAGCATGTTCCACGAAAAAATACTCTGTTTCTTTTGGGGTTGCATCTGGGTCAAGGCGAGGTGGTGGGTTCACAGTGGCGTCAGTAGTAACGTCGGTGGTTGAATCATCATCTCCATTTGCTTTCGCAGGTGGTGGTGCCGATTCATCATTAGATAGAACACTAAGCTCCATGGCCGTCGCCATGGTTTGATCCAAGAGGAAAAACCAAAACTATATAACGGGGGCGATATGCGCGCCCGTGCTTAAGTGCAACATAGGCCTCAAAAATGATGTAGGCCTTGTCGTCAGCTCCTGTGACTTGGCGAAGTTCAGGGAGACACTCCCGGAATGCCCGAGGAAAAAGTTGCTCGTCTACGTTCGCGTTACTGGCGATAGCCGTAACAGCTCGGAATATTTCCTCAAAATTTCCGGAGCTGGGGGGAGCCGTATGAACCATAGTCTGTCCGGATAGAATTTGGGAGTATGATACTTGTGGAGTTGCCTGTCGATAACTCTCGAGAGGACGCTGGCTCTTGGGAGAGTTAACAATTTTTGGTTTAGGGGCCGAATTTTTATTTTTAAAATTTTTTATTAGAATTTTGATTATTAGAAATTTTATTATTAAGTTTAGGGCCTGAATTCTTGCCTTTAGGGAAACGGGGGCATTGGCGCCAATTCGCCGCGTGTTCCCCGCCACAGTTTGCACACCTTAGAGGAGTGTCGAAGTCATTGGGGCAGTGCCTAGCTCGGTGAGCCCCTGCGCACTTGACGCATTTAGTAAGGAGATGGCAAACCTCAGAGGAGTGGAAAAACCCCTGACACCTCCAGCATTGAGAGGGGCGCTTGTTGCCCCGATAATTCTCAATGCTGATGACTGTTCCGAACATGTCGGTGTAGTTGTAAATTGATTTTGCATGGAGATTATTGAGAATTTTGAAGTATATGAGGGGCATCGGAGCCTTAGTTTGAAATTTACTCAAGCGGGAGATTTTGTGCACAGTAAAACCTGCTCTCTCAATCTCCTGCTTGACTTCTTCTAGGTCGGTGGTCGATGGGAGTCCACGTAAAATTAATTCTAGAGGACGATCGGCTTTCAACATATATGACTTGAACTCCACGCCTTCGGTGCGTAGGAAGTTCGCAAGCTTTCTGTATTCCGTCTCATGGTTAACCGTGAGGCGGAGGAAGCGGCCGCTCAGTTTGCTGTATAGCGAAGGCGCTTCGAGCCGAGCGAAGGAGAGGAGTTGCCTCCAATCACCCTTCGGTGTGATGAAAAAAGGAGGAATTTTTGAGAGATTAATAGGAGTGGCGGGGTTCACTGGTTCCCCAGCGTCCTCTTCCTCACTGAGATCTGAAATCTCATCTCCTTTGGAATTATTACTAGGTGTAGTGGTTGTCTGGACCGTGGTAAGGTTAGAAAAAGCTTTCTTACCCTGCTTTGGTTCGTTTTCGGCAGCTCGCTTCTTTGATTGGCTCGCTGGAAGGGAGGCCCCTCCCTGTGCCGGAGCTTTCGTGGAAGCCACACCCACTTCCTGGGTTTGAGCGGGAGAACGGGCGACATTTTGTTTTGCCGCCTTCTTCGCTCGCTTCTCGGCTTTCTTTTTCGCCGCCTCGATAATCTTATCGAGAATTGCGGTAGTTGTCGGAAGCTTGAAGATAGGGACACTTAATTTCCCTTTGATGGCAGAGAGCTGAGCATAGGCAATGCCTAGTTCAGCGTGGGCTTTCGTGAAGTCATCAGGCTTCTGTGAAGAAGCGGCAGTAAGCTTTTTTACCCAAAGGGCGTAACGATCTCTAAGTTCGATCAATAGTCGTATTCCCTCGGAATGCTCGATGAAGAACCTTTCGGTTTCTTCAGAAGAAGCATCCGGATCTAGACGTGGTGGTGGTGTGTCGGTCGTTTCCGTCTGATCATTATTAGCGGAATTAGCATCGGCAATCATTAATGGAGGAGATTCATTCTCCTTAGAGATTTCCATGGACGGATTCATGATCTTTTAAAAAAGAACCCTTGAAAAATAAAGAACTTTTAAAAAAGAACCCTTGAGAAATAAAGAAATCTCAAATCACCAGTGGTGAGAAGAGAAAATGTTAGCTTGTATGAAAAAAGTGAAAATGCGCTCAGGATAAAACGTCTGTTCTCGACAGAGTCAGAATCCGGAATCCGTCTAATCATCAGAGTGAGGAGCAGCTGAATTTTCGTGAAGTTAAAGAGATGATAGACCAAATTGCGATTGGACGCCACGAAAACAAGCTAACGAAGCGCCTACCGCATTGGTCAAAGAACTAAAGGGGGCGGGACTACAGTTCGGAGACGAAAAACGACTCCGTTTTGCTGTCGTCCGTGGGATTTTGAGAGGTTTTTTTAAGGTAGAAAAAATACTTGGAATTGAATGAAATAAATTTTAAGTGCCGTCGTCGATCCCAAATTTAGAGGATTAGAGGCCAAAAAATGGGTGAGATTTTAAAGCTCGAGGATTACGAGGTTTGAAATGATAGATTTATTCGGTGTTTCCAATGCAACTAGTGACACCTGGTGAACAAAATTGTTATGAAACCATGAAAGTAATTGATTCTAAATGGAAAATTTTTTTAAACTATTAAGGAAAAAATTTTAAAACTCAGGAAAAATATCGAAATTTAACCGCGAAGCACAACGTAGCTTTCGTGAGCGGAATTTAGTGAGTTGAAGTCCTACAAATTGTAAAAATAATTAAAAATCTTAGAATGTCACTAATGAGTTGCTTCAATGATTTATCAGTCTTTTTAGGACTGGGAAATTCTGATAGTTGTGTCCGCGAGCGGCTCTTGGTCTTTTTTGCTGATGCATTATATGCAGGTAGATTTTGAAGCAGTTCATTAGAAATTTGAGGGATCCTATTGAAAAAGGAGTTTGATTGTTTTTAATGAACTCTAAAATTGTTTCGATTTTAAGATCTTTGTGTAGGACTTCGTTCCGATAAAACCACAGAGCATTTATCATTTGCCTAAGGTGTATATTTTGAAAGACGTGCAGTCGTTTCGGATGTGTGGTTGCAGCCGACGCCCAGATGGGTGAAACATACAACATGATTGGCTTCAAGATGGATTTGTAGAGCAGAATTTGTGCCTAATCACCAGCTTACTCTTTCGAGAAATTAAGCGAATGAGTGCTCTGCTCATCCCGATAGCCTTCCTGTGGACTTCTCACATATAGTGAACAAAGGTTAACACTGAGTATAGTGTAACGTAGTAACCCCAGAATGTGTGGAATGAATCGGTAGCTGGAAGGGATCACAGCTTAAGTAAAAATACTTTATTTTACAATTATATAAATTATATTCTAGTTAGAAGGCGTTTTCAGATCGATTTTAGTCCTAAAATCGCAAGAGCAGGAAATAGCCTCTAACTTCTTGCGGGATCGCCTCTTTCGCTCTCCATCAGGATTCTCCCCTTCTCTTTTTCTCCCTTTTTAAATCCTCTGGTAGTGCTGTCTCACGCCTCCCTTTGATTTATTTTCATTTTTGAATGGACTATCCAATGACAGACAAACTCCTTTTTTGTCCCTAAACACCATTCGCTCTTATCGGCCAATATCAAGTTTAACCCACGTGCACGCAGATGTCGGACGTCAAACGGCTAGGCCCTAAATTCCCATATACATCAATGTCCTGGATCATAATACCTCACAAAGAAGATTCAACTCGGCCACACCTGTGTAGCAGAGTCAGGTTTTCATGAATGTAGTTAACCCAAGCCGATGACCCCAGATTTGGCTCATTTATTGCTTTTAAGTAGTAAACTTAATATTATGACTTTGAATGGGAAATTGGGAACGAAAACATGAGTTCAATGCAAAAGTCTTTGACGGGGATTATCTATAGCCTACGTTACACTAGAAATAACTCTAGGTACCTATATACAGTGACCCAGGGAACGGGTTGATTGGAAATGGTGACAGTTGGCAAATTGTCAATACGTTGTTGTTTCGTAAAGAGGAGGCCGCGGTAGCCTAGGGGTCATGGTTTCGGATTCGTGGCTGGCGGTTTTCGTTCAGTCGCGGGTTTGATCTTTGGCCGCCAAAGACCCGTTGTGTAGCTGGGGCTGATGCACGTTAAATCTGTAGGGGCCCAAAGTCCTCCCGTTGGCGTAGTGTGTATGTTAGGAGAGGGGGTGCCAGCTCAGACGTCGTCCTCGTCACTTGTCCGTGGTTCAAAATTACGAGGTCTGTCGCCAATAGCCCTCGTGTTGCTTCTAGTGCGACGTTAATAAAAAAACTAAAATTAAAATTTCGCAAGCGCTTTTTGATGCTTTAACTTTAATTTTCCAGTCAATGAGCCAGAAGACGGGGTAATCGAAAGTAATTCTGCAATTTGTTAATAATTTTCCGATTGCAGATGTCTTGGAACATGATGACAATATCATCGGCGTACATGGCCAAATGGATGTTTGAAGCCTTCGGGATGTCGTTCACGAACAGGGAGAATAGTTTTGGAGCCAAAATACTTCCCTGTGGAACGCCACTGAGAATTGGTTTGGGGGAGGAGACTGCATTTTCAACTCGAACCCAG
Source organism: Nephila pilipes (assembly GCA_019974015.1). Lineage (NCBI taxonomy): Eukaryota > Metazoa > Arthropoda > Arachnida > Araneae > Nephilidae > Nephila > Nephila pilipes. The sequence goes on from BMAW01126146.1 coordinate 133,201, forward strand.
AAACTACGAGAGTCCAGGAACGAGTGGTTAATTTTGATTATTTCGTCCGAAATTCCAAGTCACTTCATCTTGGAAATGAGCTCTTCGTGCCAAATTTTATCAAAAGCTTTGGAGGTATCTATGAAAAGCATACCCGTGGCTTAGTTTTTTCAAAACCCTGTTGAACCTGTTTTTTCAAAACAGTTCAGTGACTCTGAATAATTGTGTTACCGTGAAGCACTGTATAACAAAGACATGCTTTCAAAATAACACATTCGTATGTCTTGCTCAGCGAACTGAGAAGAGAAATCGGGTGGTAATTTTGAGGGCTTTGATCATCAGAATTGGGATTGAGGGAACCACCACGGCAGTTTTCCAAGCCTTAGGAAAGTAGCAGCTCTCCATTAGAAAATTAAAGAGTAGCGTGAAAAGAAAAATAAATTTTAATGGGAGATTTTTAAGGATGCGATTAGAGATAAAATCCAATCCCGGCGCTTTTTTAATTTTGGTGTTTTTAATGAAGTCCAAAATTTCGCTAGTCTGGACTGGTTCCAGACCTAGACATGAAGGGAACACCAAAAACCATTGGACTTTTCCTTGAGTGTGAGCAGAGAATCTAGGATTTTCTATGTCTGCATTTTCGAATTGTTTTTGAAGGCTGCTATATTTTCCGCCTTTTCAATAGGAGCTACTGCAATATTGCCCAGAGCTCCCTTCAGGGGCGTAATGGTGTGAAAAGTCTTTTTGAGTAGGGAGGTTGCCCTCTAAAGAGTATTTGTATCTGGCGAGAGACTCGCAATGGGATTTTCCCATCTGTTTTGGGAAAATTGTTTGATTTCTCTCGAAATCTCATTACTGAGTGCACGGAGTTCAATTTTAATTGCCGGAGCTCTTGTTCTTTACCAAAATCTCCAAACATAATTTTTGTGACGAATTTTGGATCTTATTTCGGGGGGGATGGTCGGAGAGGAGGCGGTTTAAATTTCGGTTTTGAGGCTGTCACAAGTGCCTATCGATAATTCAGTTTTGCCAATTGAATTATCGATATCCGCATTGCTGGAGGATTCAGGAATGGGGAGAGATTTAGAATTTAAAATAAAACGGAAATTTTTCCAATTGGTGGAGAGTTGCTCTGGAATTTTGATAAAAGCAGAGTTAGCATTCAGAGTTAAAATGACCGGTAAATGATCTGAATTTATTATTTATAACTCTGATATCATTAAAGGGGGTATTTTTTTTAATTGCAAGATCAATAATAGAATCCTTTGCTCCCGGTCTGGAGTAAGGGTTTATATGTGTAGGGGTGTACGGTGCGACAACTCTCTCATTTGGAGTTCTGCTTATTAAATTTTTGAGTTTAAAGCCAAAAGTGTTTGATCTTGAATCATGCCAATCTTTATGATGAGCATTCATATCTCCAGCAATGATTACATTTTGTCCAGAATTAAGAAGTTTAATGAAGTCCTCCTCTGGAAATTGGCATTGATTAAGAGGGGTACTACGAATATAAGCAGAAATTATTCGCAGTGGTGGGTAGTTATTAATTTTAATTTTGATAGCAGTTGTATCAATATACTGTAACCTCGGTAAGAGGACTCTGCAATGTTCATAATTACTTTTACAGTATAAAGCGGTACTTCCATCAATACGAGGAGTTAAAGTTATTCTATCGTCTTTGTAGAGACGATAGTAGCGATCTGGGGCTCATGCCCCGGTTGGAGCTTTGTTTCTTGAACCAAAAACAGATCAAAATTATGCTCTGTGACGAAGTCTCTGACTTCGTCAATCTTGGAACGCAGACCATTTGCGTTCCAGAACCCAAGAGAAATGTCGTGCACGTCTCGATTAAATTTTATTGTTGGGGTAAAGCGCGATATGCGCGGCCGTACTTTAGGGCGACATAGACCTCGAAAATAATACAGGCCTTGTCGTCTGCTCCCGTGACTTGGCGGAGAGCGAGGAGATGCTCCCTGAATGCTCCAGCAAAAAGTTGCTCGTCTACATATATAAGTTAGGAGGGCGCAGAATTTGGAATAGAAGTTGTAGGTTGCTCCTGGATTTGTCCGGTGACGATTTGGGAGTACATAATTTGGGGAGTGACCTTCCGATAATTTTCGAGAGGACGCTGGGTCTTGGAAGCTGCATTCTTCTCTCTTGGGAGAAGGGAATTGCTTTTGTTTTTAGTAATTTTAGTTTGAATTTTTGGGCTAGCATTTTTGCCCTTAGGGAATCTGGGGCATTGGCGCCAATTCACCGCATGCTCTCCACCACAATTTGCACAGCAGAGGGGAGTTTCAAAGTCGTTAGGGAAGTCTTTTGTCCTATGTGACCCTGCGCATTTCACGCATTTGATAGGGAGACCGCAAACTTCAGAGCTATGAAAAATGCTCTGACATCTGACAAAGCATTGGGAAGGTCTTTTATTTCCCCGATAAGCCTCAATGCTTATTTGAGTTCCGAACATTTCTGTGAAATTAAAGATTTGTTCGGCATATAGGTTATTGATAGGTTGGATGTAGGGTTTCTTTCCCGGGAACCCGGGTTCCCGGGAAATCATAAGATTTCTGTACTTTTTCTATTCCCGGGAATTATACCTTGTTCCCTGGATTTCCCGGGAACGAAGAAGAAGTTGATGTAAAGATGTTAAAGAAGATTTTAGCTTTGAAAAGATGGTTTGTTTGAATACCAAAACACGTAGGAATAGTTTGTTGGCAATGCTTGAAAGATTTTTAGAAATAAAGTCAGCAATTTTGAAGGCATTAATTGACATTAAAGAAGAACAAATGATGACCAATATAGAGTTTGAAACTGTGACTACAATTGCAGCTGGCTTAAAGCCAGTAAAAATTGGCTTAGAAAAATTATGCAGTCTTAATGCAACTTTGCTAACTGCAAAAGGTGTATTTTCTTTCGTTATTGGAGAATTGAACGAAAAAAATTCAAAATTTGCGAAGAATATGAAATATTCTCTAATCCAAAGAATTATTGAGAGACTCAACGTTAATTTAATATGATTAATGCAATCCCCGAATTTTGGGAGAAAATACGAAGCAACTGCAGTTACTGTCGATATTTCGCGATTGCCTCGTAAAAATTGTTTGGTTAGACAAGCCCAAATGATAGGGACAAGGCTTTTCTGCGATGAAGAAACTCAATATTCAACTCATCGCACTCAGAAGAAGAGAGCATGGAGATTTTGAAAGAAAACCTATGACGTTGGACGAAAAATTAGAGAAAGAAATTTACTCTAAAACAAAAGTTTTATATTGTTCACCCAAAAAAGTGGTAGTCTCAACAAAATCATGAAACAAGAGATGCAGTTGTTCGACTCGACTGAAAATCCATCGCCAAATATTATAAAACTATGTGAGGCTTTAAAAACAATTCCTCCAATGTCAGTTGAAGCCTAGAGAGCATTTTCTGCAGTCAGATTGTTCGTCACAAAGCTTAGAACAAGACTGAGTGATAAAAGTATAAATTGCTTATGCTTTCTGAAATCCTGTTTTAAGAATGAATAATCAATTTATTTCATATTTTTTGTATTTTTTAGCTCATTATATAAATAAGCATTAATTTTGAAATTTATATGTATCCTTATCTTATATAATTATTATTGATTTTTTTTAAAAAAATAACTTGTTTATAAATTTTTTGAAATTTTGATGTATTCCCGGGAATCCCGGGAACGACAATTACATTTCCGGGATTTCCCGGACATTCCCGGGAATGGAAAAACCCGGGAAATCAGAAACCCTAGTTGGATGTAGACTAAGTTGACCAGATTTTAACATTCGAAAAGCGGGACACCATCGACGGGGAAGAAGGGTTCTTAATTAAAAATCTGGTACCTAAAAAATATCTACCTTTGGTATCTAAATAAATTACTTACATAAATCATCTGAATAGCTGATTTGTTGACATCACTTGTGTAACTAACGCTAGCACACAGTACTATGTGTATCGCATGAGAGACAGTTATAAAACTCAATATGCGAAGGCGTTACTTCGTGGACTACCAACAAACTCCTTATACCCCGACCCTTCTTCTCTCTAAAATTCTCCTCCGTTTCCAATTTTTTATAAGATGCAATTCCTGTGCAACTATGTTCCAAATTATGCTAGATCGCTAGCGGAACATGTTGCCATTAAAATAAAATATGTGGAAGTGTACAAAGCGGGACATTCTCTCTTCATTTTACAGTTACAAAATGTTTTCATCGCTGCCTATGCCGAAAAATGCCACTGTTTATTTAGTCCAAACAATGGTGGTCGAATTCTAGCAACTGATCAAGGCGAACTTTGATAAGCAGTTCCTCATAATCAGTTCTCAAAAAAAATTTTATTATTAAAGTTCAACAAAAATAAAACTTACAAAAATAATATAAAGCTCATATTTTGGTGAAATAGCTACATGGAAGCCGAAAACCGTATACTCACTTCCCGTTCTCCCGCCGTACCCTATCTTGTCGTGCATTCTTTCTAAAAATCGGGATCTCGCGGGACAAATTGTTAAAAATCGGGACTATCCCGCTAAAAGCTGAACGTCTGGTCACCTTAATGTAGACTAAAGGCATGGGAGGCTTTGATTGAAATTTTGTTAAGCGTGAGATTTTAGACTATGTAATATATTTTGATTTATTAATTTTCCAATTAATTAATGAATTCCCTTTAATTTCCATTACTTTTAATCACTAATCAATGTATAACACATCAATCAATAACTCCAAAGACTAACATTGAAAACAACATTTTTTTTGCAAAATTTTTTTTTATTCATCAACATAACACCTTTTGTTAATCACCTTTTAGGGTGATACAATCGTTCCAACGCTTTTCCAAATCTTTTTTTTTTCCCGCAAGAAATCTTTTTTGTTGCGAGTAAATAGCGATAAACAGCTTTCTGAATCATCGACTCGTTGCTGTTTTTGTTCCATCGAAAGCAATCGCGGCACCCACTTGGAAAAAACCTTTTTCATGCTCAATTTTTCATGAAGGATAGTAAATACACTTCCATATGATATCTGTGTCATCTCAGCAATCTCACGGAGCTTCACTTTACGATCTTTCATTATAATTTTTGTCACTTCACTCACATTTTCCGGTGTAACGGCTTCCACAGGTCTACCCGAGCGTTCCGCGTCATTTGTGTCGGTACGACCACGTTTAAACTCGGCAAACCACCTACAAATCGTTGCTTTTGATGGACAAGAGTCCGGGTAACATTTTTCAATCCATTGTTTCGCTTGCACGGTGTTTTTACCCATTAAAAAACAATGTTTTATCAGAACACGAAACTCGGTTTTTTCCATTTTTTAAAGAAACTACAAAACGACTTTACTCCAACCTCGATAACTCAGCTGTTTCTGGTCCGATCGACTTAAAATTTTGACACGTTTCAAGCAAAGGTTAGTACTCTAGAAAGACCTATTTACTGGTTTACTACGAGCGCCATCTCTGGGTTAGTCTCGGGAGTTATTGATTGATGTGTTATTGTTTTGATCTTCATAAAATTACACTGTTTTGGAAAGTTTTTTTCTTAATACAGATAGAAATTAAACTAAATTCGTTTCTGTCGGTATTCAAAAATTAAAAAAATATGAAATACAAAAAAATAAGCTCAGCTATGTAGTTTTCTTTAAGAAGTAAAGGATAAAAAAAAAAGTATTCTACATCTCCAATTCAAAATATTAAAATAATGAAAAACAAGACACAAAGTGGTTTGAGATTTATTTCGGTTGAAATGAATGCTTTAGAATTTTTAATTGTAGCCTCACATTTTGTTAGTAAGCATAATATTAAAAAATAAATTTGATATTGTAAAGTTTTTTTGTACTGAATTTTTTTCTAAAAATTCAAAAAATAATTTTTAATTGGTTCAAAAAATTAGAATAACATGTAAAAAATAGTATAATTCATTTAACAGAAAATCATTGTGAATATTTAGTGGCTTCTCCCTTTGCCTTCGATCTTGCATTCTTAATTTTGCCTTCCCAAACGGCTTCCAACTCATTTTAATCCTTTGGAATCCCTTAAGATGTTTCTTCTAACACCACATATGGGATTTCATTCGGGTGAATGGGTCGGTCAAGGGTTTGATTTTATTGTTCTTAAGCCAAGGCAACGGTTTCCTAAACTCCCCCTACTCATACACCCTTGAATCATAACAGGGTAGTTCATGGAGGCCCTCTATAAGAAATCCACTTCTAGTTCTCGCTACTTTCTACTTATGATCCTCAGACTTCTGAAAAAGTTTTCCTCGCGTTTCGGTATTATATCCTGCATTAGCATGGTTATTCGTTTATAACCACTATTCGATCGATTACTTTTACAATTTCAATTTTTGGAATAATCTTTTAAAAATTTTCTCAGAACTCCCTGAAAGCAATCACCTATTGACTAAGTCCTTTACTGCATAAAGTCACAATCTCTGTAGAGTAAGGTATGTTTTTCATGTGAAGCCCTCTTTTAATTCCCAACTAACTAAAGCTGACTGAAACAAGCCTTTATACGCGTACTAGAACCACCATTTATGTAAATTTTATTATTTGCTCTAACTAGTCGCTGAATTTTACAAATATTCTTATATTTTGAATCTCTTCTAGTAATATTTCAATTTTTTTTAATAATTTCAAACGGTTTTTACAAAATTTCTATTAATTTTTAGATACGTGTATCATATGTGAGCTTATTATGAACACATAATTTTTTCGTTCCTTCTCGTTGTTTATTTTTTACAGATATGAATTTCGTAAGATAATGCTTTTTTTTTTTCTCATTCTAATATTTTGAATTGGAAAGGAATTATAAGATAGTTTTCAGCTAAATATTCTAAAAATGTGGGGAATTTATTTAGAAAAAACTTTAAGTTACAAAAAAATCAAAATACAGGAAGGAATATAAAATATAACATGAATCTTAACACAACAAGAAAAGCTGTAAAATTATTGTCAATAGTGGATCCAGGGGGCGAGTACGAGCAGGGACGTCTTAAGGCCTGGGCCAACTGGTCACAGGCCCTTGCCTTTGAGGGGGCCTCGTCTCGTTCTCTACTCGGCGTCCGTAAGATCATGATCAGAATAATTTCAATCGTCAAATGTTATTCCCGGACATGAATGGATGAAGACAATTACTTCTATAATAAATATTTCTATTTACAATGCTTGCTGAGAATCAGGGAAAATATTAATTTTATTTCTAATGTTCAATCTACTGATAAAAATGCTGCTGTGGGAAGGACTGTCACAGACATAACAGACACTCTTTCCAGCGACCTTTTATTTATTTGCACACACGAGTTTAGAATCGCTAATGAATGGACAATAGATACACTTAAGCCTCCAACAGAAGTGATGAAAATACATTCCCTATTTTATTGGCTAATAAAAAAAAGAGAGAGTTGAAATGACCTTGTAGGAAATCACACTTTTTCGAAGAAACAAGTGGTCTACAGTTCTAAATTTGCAATTTCTGCCTATAACTTTAATTTCTTTGAAACAATAGAAGGTAATTATGTTTTTATTTTTGAATTGTACTTCTTTGAGTTTTCAGAAAATAATACTTAAAATAAAAAGTAAAATAACACGTAATTGTATTTGCTATTTTTATAGATACTTTTAAAAATAATATCCAGTTCTTAAAAATTCTGCTCATTTCTTGTAAATTTTCGCTCTCTCCCTCTGAACAACATGAAATAATCTCTTAACTATTCATAAAATTATATATAAATAATATATAAATATCAATGGACTCTTTAAAATATTTTTATATTGATTAATATGCATAAGCGAGCGCTTCCTTTATTTTGAATGCATTATGATCTTCCAAAAGAATTTTCGATGTGTATTGTAATTCAGGGAAAATATTTGTTTGTTTCTTTTATGGAAAGCGTTATTTTACTCGTTTAAAAATTCAAATGACTGTCCGTTTTCTTATTATTGAAACCCAAATAAAAAAGAACATTCATAAAACGAATATATTATACCGCCACAGATTGTAGTAATATAATATAAATGTAGAAAAACAATCATATAATAGGAATCCTAGAATACGATTTGATAATTAGATAAATAAATGTCTGTACAATAATGTAATGTTTTAAGAGTAAATATTAAAAATGATGAAATTCTCGTCCAACACATTACAAAATAAAAGATTTTTAGTACACTAAAAATAAGACCCCTCACTAGAAATATTCTATTTGCGTGTGTATGTTTAATCAGATTTTCCTGCAGAAAATTGAAATTTATTACATATACTTTAATTTTATACACCTTTTTATTTACAAACTAGTGAGCAAGTTTTTCTTTTTCTTTTTTTCTTAAACAGAACAGAACAAAAAAAAAAAAAAAAAAAGCGAATTCCTACGCATAGTTATGTGCCTATTTCGAGAAATATGGCATAATGATTTTTAGAACAGTGTATTTATTTATTTATTTTTAATAGCAAAGTAACAATTCTTTTTCAAATCACTTGTTCCCAAAACGTGTCATTTAAAAAAATCTCTAAGTTATTTTAATGATATTAATAAAAGGGGAGCCATCATTTACTAAATTATTCATGCTTTTTCTGTATATCAACTTGTACTGGTTCAAAAGTGGATTCTAAGCTATAACTGCTCAATTATTTTAAATTTTACTGGTTATTTATTTTTAATAACTTATCATTTTATTTTAAAACCTCACTCATGCGGAAAAGGGGGGGGACTCCAGTTAGTATTTATATAAAACCTTTGAGGCTCCCGTCGACACGACACCATTAATCTTATAAAGTTTCGTACTTTTCAATTTACATCTAGGGTAATGCTTTTAATTACATGGAATAAAATGCATTCGAATGAGCAAAAAAAAAAACATTTCTCTGGTTTTCGATTCTTAAAAAAATTTTGCGAGTATTTTTAAATATTTTCATGAGCATGGATTGCTTAATTAATGATGAATTACAGTCAGCGGATACTCGATTTTCTGCTAAAAAAAAATAAATGAATGAATTAGAAGCTACTTTTTTTAACTACCCTTTGGAATGACATTTTGACACGTATTGACAAAGTAAATCTATTTTTCCAGAGTAAAAATATGGATTTGTCGAAAGGTATAAAATTATTAAAATCGTTAATGATATATATAAAAACCAAAAGATACTCTTTTGACTATTATGAGTAAAAAGCCAAGGAAGTATCCTTTATAAGGGAGTATCAAAGCAAAAAGTGTGTATGACAACGTAGTGTTTGTGTAACTTTCTTTGAAGGAAATAGAGACACCGGCACAACATTCGATAACAACTACAGCCAGAAATTTAATATTGAAACCTTTTTACCAGTAATCGACTCTCTAATTTGCAATATATAAACGCAACGCATAGTAAAAAATATGTGGAGCTTTTTGAAATGTTTGGATTTTTTGAAAATATTCCTAATTCGGATAAAACAGAAATTAAAATGGCATGCGAGAAAATATCAAAATTTTACGATAAAGGCATTAATGGAGAGGATCTGAACTTGGAATGTCAACATTTCAAGTCATATATGATCATTGATGGCAAAGAGCTGAAGAAAAAGCAAAGAGAAGAAATGGGGGAAAAAAAAGAAAATATAATTATACTAATAAAGATGAAGGTGAAGAACAGTTGTTAGATTAGGGGACTGGAATTGGGATCAACACACTCTCTACATACAAGTATAATGAAAGACTATTCACAGTAATTCCCAATACTGAAATAATAATGAGAATTTTCTTAGCAATGAGGATTATTAACGCGAGTGGGAGCGTTCATTTTCAAAACTCAAACTGGTCAAAAATGAATTGAGAAATCTTATGACTCAATCACGTTTGAATAACTTAAGCTTGAATGAGTATTGAAAATGAAATATTATCAAATGATTTTGAAGAACTAATTAATGATTTTGCATATTTAAAATGTAGAAAACGAATATTCTCATAAAACCTCATTTTACTACGGATTGCTTTTATTGATCTGTGCATGTATAAACACCAAATTAGATTAAAGGGTCGCATATGGGTCCTACTTTTTCATAAGGGCCCAGGGCCTCAAGAAGTCTTAAGACGTCTCTGAGTACGAGAACCCCTCTTCCACAGTTTCTCGCTCAGACAAAACAACATACCTGAACAGGAAATTCTAAAAGTTTTTATTTAGTTGTTTTACTTCGAAGTTTTTTTTCTTTTTCTTTTCTTTTTTTTCTTTTTTTTTTTTGAGTTCAAACACAAGTCCTCGTACTGCAAGTTTTTAATCTTAAATTTGAATTTGATTGCTAATGACTGCTCCTATATGGACTTTTTCTGAGTAAATATATATTTAGCCTACTTGGATTTTCTTATTACCGTGCTATATGAGAAGAAACACTTTGATAAACAAAATAATATTTCAGAGGAGTTACAAAAGTAGTTCCGAAATATTACTTTGTATCCTTTTCTGATGGAGATGCCGCTTCAAAATATAAATATGACTTACCCTCAAATATAAATGCCCTTTCTGAAAAGTTATTAATGTGGACAAACTTTGTTTAATTTACAAAAAGTTGACAATCCAATAGAAGCTTTCAAATTTTCTTCAATGTTCCTTTCATACAATGAATTTTAAGTAATGTTTGTACCTTTCGCAACTGCCGCTACTGAAAGATCCTTCGGCATTTTAAAAAGAATAAATATACTTTTAAGATCCATCATGTGTCCATAGAGGATGAATGCTAAATATATTCAAAGATATGAAAGTAGATCCTGAAGAGGTTCTAGATCTATTTGCAAATAAACACGCTCTCGAAAATTACAGTTTATTTAAGCCCTTTCAATGAAGCTCTTCTGTGTCGTGTGTACCTCTGTTTTTATTTCTATTTACTTTTTAATAAATAGGTCCTTTAAAAACGTGACTCCCCCTGGGCCCATCACTGAGCACTCTCTATCGTATACTCGTAATATCTTACAGTTAACACTAGCACTATGCGAAAACTGCCTTTCAATAATAGATTTAAAAATAATAGTATTGACTAGGTATGAAAAAATGCCATATTTTTTTTTTTTTACGAATTTCATTATTTTAACCAAGCATATTAATGTAAACAGAATAAAATAATGAAAAAAATATATATGAGTATGCTAAGTTCGAATAACAAAATCTTGAATATGAGAAGTTTCTTAAGCAAATAAACAATCCAGAAAGATATTTTTAAGTAAATAGTTATTTAAGAACTGGTTTAAGATGTTCACGGATTCATGTTGTAAAGGGCAAAATAAACCTTAAAATAGTATTTAAGTTGATTAGAATTCAGTCACACATATTTGAAAAGTGATTCTTATCTTATGCTTCGATACGAAAAATATTTTTTTGGTATCTTATTTTAATTTCATTATTTATTCTCTTTCATAGCTTTAGTTTCATTTTGTTTTTCTTCATTATAAAATCTATTTTAAAACCCCTTTACCTTATCATAAAAATCCTTAAAATCTTATAATTCCTTATAAAATCTACATTATATAATTATCGATTATAAAATGATAAATAAGATTCATATCTGACTTTTCCTCTGCTCCATTTCTAATTAGTATATATTTAAGAATTACGTATAAAAGAATAAAGAGATTTAAAAGTTAAATTTTCTCTTTTTTGCTACTTGATTTTTCTTTTACAAAAAGCTTATATTCAGAAATAAATCGCTGTATTTTTAAGCTTTGTTGCTACATCTAGTTTTTAAAATACTTGACTTACGCATGTAGCATATATATGCTTAAAAGCAAAAATACACCAATATCGATATAACACTTCAATGTGAACATTTCAATAGTTTTCATCCTCCGTCAATTTTCATACTTACTAACTTAAATTACAAAACTACTCATTCACAAAATAAAATTTCAGATAAAATTCTATTCATAACAAGTCAAAGTAGCCATATACTACTGAGGCATGATTTATTTTCATAGTTACATATTTGGTTATTTGTTATAATTTAACATAAATTCCATAATAAAAATCTAAAATTAATTTAATATTAAGGAATTTCCCATCATTAGCAATGAATTTTTCAAGTTTCATTTGTCTGATTCATTTCAATTCTATACTTGCAGATTCAGTTCGAGAGGCACAATCGTTCCATTTAATATCTCCTCACTCTGTCATTTTACTCTTTCCCCCATTCAATCGTTTTTGTCAGTTTTTAATACCTAGTCAGTTTTTTTACTTAAAATTAAAAACTCTTTCTCGGCGTCTAACAAAATTCAAGAAATTTCTTCGTTCACAGAAAAATATTTGATATTTAACGAATCTTCTACACTTTTAATTTAGCTTTAAAATTCCGAATATGTGTGAGTGCTGATGATAGACTTAATTTTCTTAAAAAAAGAAGTCAACTAATATTCGCGCAAATACAAAATGTAATAAAAATCTATTTTTTCATATCATACCTGTGAAAGATATTTATAGAAAAACAAATATATGAATATGCTTGTATAGTAAAACAATTTCAAAAGTAAGTAATTATTATTCAATTGCATGGGGGTAATAATAGTTATTTAGTACTAAAATAGGAGTACTGAAAAATTTTGCTGAAATTCTCCAAACATGAATTTCGAAAAGGCAACACTTAGTGAAATATTTAATGAAACACTCGATTCACTTGGAGCATTGCAAGTTTTGTCAAGGCACTTTTAAAAATCCTCCTTTCAATTATACCAGAAATCTCTTGTGAATCAATATTTGTGGTTTGAAAATGCTTCAGCGATAGAGCAGTCACAAAGTTTATTGAAGTTAATTCAATAACGATTACAAGTGTAATTTGTGGCTATCAATCAGTTTTGGCTGTATCTCTCGAAATAACTTTAATGAAGTTGAAGATGGAGGCATTATTAGTTGAAATTATCCAGTCAAAATTGGAGCTTAGAAATATCATTGAGGTGAAAAAGTAAGATAGTTTCTTCATTTATGATCTTGTCGAGAGAATTTTGTCAAGGAAGAGAGAGAATTTGCTTCGTTCCGATTGACCGTTCTTGATGAATAGTTGATGCTTTTTCAAAATACTAAATAGGAACCTATTATTATTAAGCATTTAGCTTAATTATGTTCTCAAATAGCCAGTGGTTCACAACCTTTTCACCATTATGTATAACTTGAAGTCTTACTAGATCGTAACAGCTGAAAAATAAAATAATAAATATATTTATCACAAACTAAAAACAATTATTTGCTTTATTTTTCAATTTTTGGCGGAGCCCTTGTTTCACGGAGCAGTAGTGTACCGCGAAACCACTATGATCTATCTCAGGGGTGGCCAGAATTTTTACTGCTGGAGCCAAAGTTTCCACCCTGAAAATCTTGGGGAACGCACCTGAAATTTTTGGTAGAAAAAAAATCAGAATCACAATATATATATTTTTATAGTATTTACATATATTCTGTAACAAAAAAAGAAGAAAACGACACACCAAGAAGCAGTTGTCCGAAGGAGACAAAATTGGCGGATTGGAAAATTATGTACAGAATGGAAAATGATTAAAATTTCAGAAAAATTGAATGATTTATTTCAGAGTTACATAGTTACAAAGTAACAATCTCAATAAGGTGTTGACCCTCCCCTTGCCTGAATGCAAGGTTCCACACGACGTGACATAGAGTGATAAAGCTCCCTAATGGTCTTTTGCAGTATTTCTTGCCAAATTTGCTCCAATTGTCGGGCTAGGTCATCAACATCCTCTGGTAGATGTAGTCACCTTCCCATCATATCCCAGACATGCTCGATTGGAGAGAGATCAAGCTGGCCAAGGAAGTGTTTGACTAGCTGTAAGACAGCTCATAGCAACACTTGCCGTATGTGGTGTGGCATTATCTTGCTGAAAAATAAGGACAGGAACGGTACCAAAACAGGTCTCAGAATGTCGTCGACGTACCGCTGTGCTGTAAGTGTGCCTCTAATGACGACCAAAGGGGTCAGTCAATCGAGGGAAATGGCACCTTAGAATTTAACTCCTGGTTGAGGACCTGTGTGGCGTACAACAGTGAATGCAGGTTCGGCACGCTGCCCATGCTGCCTCGGCGTCCCCAAACACGTCTTCGATGATCGTAAGGACACAGTTGGAAGCGGGATTCGTCGATAAACGTTATACATCCTCAGTCAGTATCATTCCAACCTGATCGAGCGAAGCACCTATATAATCTGACTCGACAGTGTGCCGGCGGGAGTGGCAGGTGACGTAGCGGTTGGTACGAGCGTAGATTTCGCTCTATCAGACATCTGTGAATGGCCATGGTCGACACTCATATGCGGGTTGCACGTCCGATGAATCATGTGCTGTGACAGCTGATCTGACAATCCCTCTGTCCTCCCAATCTGCTGTGGCCCTAGGTCGACCGCAACCATCATGACGCTGAAATCTGCCACTGTCCACCCATTCTTGAAAGCATCTTCCAATCGCCGCATAGCTTCGACCTATATGACGAGCGATTCTCCAATTTGTCCAACCTGCTTCTTTCAATCCAATGATACGACCTCTTTCAAACTCTGACAGTTGCTTGTAATGAGTTCGAATCCTGCGGCGAGGCATTTTTCAGTCGTCGAAAGGTATCCTAAATTGCACTTCAACAGAAAATTTGATCATCAGATTGAGAATCGCTTCTTATATACACCTGCTGAGTGCGCAGTTCCGATGCGCTGTAGCTCTCGCTATTCATTAATCGGACATCAAATTTTAATCATTTGCATGTTTGGTCCAAATGTTTTTGCATACAAAATTTCATTACAATCGGGCTATTCTTTCTTGGTGTGTCGTTTCCTTTTTCTTCCTTCCTTTTTTTTTTTTTGTTATACAGTGTATTTAAAAAAATATTTTATTTACTCTTTACTACTACAAGGTAAATGAATTTGTAATATAGAAACTAATTCTTATAATCAGGTTTATAATTAGAAACTGAACTTCTTATTAGTTTTTTAGATGCTGGTAGGCCAACTTTGAATGGAGCCTCGGCTTAATAAATTTCATCCTAGAGTACAATGCTTCAATATCATATGTCGATCCAAAAATTGACAGTAAATGATATGCTGCATTTTTTAAATTTTTATACTTATTTTTTGGTGTTCGTTTCCAAAGTTCATTAAAGAATTGTTTTCTCACTACCAGTATCAACCAATGCAAAAACGAATTATGATTAATAGTAACAGTTAATACATAAAAGGAGGTAGATTATTTTTAGTTGACACAGCATTATCGACTCAATTTGGAATGGGTTTGTTAGAACATTTTGCAGATATAAGGTCTAAATTTTTACAAATACTACATTTCAAACCTTTATGTTTGTCGGGACAAAAACTAGAAATATGTCCAGTCATATTGCAATTAAAACAAGTTTTTTGTTTATTACATGCATTATCATTTCGGGTCTTAGAATTATGAAATTTATGTTTTGGATTCATGTCGCGTCATCCACTGAATTCAGAAGAAAAATGAAAATTTGTTTGAAGACAAGTTTTTTTTTATTTCTATCATTTATACTATTTTTTCATAAATACTAAGTTTCTCTTTATATAGATTTCGCACCATGTAAAGTACAATGTTCGTGTGTGAGTTCGCTTTTTAAAATTTTAATTCATCGTTAAATTATGTTACGTTGCCTTCATATAAATGTTGGCATCGGTATGTTGTAAAGAACCAAGCTCATTATAAAAGGAAAAATAGTTTATTAAATGATAAAAAAAAAAAAAAAGATCAACGAAAAAGACGGACACTCATTTCTGCGTGCTTACAACTCGCACTCTTACATTCTAATTCATCTTGTAGGTGGCGCTACTGTAATACAGCGAGACATTTCCCACATTATTGATACCATTAAGAGAGATAAATGCTACTCAAGTTTTTCTCACAGGAATCAAAAGTCTTGATGATTTGTACGATTTCTGAATGAAGTTGATCACCTATTCTGTTTCATTCCGAATTTGTTTATTTTAGTTGTTTTTATTTTATTGACGGACCAGCTACGCTTGTTTCTTTTTTACTTTTTATTTGACCACACAACATCTATAAGCTATTTACAAGCACAGCAAATTTAAATTTTGTGCGCTTCAAATTTTTAGAGTTCTATTATTGCTCACGTCAACGTATTACAGAGAAAATTCTCGTCTAGCTTATTCCACAGAAAGTTCTCATTTGTCAGTACAGCGCTGAAGAGCAGAATATTTGCATTAGCGGGCATGACGTTGGCGCGCATGCGCCAACATCCCGCCCGGCCTTGCCATGTTCTCATGCAAGAACTTACAAATAACATAATTAGCATAATAAAATTAGCATATAATTAAAGTACAATTTAAATGTAATAATAAAAATTAAATCAACAATTCTACACAAATGAAATATAAAATACAATACAAATACACACAATTCACTTAGTATCAACTGGGAGAACAGCTATTTTACTAATAGCTCTTTTAAATTCACCTGATTGAGTTTTAACCATGACAACTCTCGCTTTTCCGTCTGACCCATGATATACTTCTAGGATTCGACTTAAAGGCCAAGTATCTATGGGTAAGAAATCTTCTTTGATTGAAACCATTTGACCTACCATTAGATCAGTTTTTTCAGTTATCCATTTCGATTTAGCTTGCAATATACTCAAATAATCAGATTTCCATTTTGTTCCATGTGTGTTGTACAACCTTAGTAATCTTTTCTAACCGACTGAGACGATTTTCATTTACATCTATTAAATTTGGCTCAGGTATTGATGTTATAGGAATCCCATCAAAAAGTGATCAGTTGTCAAAACATCGAAGTTATCTGCGTCACTACTGAGGGGAGTCAGTGGACGCGAATTTAATATTCCCTCTAACTGAATCATAATAGTTTCAAATTCTTCAAAAGTAAAATGAAGATTTCTTACCGCTCTTTTAAGATGGTGCTTCACAGATTTTACACCTGCTTCCCAAAGTCCTCCAAAGTGAGGGGACTTGGGAGGTATAAATTTCCAATCTATACTTTCCGACACGAAATATTTAGCTAAATTTTCATTTTGAAAATTAATTAATTTATGAAATTTCTTTAATATTGAGTTTGTTCCCATGAAGTTAGTAGCGTTATCTGTGTCAATTTTGGAGCATTTGACGCGTCTACTAGTAAAACGTTTAAGTGTTGCTATCAAAGCTTCGGAAGTGAGATCCGATAATAACTCGAGATGGATGGCCTTCGTACAAAAACATATGCAAACTCAAATGTACATTTTCTTTAGAGTTCCCTTTCTCTGATTCTTATATTTGACTAAAAAGGGACCGCATAAATCAAGTCCAGCAATAGTAAATGGGCTGGATACATTTACTCATTCACTGGGTAAATTTCCCCATAACTTGTGAAGAAAGAATGGGTCTGGTTTTAAAGCATGTCACACATTGATGAACGGTTTTACGTGCGATGCGACTGCCGCTGAAAGGCCAAAATTTTTATCTTACTGCATTTAACAATCACTGTGGGCCAAAGTGAAAGAGTCTTCCATGCAAGCTGTTAAAGTAAAGTTTACTTAATTTTGTACCTTTTGGTAAGATCGCAGGATGCTTAAGAAAATATGGCACCGAAGCATTTTCTAATCGTCCGCCTACGCGAACTATTCCTTCCCCATATTCAAAAGGAAATAAATTAGAAATATTACTTGGAATTTCTTTTTTATGAAACAAGGTCTTTGGGCACGTTTGATCAGTTTATTTTCTGACTCCTTGAATTCGGCTACAGTCAGGGCCCCAACCTTCTTAGACTTATTCCTACAGTCGTAGATGAATCTGAAAATATATGACAAAATATTAATAACTTTGAAATAATTATTAGAAAGTTCTGAAAGTTCATCAAAGATGCTAGAGGAATCGATATTCAGCATGACAGTCTCTTCACTTCTCTCAGCTTCAGGCAATTTTTTCCTTACTTGAACTACAGTCTCATTTTCTATGAGGTAGTCTAACTCAGGAACCACTTGTTGAAAGTTTTTAGTAAATTCAGGATCTGTCAAAAATTCTGCACCGTCCACCACCTAGAATTAGTCACCAGACAGTTAGCGCTCTGTCCACAAGAGCGGAACTCTGGAGGGTTTTCTTTAGCAGCACAACGTTATCATGAGTGGAGATCCGTTAGACAGGTTATTTCGTTTACTCGGTTAGCAACGAATTATTTCCATCGGGTTTTGTTTCCCTTTATCCAAAACTGAACTATTTTGGAAGCAGTCCAATGATACTGTAAACAGAATCTTTTAAGATTCGCGATCTTTTTCGCCTTAGATGCTAGGCGAGTAGCGACTAGAGCTCAAAGTAATTCTAATCTGGGCAGGGTTACACAGTTTAATGGTGCTACACGGCTTTTTGAAGTCACAAGTTTAACAGAAATTCCATTCCTTGACTTAGCTCTCAAATATATGGCTGCGCCATTTGCCTTTTTGCTGGCGTCGCAAAAGCTATGCAACTCAACAACATCTTCTAGCAAAGCAGAATCTAGAACTAATCGGGGTATTTTTAGACTTCCTAAGTGGGGAAGTTCCTCACACCATTTTTTCCACTCCTTTTCAATATGTGTTGGCAAAGGGTCGTCCCATTGAATTTCTTCTCTCCAGAGATCTTGAAGGAGGCATTTCATTCTAACGGTGAAAGTAGAAATTAACCCTAATGGGTCAAAGATCCTACCAACTGCTTGCAGTATGAAGCGTTTCGTATTTTTATCTAAGGAAACAAATTCCAGAAGACTTTTAGTATCCGTAGTCAAGTAATCTTCATGAGTGTTCCATGACAGTTCTAGGACTTTTGTTTCATTTAAGCCTTAACTTATAGTTTCATGTACAGGGCGAACATCAAATTTTTCTTTCTTCCATTGCTCCATTAAATTAGCATCATTAGTAATCCATTTTCTGAGGTCCATTCCAGCAGCTTTCATAATATATTTTGCTCTTCGTTTGCTCTTTCTTCAAATTCGTTACAACCGGAAATAAGATAGTCAACGTAGAATCTTCTAAAGTTCTACAGTGTCAGGGAATTCATATTTATATTTCTCAATATGAAGCCTAATCGTGGATGCGAGAAGAAATTGACTTGAACTGACACCAAAATTTACTCGATTAAAACGGTATACCTGTTGTTTGGGCTTTTAATGAACACTCGGTTCGTCATCACTCCAGAGAAATCGAACTGCATCTTTGAGTTCGTTAGCGAGACAGATTTGTAAGAAAGCTTGTTTAATATCAGAATAAAAGGATATTGCATTCAATCTAAAATTAATTAATGGCCATAAACAATCATTTAATGAGAGTTCTTTATTTTGATGACCTTCAGCGTCAAATACAATTCTTGTTTTCAATGTTAAGCGACCTTCTTTTCTTACGGCCTGATGAAGTAAATAATATACAGGTCTTTTTAACTCGTTATCTGTAGTTTCGGTTTTAACTTCCTCTACAATATCCTGTTTTGTAGAGGAATCGCGAATAATTTCACGGTATTGCTGATATAATTCCGAATCATGACCAAATCTTCTCCATAAATTTTGGAAACGTTGTTTAGATAGGGAATAATTATCGGACAATTCATTATAAGATTTTCTTAAAGGGAAATTGTACGATATAACGGCCATTTTCGAATTCGTTTCTTTAAAAACTTCCATAGCTTGATCCCTTTCTTAAAGAACTGGATCATCTCGTATCCCCAAACCCTCTAAATCAAAAAATAGGTATAGAGTCATTATTTAACAAAAAACACTGTCCTTGTTTATCAATTTGTCTTTCTTTACCACACGCAATCCACCCAAATTCGCTTTCTTTGAAAAATAACTCTTCATTTACTTTATACGTATTCTGTTTTAAAACTTTAAAAAAATATATCAGCATTAATTAAAGCGTGTACTTCTTTTGCTTCATATAACAATTTGTCAGCTAAAGTTAAAACCTGTGGAATTTCCACATTAGAAATATCTAAACACGAAGAGGGTGTAAATTCAGTTATTTTATCTACAATCAAGAAATCTATTGGTTCAGCAAAACTGCTATCTTCGTTTGAAATAATTGTTTAATTTTCATTTTATGTCCTGCATTCATCCATTTAGACCGGATACCGGTGTCTTTATTTCTTGCTTTTTTTATTCCTAAGCAATTACTCATTCTTTCTGTGAGTACACAAAAATTACTAGCGGAATCAAGTATAGCTCGTATTTTTATGCTTTGATTATCTGCTTTGCGAACGTGAATTTCTGCAGTCGAAAACTGAACATTTCTTGTTTGTTCGGACCATGTGTTATTACTCAACACTGACGCGGTCGTATTTGTATTACAGTTTTTATTAACTGTTTCGCAATATTCTTTTTCATTTCCGTTATTGATGAATGAAGGGTTTTTCATTTTTGATTTAGTAGAGTTTTGAGAACAAATCAAATGGCTACGTAAACCACCACGTATACATCTTTATTTAGACAAGCAATTAATTTGAATATGGTTGGATTTTAAGCACAAATTACAAAGTTTGTGTTTACGAATGAATTTAAGTCTTTCATCAACACTAAATTTTAAAAAAGTAGGGCATCGATATATCGGATGTTGTGATTTACACACTATACAATTTTTATTTTTATTTACTATGAAAGCCTTTGGCTTAGAATTGTCGGCACAAAATTTATTTGTGTTAACTTTTGGATTTCTATCAACAGATAATAAAACGGATTCCCGCTGTTCCAAGAATGCAATAAATTCTTCAAATGTTGGAACATTTCTGGATTTATGAGATAATTCAAAATTTCTTCTCGATTCTGTATCAAGTTTCTCAACAAGAATATTAATAAAATTTTCATTTGATATGAAATGTCTGTGACCTACATATTTATATCTATTTCAATCAAATAATAAAAAATTAAATTTTTAATACATTAATATGTAAAATGTTTTATACAGACTGAAAATTAATTTTAAACATGCTTTGTAATTTGTAGACTTCAAATCGTAAAAGTTTGCTTGATAATGTTAATTATACAAATTATTCTTAATATGATATCACTTTTTATCAAAAAATAAATTCCATACTTAGCAATTGTCCACTGTTTCAACATATTTAACACTTTCACAATGGCCACCAGTGACTTGCATTTTGATGTCCCGGGAGGCGGCACGTACCAACAACAATTAGTTCGTTTAGTAACTAAAAAAAATATCTATGCAATTGAAAATTAAAATAATGGAAATTTAAGGTATATTAATTGAAAAGTTGCATTTTATTTCAACTCTCTCTATATAATAAACATGACTTAACTCTCTCTCGATATAACAAACGTAACTTATACAATAAATTAGATTATATAAACATAACAATTCAAGTTAAAGTTATATTCGATTTACTAATAAATTTTCGGTGTGGACATACAATATACTTGTATACCAAACCACATGATTGCAATAGAGGTTACAAAAAATAAAGAAGGGCAATGGTTATCAATGGGGAAATTTGTCATTTTTCATATAAGTTCGGTGCTGCCCGATAAAGCCAAGCACTATTAGAATAGTCACCCATGGAAGAGAAACATAAATTGCAGCGCCTGCGTGAAAGAGTCGAAGAAAATTTTTGTATTGGGGTAAAATTATCTAATTTCATTTAAAATACTTAAATATCTTTATTTTATAAATCTTTTTTAAAAATTTCTTTAAAAATATCCCTTTTCTGATTCCTTAGAATCAAAAGAGAGACAACGCGGCAGTTAAGTTATTTAATCTGGTATGCAATTTTTACAATTTGCATCATTATGAATCATATTATTGTTCTACAGAATGTTATTATATATAGTGTTCAACACACATAATTAAAGATTACATTTCATTCAATATTTTTTTAACTCCTTGAGTTGAAAGGTTATATATGAGAAATTATTGTGTAAAGCCAATTTTTATTGGCATGCAACAAAAAGAAATTGAAGAAGTTTTCCAAGCTGTCATATAATAAAGTCTCTCTTAAAAGTCCTAGAATACAGTAGAAAAAATATGTGCCTGTTATTACATATTTATCATTTATATATAATAAAGAAACAAATAACTTAAAGAAAAATAAGAAAAAACTAAATATTTTCTATTTGGTTTAAAATTCTTTAAATATTTAAAGCAATACAAATTATTTGACAGTTATAGAGTTGTTCATTTACTCGTACAACTAACCACAACGTAAAATTGTCATGGTAACAATATCTTCGTTTTATTTTAATTTCGAGTCTATCGTTTTTTATTAAAATCCTTTCTTTTAATAGTAAGTAATCAATGAACGTACTATAAAGCTGAATAATAGTTGATGCAATGTCTAATTGAAATTTGAAAATTTTAAATGAATTGCTTTCGAAATTTACAAGCGATTAAAGTAATTTTTTCCGATAGCAGAAGCAAATGAAAAATTTGTATTTGAATTACATTACTAATTGAAAACCCTTTTGAAAGATTACAGTGCATTCAAAGTAAGATAAAACATACTTATTCATGTTAATTAATACAGCAAACATTCGAAGAATTTGATTATATATATATATATATATAATCAAATGTATGTGTGTGTTACCAGCAATGTATGAAAAGCCGGCATTCTATAGAAAACCTAGGCATTGTATATAATGCCCTGCGTTTTTAGGCAATGTATAATATACTAAAATTATTACATGCTTTCCCTAGACATTGTGTACAATACCCAGGCATTCTAAAGAATGACAAATGCTATTTAGGCAAAGTATGAAAAAAGGTCCTGATCAAGCCATTATATAAATGAGTGCATTCTTCAAAAATACAATGTTATTCTGAAAAAATAATGCAAGTGCCATTTAAAAAAATTTGCTCAAAATACGCAAAAAAAATTGAAAGTTGTACAAAACAAAATTTATGTCTTTCTTATTAAGGTAAACAAAATCTTCATATGAAAAATAAGAAATTAAAATTAATTTACTTGTTGTTATATGGAAGGCTTGAATGACATTTTGAATTACATTTCATCGCATTTTTCCCGCAAAGACATTTCATACTTTGGCACTTTGTTTTGCACATACATTTGACGAATCCTTGGACGCTTCCATTGGACTGAGCAATTGCAAAAGACCGAAGAGGAATTTCATGGTCGGGAATATCTCCAATTCTAAGCAAGTTTTTAGAGCCTAAAGTGAATTGTGTTCTCGCATCTACTTGTTTCCTTCCAAAGTTTTCTAAGTCGGTAGAAACTCATTACAACTGCCAATATATTGCACGAATCACCTCGCCCTTTGTCGATGTCAGGACTTCGCATAGCAGTTTCTAAAGAAGCAGTGGGAATTTTTTTTCCCGAATTCAATTTCATTTTTGGGCTTTCAGATCGGTTTTAGAATTTATTTTACTTCCCAAAGCATTTTTATTTTTGAAACAAAGGGTGCATCCATTTCATCATCTTTACTAGCATGGCCACAGAAGGTATGAATTTTTTGACGACACTTTTTGCATCGACCGTCTCTCTTGCTGGATGGAAGTAGTTTTTTTTTACCAAATATAACAGCCGAAATAGTTGGAAATGCATTTTATGAACATTGGATCTGTAGGTTTAGAATTCCTGCTACAATAATAACTAATCAAGACCGACAATTCTAGTGACAGTTGTTCAGAAGTATTGCTGCAATATGTGGTGCCAAGGTATGTCACACAACACCTTACCACCCTCAATGTAATGGGAAAGTTGAGCGTTTACATAGAACCTTGAAAGGGGCTATAAAAGCTCACAACAATATTAAGTGGACTGAATCTTTACCAACTGTGTTTTTAGGCTTGAGAGCTGCACTAAGACCAGATGTCAACCACATGATTGCTCAAATGGTTTATGGTACGTGCATCAAATTACCTGGTGAATTTTTTGACCTACCTACTATCAACAACGGATTCAAAAAAAATTTGTGACAAAATCGCAACACATGGAAGACATAAAGCCACTGAAGTTTTCCAGTACCAGGAAGCAAAAAAAAACTTGTACATAAGGAATTGAAATCCTGTTCACATGTATTTGTAAGGAATGACAGAGTGAAAAAAAACTCTTGAACCACCGTATGAAGGACCATTTGTTGTGGTAAAAAAACTAGATAAGTATTTTACTATTTTCATAAAAGATAAGCGAATGACTCTGTGGACAGATTAAAACCTACGTATTTGTTAGAGCCTGACCATGATAGTGAATAAACTATTGTAGAACAAAAAATATGCAAGATTAACTCTGTAGATTTCTCACCATTTGCCTCATAAACAGCCTATTACCAGTCGGAATGTTGTTGTTTTTTTTTGATTGATTTACTACCTACTTGAGCTGTCACAAAATTCACTAGTTCTGATTTGTTCTTTTTTCTGGGAAACAATTTACCGGAAACATACAAGCCGCAATTCGAGCTTGCGTTTTGATGGATCTGCCGCCCTCTATGCTAGGATCACCTTTGTAAACTTGTTTACAATTATTTTTACTAATATAAAGGTTTACGGTTTCTGCATGTATTAAGTACTTGAATTACTATAAAATAATTACTTGAAATTGATATGGACTTCCGTTCTTTTTTTTTTTTTTTTTTTTTTTTATAAATTTCTCTGATTTTAGACTCTTTTTTCATAAAGTGTAATTTTTAAATAGCTTGGAAGAATATCTTTTTTATCAAGTGATCGCATGACTTTTTAAAGTGGTGTTTAATCACATTTATAGCCTCGGAAAATTTTGGATCAACTTTTTAGTAGGGAAAACACCTTAGAGATAGGAAAAAGCAAAAATATAATACTGTGTTTCTCAGAATTGAATTTCGAGTATCGTCTAAAAAAACACAGAACAGTCGTCTAAAAAATATGTATAATTAAATCATATCAGAAAATAAACTACAGGCTACATGCATTGTTTATAAGTTTCATCCCCCCCCCTTTTTTTTTATAATTTATTATCAATATCTCATTTCGAGGTGTTTTTTTTTTCTTTAACATTCAGTAACGTTAACAAAATTTTAATAATTAAAAATCAACTAAATCGTGAGTCCTTTGCTAGGTGTAACACGTAAATAAATAGCTATGGATACAACGCATTTCATCCATAAAAATTATACAATATTAATGAGCCCAATAAATGAATTTAATATTAATGAACCTGGTTCAAACATAATAAGAATCTTCCATAAATCAGGTTTCTAATGACCCCTTAATGGTAAGCAGTTCTAATCACATAACCGAAGCGTGACTACAGCTCATCAAGAAAAACATAGTTCCTTCTCTTCTTTTCTAGTAACCGGAGTAATCAAACGATGAAGTAATTCCGCACGCGCCGTCTGTCGTGGTGCTTCCGGTCATGAACACGGAGGTTCCAAATCATCTGCTTCGACAATCGAAAACAGATGAACTTTGAAAGCGCGTCGTTTTCCAACAAGTTGTACCCCCTTTAGCTGTTTGAGACGCAGATGCTTCCGTTAAGCTGATAAATTCCACCTCTTTTACAAACGGATCCTCCCCCGTAAGAAAAGGAAGGGGAAATCCTCCTCTTGACTCTTTTTGAATACTTTTAGTTCTATTTTCAATAAAAGCTATTGAAAACAATGGTATTTTACGTGTATTTTCCGAGGGTCCGATTCGGAAATTTAGATGAATCCATTCAATAAAAAAGGAAAATATGCTACGGCCTTGATTGAAAATGTAATTTAAAATAATAATTTGAAGTCCGTATCGAAAAGTTAATAAGAAATAACCGAGATAATCTGGATAAAATTTATTCCGCATATTGATGGATGTACACAATGCTGTAAATTACAGCTGTTAATGATGATTTGTTTGGTTTTAGGAAGCCGTATACTGAAGAATCCCCTGAATGAAAGAATTACAAAAATTAATTTCAAACTTAATTTTTTATTTATTATTTTAAGATTTCTCTAAGTAGTCAACATCCAGAACTATACTTCTCTCCCAGAGTTTCTTGACCTTTCGAAGACTGTCATTGTAGAACTCAGCAGACTGAACATCTCGTTACTGCTGATTAGAACTTCCTGAAAACTAAATAACACTGGTAAAAAAAAAGTTTTTTGAACATGGTTTTTTTTTTTTTCAAACTTCATACTTTGCGTAACATAATTTTTATATCTTAAATTTTAAGAGCAAAAGGGACTCAATTCAATTCGACTCAACGGAGTCGAATTGAATTTATTCAATAATTAGTATTAAAAATTTATTATATTATTTGACGTTTATTAAATTTATCATCTAAAATAAATACGTGTAAAATGTTTTAGTTCAATTAAGCATTGTTAAGCGGACGAATATTGACTTACAAAAAAAGTAAAAGAATTCAAAATGCATTAAAAATTGACGACACATTTTAAAACCAAATACACAATGTGAGTGGGTTGCATATATCCATTTGTAACATTCATTTATTTTTGCAGAAAGATAGTGGACCTTACATTTTAGAGTGCGATCTGAGAGTACTATGCCAATTAATGTTAGGAAACTACATGTAGATTTACTATTGTCTTGTGATGCCTAATTGTTGTTATTTCTCATCCGTGCTATTTTTTTTTTTTTTTTCAATAAAAATTTTTAAGAAAAAATTAAAAATTTATTTTCATTCATTTTTTAACAAAATAATAATTAACAAAAGAGATTTTAAGCAATGACATCAGCCCCTTGGTGACAATTTGGCGACTTGGTGAGAAACTAAGCGTAAAACTTAATTATATAAATTATTATTAGTTTCAATCAATTAATTTTTATTAATTATAATTAAATTATCGTATTATTATCCAAAACAATCGTGTATAGATAATTTCAGTTTAATTGGGCGCTTTAAAATGTGAGAAAAGCTTTTAAAGTTTTGACTCAGTTATCCAATGTAAAAGAAAACCCATTAATAACAAATGAACATTTATATTAGTTGTAATTTACAGCATTGTGACAAGTATCACACAGAATAAATTGCATCTCGTTTATTTCTGAGGAAAATAAATCTTTTCGTTACTCCCTCTTATTTTCCAAGTGTCTAATTTGAAATTTCTTAAGATTCCAAATTCAGTCAACGGAAAGAATCGCGACGGCTATAATTTGAAGTAATTAGGAATATTTTTTTTCTTAATTAGAACAATGAGTGCAATGATTGTAAAAAAAAAAAAAAAAAAAGGGGAGAGGGAACTTCAATTTTAACTTTTTAAAATTGGTATTTTTTTTTTTTTTTTTTTTTTTTGGGGGGGGGGGATAATGGTATATTACTCAATTTTTTTCGGGAATCACATTCTCTACTTCAGATGCTTTTGACTTCAATAGATGTTATGCTTCAGTATTTATCGAGCATTTAAACAGGAGTATTGAATAACAAAGAAATTTTGAAATTTAACATAAGGGTTAAATAATGGGCATTATCGGTCATTTTAAAAACAATATTGATAAATTAAACTAGTGATTCTCTAATATTTTTGTCGTCGTTACTCTCGACTGAACAATAAGACCTTGACGAATCTCCTAAGAAAATTTTTTGGTTAATTATATACATAGGTTGGCAGGTTATAGTTAATTTTTGTTTGCTAAGCTGCTGGTAACACTTGTATGAGGCCTTGCACGACCGTCTCTTGCCCCTATTGGTTATATACCACAGATTGGGCTGTCGATTGACTGTTTATTAAAGAGTGATTGTTTAGAAGCAGTACGAAGCGGTTATTCGAGACGGATTAGTAATTCAAGTCATGTGATTAGAACGAAACCTGAATTAAAAACTTCTCCACCTCGCCGATGTGAAGACCTTGACGGTGGAATTTAATGGTGAGAGTCAAATCTGGCCCTGCTGCTCCAAAATATGTAGTACCGTAATCTAGAAGAAAGAATGATGGATGAAAAAGGGGGGAATGGTTAACAAGAATGATCCAAGTAGAAAGTAATCGCTATAGTATCATGGAGGCACGTCATCTATGTTTTCCAAAGATTGTAAATTCTGTGAGTGAGTGAGTAAAAGTAGAGGTATATGACCCAAGAACCAAGTCAGACTGTGCTGCGCTAAGAAATGTGTATCTGTGATCTAGATCTTTGAAAAAATTGGGGAAAAGAATGGGAAATAATTGGTTGACAAGGAAAAGGGTCTTAGACAGAGAAAGATCTTTAGGGTATCCTGGAGACGCGTTACCCGTGTTTACCAAAGACAGTAACACCTATAGGAATGAAAAATATCACTAAAGTATCTCAGGGTCATGATGTCCATGAGAATGTAAGCCCTCGAAGGGGATGAAGACTTTGAGCCTTAATAAATTTAGTTTGCATCAGTCTTACTGAGACGATGAGCCATCATCATCAGGACTCGAACACAAGACTCGACTGAAATAACGCTGACCATAACCATTCGACTGTAGCGGGAGCACCTTATTTTGAGAATTTAATTTTTTGCACTCTATCATTGAATTTTTACCATAAAATTTCACCCTTCGAGAGTATTCTAGAATGTTCACAATTATTTGCAAAAGAGTTTCGAGTAAAATATGTATTAGAACATTCTATTTAAGAATTTCAAAAATCAAAATATATTTAAATAGAATATTTCGATTAGACTAAATTAATCTCCATCGCGCATCATGTGCGTGGTCAGGTTCATCGTGTGTGTGTGGTTTTCCGAAATAAAATAAACCATGCTAAATATGTTTCATTCAGTAAAAGATTTGGGAAAAAAGAAAATCTGGAACCCAAATGCGGAACGTATATTTTTCAAATAAGAAAAGAGTTAGTATAGTTATAACACACATATCCATTTATCATATTCTCTTCATAAAATTTAAAAATAATTTATAAATACTCTATTTTTTTACTTCAACAAGGCCGCGGACTCGCGGCTGATGGTTTTCTTTGAGTCTCGGGTTCGAGCCTCAATGCCACGATAGACACGCCGTGTAGCCAGGGCTGATGCACGTTAAATCTGTCGGTCCCCAAACTTCTCCCGTTGGTGTAGTGTGGAAGTTAGGAGAGGGGGTGACAGCTCAGGTGTCATTCTCACATCTCTTGACTGAAGTTCAAAATTACGAGGTCCGTCGTCAATAACCTTTAAGCTGCTTCTAGTGCGACGTTAAAACGAAAATTCAGTCAACAATAAAATTAAAAGTTCATTAACATTAAAATATTCAAGAAATATGGGTAACACAGTCAAATAGCAAATCATAAACATGATTTGCGTCTAATAAATTGCATATACTAAAAGGATAAAATTTATTAATGAAAATGAAATAAAAAATTTTAAAAGGCTTACCAATCATTTTGAATTCGAGAACGCAATTTTAATCCTCAGGAGTTTCTACTTTCCTTCTCAAATTTACATTATTATATTTATTTGAAGGCAATGCAGTACATCTAATTCTGTTTCTACTCGATAAATACATTCCCGAAGAATTCGTGTAAACAAATATATTGCGTCTTTGGAAAAATAAAAAATACTAGGGTTCCAGTATTAAGAAATCAGCAAAAATACAATAAACCATGAGCTTTCCTGTTACGATCTTAAACATTTTATTTCATAGAGATTGCATTTGTATCCTACTAAGTTAATTATCATTTGAAAAGAAAAGAAAAAAAAACATGTCACTAATTCATGAACACAAAAATTAGGCAAAGGAGTTATACGTAAAAGATTTTATTCGTTGTCACTTTCTCACAATTAATGCAAACGTTTGTGAGACTGCTATCACTAGAAATGTCTTGCTCTTTTGGTGAAATTCTTTCTGTAATCTGTTGAACAAAATTAGGACTAACATATATGGTTAGTGGAACAGTAGTTAGTTAAGAATGTTTCAGTGGATTTAAGAACGAATTCGCCTTTGTTATAATGGCTACACGGCACGGAGCTGATGAACGTTTGTCGAGGCACAGCGTGTAAGTTTTGGAGAAGGAGGTACCAGTTCAGGTGTCGTCCCCGTCATTTGACTGAGGCTCAAAATTACGAGGTCCGTCGTCCTCGTGTTGCTTCTAAGTACGATATTAATAAACAATCAATTGTTGCAAAGTTGGTTTCCAATTAAATCTTGTCTGATAAATTTGAATCATAAGTTTTTGTATGAATGCATATCGTAACAATAACGGCTCAGCAAATGCAATACAGTTGTTTTCATTTCCCCCTTCTCTTAGCATTCTCAACAGTTTTGAATTGAGTTGTAAATTTATAAAAATATTGTGAAGGAAGAATTTTTTTTCTTTCATGCTATATTAATTTCAAACAATCTGTAAAAAAAATTTTCCTTGAAATATTCATTTTTTTTATTATCATTAAAACAGAGCTATGATACCCATTCCTACGCTAAATTACAACATATGTGAATAAATCTGCACGCACAATGCAGATTTCACAAATGTAGAACTTCGCTTTTGATTCCAAAAATAGAAAGTTTCAAAAAATTCATCCCGAAATCAACCCAATATTTCTTCAAATAAAGAAAAAAGTACCTACCAAATTTAAAAAAAAAAAAAAAAAAAAAAAAAACGTACCCCCCCCCTCCCCCAAATCCTTTCTTGATTAAACACACACCGAACAGAAAGCTGGCATATAAAAAAATAAAATACCGCAACATCTGCCTCCAGGAGCATCCACTGACAGAGCGGAAACAGCATCCTTTTCTGGCAAGATGTGGCCCCCCCCCCCCCGATAGCACCAGACCACGCGCCGTATGTTTGCAATCATCCGTTCAGGACGCGTGGCCTTCTGTTAAATGGGAAGGCAGCTGCCACGCGCCACATGTCACATCTGAATGGCGAAAGGCAGGCCCTCCAGTCCAATAGGCGCGTGGCACAACTCTCATAAATAGGACGGTCCTCACTTCAAGCCCGCATAAAACGTTCAGAAAATTGCGCTCTTTCTCTTCTCGCCTACCTCATTTGGATTACACATTTGTCTAGTAAACAGTTTTTACTGTTCGAAATGGGTCAACACGGCAGTTGCATTCAAGGAAAGCCGGTAAGCTTTAATTTTCATGTTTATTATATCAAATTAATTTTTTTTTTTTTTTAAATTTAATAGGCAGTTTTTGCATCAAGGAGCATTTTTGCTAATCTATATATTTATAAAGATAATATAATTTTAGAGAAATAAAATTTAAAATGTTCATTATTAAATGATTGACTTATTTGCTTTAGTTTTTAATCGAGATAAATATCTTTAAATGAATATTTCATGTATTATATAAAACATTGCTTTTTCCAAAATATTTTTAGAACAAAATACGAAAATATCGACTTGCATGATAATCTTTTCAAAAATTTAAAAGATTTTCCTAATGAAAACATTTCAAATATTTTTAAAGATAAAAATAAATTTTAATTACATTTCTCTCTTATTCAAAGATATCTTCAAAATTTCAAAAGATTTTAAGTACCTATATTGAAAAGGTAAATTAATATTTTAATTCTTTTTTGGTCAAAAATATTTTAGAATGACAACCCATTATGTTTATAAATCGAGGCTAATGTTAAATATAACTAATTCTAGGATTGGTCTGGACCTTATGAAAAAACAGGCTCTAAAAGTCAAGATACTGAACTTTATGACCAGATAAGAAAGTTTGCAACAATTAGTTCAAATACCCAAAATCTACAAGATTTTGAAATTTTTTTGAAAAAACAAATTAATCCAACCTGCCCTCAACATGGATCAAAATCTCTCTGCAGAAGCAATAATGGAACTTCATCTATATCACCAAAAAATATAGCATCAAGCAAGTATGAAGAGCTCTTCCACAAAGAAAGCTCTTGCAAGGACATTAATTTCAATCAAAGTCAAATTGACACTAAAATTCCAAGTATTGAACCAATCATAGCTCAAAAAAGTACGTGCAAAGTTCATGGTCACACAAGATTTCAAGAAATACCCAATAAGCCTTCTCCAACATGCAGGGTTCATTGTCATTTAGCAATCAACCAATCCAAAGTACAAACAACCAAAAGTGAATCATTATTCTCAAGCCAATATAGAAATAAGCAGCCACCTACTTACAAACATCCACCTCAGAAACAAATCAGCTCTCAATTATTAAACATCAAGCAAGAATATGAAAGCTTTTCAGATGAAGACAGTGCACCCAGTGTTTTCTCGTGCCCAGAGTTCTTAACAAGTCTGATCCTACCTTCGGAAGAAACAGAAATGCTTGACATTTTAGCTTCAGTGGGAGTCCAATCGGCTAAAGGTAAATTTAAATTATTAATAGCATTGTTAACTATTTAAATTGACTTGCATCCAATTGCTCATTTAGCAAAACAAAGGAATAGAATCTCCTTAAAAATTTCTTTAAATTTCTCAATTTCAAAGTAACATAATTAAAAAAAATTTGCTCATTTCTAAATTAAAACTTCATTTGTTTCATGTAACTCAAAATATTTATCAACAATTTTAAATGAAACCAGAGTCATACACTTTTCTAAAAAGAAATTTTATTATTTTATAGAAACTATACAAAGATTAGAAGATCGAGCCGAAAGCATTGTTGAAACCTTTGGAGTGGTTCTCAAACACTTGGAGCACGGTGATTGGTCAACTTTCTGTATCAGTACAAGCAGACTTTGCGATGATATAAAAAATGTGATGAGAGATTACCATCTTTGTTCTGAAGCCATAGATGTTGCATCAGTCAAGGTAAGATATGCGAGAAACATGTTATAATATAAAAATAAAATATTCAATTTACCAACAAATTTTAAGATATTGGACATAAACTAATAATTTCTTTTTCTTTGTAGATCAAAAACAATGTGACAGAAGCCCTGAATGAGTTAACAACACATATTTTAAGGTAATTATCACTTATTTTTACGGTAAATTTTTTAAAACCAACTACAGTTTACCTTATTAGATCACTCTAAAGCAAAAAATATCTAACATATAATCTCATTAATACCCACTCCATTAAAGTATCAATCAGTATATTTTTCCAAATTTATTTATAATTGAATTCCCATTTATTTGTAGCTTGAATCAGATATCATCCAGTGAGACAAACCACAATGTCCTACATCCTTCCTTCAAAGTGTTGGGTGAAACTCTTCACGATATGATGGAATTCCTTATCAGCAAAGAATTGAAAGTACTGATTGAATGTTTGAACCCCGACACAAAAAATTCTTCCATACGAATGGCAACTTGTGCCCTTGCTGAAATGTCCCTTTCAGGAGCACTCATGAGCAGGCTCATTGTACAGGTAAATATTAAGAAAGATTCGTAAATAATACGCATGTAATAACATTCCAACACAAAGATGAAAAATGTAATGTAAGATGTTGTAAATGCTTATCAAAAATATTTTTAAAATTTATGGAAATACTTTATACAAACTTATAAAAGCCATTACTTGCTTACATTCAATTTCTTTGCTTTTGAAGGCTGGAGCCATTCTGCCTCTCCTGAATATCTGCAAGGTTCACAAATGCAAATATTTGAGACCTCTAGCTGTTCGTGTCCTGACTGTCATATGTTCATCTCGAATGGCTTTAGAACAGTTTGAAAAAGTAAGTTATTATACAAAACTGAATTTCATCTTTTGACAGTTTTACTTCCAACAACTATAAATGATTTTAATTTTGTTCATTTTGCACTCAAGACCTAATTAAAAAATTGTTACAGTGTTCTGGGTTTGGTATTATCCTGACTTTGTTATCTGAAGAATCAGAGGAGAAAATTGTTTGCGAAATAGTTGGATTCTTAGCTCAAATTCTAAAACAGTGGAGTGAAAACAAATGCTCAATTGGAACAAAAATTGGACAAGATCTTGATCAGCTAGTTCAGCGTTTGACTGGTAGGTTTTTTTTAAAAAAAATCTGATATTTTTTTTCATGCATTGCATCATTAATAATTAAATCTATTTTTAATTAAATAATATTTAAACCCTTTTTAAAAACAACTGAATATTAACTATTACATTTCTAAATCAAAATGTAATTAAAAAATATAAATTCCATCATTAAAAGTATATATATATATAGTCAGCAACTTTTATTTTATACAATTTAAAAGAAATATTCATAAATATACATTTATAATTTCAATTTAGAGAAACACAAATCTCTCTCTCTCTATATATATATATCATTCACTTATATATAAATTCTCTCAATCTGAAGTAATTGCTCATAATTAAAACAAAAAAAAAAATGTATTTTCAACTAAAAACTAAATTGTCTTTGACTTTTCAGAAGCTGCAAAAAAAGCTCTTTCCCCTGAAATGTTCCTTCTGGCAGCAGCATGTCTTGCTACACTCTCATCATACAATGCAAAAGCAACAGAATGGTTAGAACTCCATGCTCAGGAAATGAGATTACTTGCCAGTGGCAATAAACAAGAAAGTTATGTGTAAAGATCACTTCATCAGAACTTCATTAGTCATTAGAAGTCTTTCATCGCAGTATTACTAGTCATATTCACTAATTTATCTGCATACAAAACAGACTGTTTTGTGATACTATATTTTTACTCCTTTCATATGTATATACAAAGTTAAGTAATCAGAAAGTTCTGTAAATAGATATTTGTTAAACATATTTTTCAAAGTTGTATCATGTTGGGATATGGAATATGAATATCACATCTTTGTCACTTTGAAAAAACTCTTTTCAAGAACACTATGTATTCAGTTAGCATATGCTTAGCTTCAGTATAATTCCTTTTATTGTTGGTTAAAAATATGAAATAAATTTGAATAAAACATTTTGGAAAAAGAATCAAAATTTTACAATTGCATTTTTAATATGGAAATATTTCTGCCTCAAATGTATAGAAAAAATTTCCCATAAAAGTATTCAGTAGAAATTTTTAAGATCATAATAATGAAAATACATAATAGTTAAGCACAGCTAACATGCATAGTGTAAAATGAAACTTCGTCAAGATGTTTACGTTCTTAATCTAAAATATCACAACAAAATGTATAGTCAAGTTGAAATATTTAATTGAAATTGCAATAAGATGCAATATGCTTTCAATTATTGTGAATAATGCACTCATTTCATTGCTAGTCTTAATGAAAAAGTATTGTACAGTATATATAACGATCAGGAAATTGTATTTATTAAATTTATATTACAAATTTCATTTACAAAATGTGACATTCAGCTAGCTTTACCAAAGTCATTATAGCCTTCTCAGTATGAATTTCACATTTAGTACTTATGCAATTATTGTAAATGTACATAATTTGTCACCGTTATAAGTTTTATAATAAAAAGTTTAAAAGTTTGTAGCCCTTTTTTTTTTTTTTTAAATATTTCACGATTGTCATGTAAACATTTATTCATTAAATGTATTTATTATATATATATAAAAAAATATTTCACGATTGTCATGTAAACATTTATTCATTAAATGTATTTATTATAATGCAAATTAAGAAAACTAAACAAACAAGAGCCTTAAAAAACACAAAACAGCCATAAAATTTAATTTCCAAATACCAACAGTTAAATCTGATTTTATTTTGAATATATGCATTTCAAATTCCAATTTCAAACCAATAGATGTAAGATGAAAATGTATTTCAGAACTATGAAACATAGTTTTAAAATACTATCAACTTCAAAATTTAAAAAAACACAAGCTCAATTTAAAAAGCAAACCAAGAAAAGATAAGACTTTAAAGAGAAATAAAATTTATTTGGTTAAAATAAAACATCTATCCTTTTTGTTAAATACATTTATCCAAAACAGATTTACATGTACAACAAAATGAACACATCTCTTAGAAAACGATTTTCAGAATGTGTTGTTGTAAACAGATGTTGGGTGATACACATATTTTCAAAAACAAAGAAATGAAGGATTTTAAATAACTTGGCCATGCACATGATTAATTCATTAAAAATCAATTAAACATAAGTAATTACTACTACAGTATGGCAAAATTTAACAAGAAAATAATATCACATAGAATGTTCTGATTGTAGTGTGCAAACAGGCCCTAGAAGATCAAATAGCGATTTCTGATGCAGCATCCATTTAAGTTTCATTCAGACAAATAAAGGAGAAATCTACCATCAATTAACTTCAAATAATTTTTAAAATATTCAGTGCTGTATAAACAGATATTTTTCACAAAATGATCACAGTGAAGAAAATTTAAACCAAAAATTCAAATACTTTTAGAAACTAATTTCGGAGAAAAATCTTTTATTGGAGATAAACCACAGTAGAGCCACAATTAACAAAATAATAAATCAAAAAAACAGAATTTCTTAAAAATTTAAGTCAATATTCATTTAATCTTTTCTCAATACTAATTTACTTCATATTTTAACAATTGATTACATCTAATTTTAATAAATATGCAATAGAAAATTCTGATGCAACAGCTTGTTGCATATGCTGAAAACAAATATTTTTTAGAACAATTATGTGAAGAGAAAGAGGTTTTACCTTCAAATAAAATTCAACTTAAAAACACTAGTAACAAAATGTACATCAAATGTTAAACATTTTCGTGCAGAACATGAGATGCATGAAAAGAAAATCCTCCTGCAAGTAGGCTGAAGCATATGTGAGCCCTGCAGGAGAATCAGGTCATGAACTGATGACCTTCAAGAGCACCATATTGGGTGACCCATTACATAAAGATATGACAGCATTCAACAAGGATACACCTTTATAAAGGCAAGTATCTAGAAGAATGTTAATAACATTAAAGCTACCATGAAAAATTAAATTGCTACTGACATATGACTTAAAAAATTTTTTTAGCATGTACCTTTTCTTATACAACTTATTAAATTTGATTCATAATTATACAATTTTTTTTTTCTCTCTTTTTCTTCAATTGAAAATAGCTCAAGTGATGAGTGCCAGCTACTATACAAAAGTGTAAAGATATCTAAAAAATATTTAGATGAACATTTCGCTTTATCAGAATCACGCATATTACTAAAGATGTGCCCTCTTGCTGCTTAATAATTAAAATAAATAAATAAATAAAGGCTAAGGGAGGGGGAATGAATGGATGGTATATAATTGTTACAAACAGGTGCCAGTTACATCAGAACAAGTTAGAAATCACAGATTTTGTTCACCAGGTGCATGGATATTTGCACAAAGGATTTAACATAGTTCATTACAATTTTAGATCACGAATATCGGACTTTCTAAAGGCTTCTATTACAGGTTTTTGTCACACTCTTTTTTTGGCATCTCCAGATTTCACATTTGTAACAAAAATTGCTAACTTTTCTTGGAGCATATCAAGCTTATCTTTGTCAATAGCAAATCTTTCAAAATGACTTAGTAAATTCCCGCAAGGAATCACCGGAACGGCTATTGAGGAGTTTGGGAGGTTACACAAACTTTCCACCACAACTAATATAATTTTCATCCTGTAAAATTAAAGAAAATAAATAATTTTACAATCAAAATCGCAAAATTTTTCAAAAGAACTTTTCTATGTGAAAAAGTTATAAAAACAACACGTAAAAAGATAAGCTTACCATCTTTCTTGAACTTCTGTTTCAAATAGATCAAAACCAGAATACAGAATTTCAGCTCGTATTAACATGGCGCATACTACAGATGAACCAAACTATAAAAAAAAAGTTCTAATATATATATATATATATATATATATATAAACACTATGAAAACCAACTAAAACAAGTCATCAAAAATATTTATTCACTTCATTTAATTCTTATAAAAAGAAACATGCAAAATAGTTTAAAATAATAATTCGATATAAAAACCAACGTTTTTAAAAACAATGTTTTTATATGGTGGCAAAGTTTATTAGAGAAAATTATTGAAATATTAGTTAAAACTGTTATTTTTAACTTTTAAAATTTACTTAAAAAGAGACATTTGTGAGAGTATTAAAAAATTCATAATACGCATAAAATAAAAACATGCATTTGAAAGTTTGTAAGTCATTCTATTAAAAAAAGAATGGGAACCAGAATTCAGAAAAAATTATTGTGATAAGACATGGCGCCAAATATTGGAAACTTTCTTTCTTGGGAATGATTACTGACTAAAAGTCAGCAACCCTTACTATCTCGGAGATAGTATCTCTCCTTTGCGAGTACAAAAGGTTTACGATACCTCATGCTGTGTGGGGAGTGCCTGGTGCTCCCAGAGGGGGAAAGAAATTTTTTCCTCAATCCTAAAAGCGCCGAGAGGAAAGGATATTTTGACTTATTAAAATTATTGAAATATTAGTTAAAACTTGTCGCAAACGTCTAAATATTGCATTGTTAGGCGAGTACGAACGATTCCCAAAATTTCAAAGCTCTAGCTTGATGGGAAGTTGGTTAAATTAACGATCGAAAATTTGATGACACACACACACCAAGTGAAATTCAGAAAAACATTGTAAAAAAGGGGGAGGGGCAATCTTTAATAATGCATAGAACTCTGTTTGCAATTAAACAAAATTAATCAATACTAATTACTAAAAAAAGAAACTAAATTATGATAATGAATTAACATCCTCAATTAGCTTCTTTAAATATAATTCTCATTAAAATGTCTTCATACATAACAGATTTCTCATAAAACTAGCCCATATTTCACATTTTGTAAAATTCTGCACAAAAGTTTGAGTTATAATGGTTTTAAAAAAAGGTGCCATATGTTTTGTCAGTGTCTCAAAGATATAACTATATTAAATTTTGTACTCAACACAGTAAAAATGTTTACATTAATCTATTGAAAAATTAAGTACTTAAAATATATTTATTTTTAATTATTTGAATGCCTCATGTCATTAGACTTCTATATATAAATCCAAAATTTCATGCAATCGTCAATTCAAGAAGATGCAAGGTTATACTTGCAACTATGAAACATTAAGTCTATACATCACTTTATAAATCCATTTTTGTCGCATTCAAAAAAGAAAAATTATTAACTAGTTGCTTTATTTCTTAACCAATATTAATTGAAACATTTTTATTAAGCAAGAATATTTTTATTATATTTTTAAGAAAAACTTATAAGAAATAAACTTCAGCAAAACACATGATCTTTAAGTAGAACAAATAGTGTTTTTTCAGTATATATATATATACATACATACACATATATATGAAGAAATAATATTTTCTAAATGTTCCTTTTCCAAGAACATGATGTAAACACATAATAATTTTTTTAAAAATAATCACCTTATTCTTGAAAGCAATTGTGAAGTTGCCCTTTTCTTTATTTTTCAAAGGCTCAGACGATGTACTAACATTTAATGCTTCACCTAATCTTACCAAATCCACCAATGAAAATGTTTGCATTCTCTCAGTGATTATTTTCACATGCTGAACTAGAATGAGATCATTTATGTCTTTCTTCAAAACAAATGGTAGACAATGAAAGAGGAAGACAAGACACTGCAGCTGTTGCTCCTAAAATGAAACATGAAAATTTAAAAAGAAATTTCAGCCATTACTAAAAGTTACTTCCCTTAACAAAACAATTATTTTTGCTATTCATATTAAAGTAACAACTAAAAAAAATTATATACATTTTCCAAGAACTGTTTTTAATTTACATCAAAATTAAAAGATAATTGAAAAAGATTTAAAAATACATACCACGTTAAATATCTTAAAAACTCTCATCACCAATGAACGCCCTTTGCGTATAGTCATTATGTTTTGAAAATTGTCCTCTGGAGTTTCATTAAATAAACCAGTAAAAATTTCTTTAGTTAATTTCATAATATTATCTCGGTGTTGTCCACTTTCACTTTCTGGTTTTGCCAAGATTCTTCTTTCTTCATCTTCTATTTCCAACAAATATTGATATAATTTTTCGATGTCCAATAAGAGACGACGATATCTCATAAGACTTTGATTAGTAACTACTTTACCTTCTTCATCTTCAAGCGGTCTAGTTACAGTAATATCCAACACTTTTCTAGGAAAATTAACACTTACTGCTTGAAGTTTCCCTAATGAACCTTCAAATTGTGCTATAAAAAAATAAGGTTCTTCTTAAGCAATAACAATAAATACACATCTATTACACAATGTTTTGTACACAATGTATGTATTGCGTCTGTTACCCAAAAATTAAATTGAAAATTTATTTAGTCAATTTAATATGTAACATTAAATTCTGTTATAATAATTAAATAATTTCTCCTTCTAGTTAATATACATATTAATATTTGCAAACTACTGACATCTATAATATTTTTAAAGATTCGTTAAATATGGTACAAGCATATAGAATTTTGAGTGACTTTCATAAAAAAAATTAACTTACTGGGAACAAAAGTTCTATTTTCATGCTTTGTTGTTTCAGGAAGAATGAGTTCAGGAGCATCACCACCACTACCACCGCCTTTAGAAGCATTTTCGGTAAATTTTTTTCGACACCTTCTAGCTACTTGAGTCTAATCATAAAAACAGAAACAATATCAAATGTAACTTGTTTACATAATTAAATAAAATTCAATATTGTAAGTTATAAAAAGAGCAACTAAAAGTGAAAAACATAATCTGAAAGAAAAAATAATTCATATTTCAATACTGTCAGATAGAAAATTTATATGCAACACAACATGGAAAAATATTACAATTAGCAAGATACCAATTAACTTAGTGATAAGCTCATTTATTAATCTATCAATCACATATATGTTTAAGTATATAACTGGAAATGATTGAAAACCAACTTGGCATCCTTTCTAGTAAAAAGCTTAATTACTCTGTTTCATTTAATCTCTCAGCAAAAGCACAAATAGATATTGAAATTGAATTTAAATTTTCAACAATTTGCAAATTAAAATTTATTGCATTATAAAAGACTTGATATTCCAACAACAAATGTTTGAAGAGATTGAGATCACTATTTACATATTTTTCACTGCTGGCATAAAAACTCTAAAATTATGAAACAAATATGGCTTAATTTCTGGCAAATTTAAAAATGAGTTGAAGGTACATGCTTTTATATTACTTTACTTTTAAACATATAACAGGTCAATTGAAAGGTCCCCGGCCTGACACATAGATGGCTCTACTAGAATTAAATCCATATGTTTTTTAGTTAGCCCTAACCCTTAAAAGATGCGTGTATAATTTGACAGCTATCGGATCATTAGTTTGTGAATTATAGCATTTTCAGTGAAGCAACTTTTGTTATTGTGAAAAAAATGGATAAAAAGGAATTTCGCGTGTTGATAAAATATTACTTTTAGAAGGGAAAAAATACAGTTGAAGCAAACACATGGCTTGATGCCGAGTTTCCGGACACTGCTCCAGGAAAATCAACCATCAAGGATTGGTATGCTAAGTTTAGACGTGGTGAAATGATCACCGAAAACGGTGGACGCCCAAAAGAGGTTGTTACCGACGAAAACATTAAAAAAATCCACAAAATGATTTTGAAGGACCGTAAATTGAAATTGAATAAAATAGCAGACGCTCTAAAGGTATCAACTGAACATGTACATCATATCATTCACAAATATTTGGATATGAGAAAGCTCTGTGCAAAGTGGGTGCCACGCGAGCTCACTTTTGACCAAAAACAACGACGAGTTGATGATTCGGAGCAGTGTTTGAAGATGATCAAGCGTAATAAACCCGAGTTTTTGCGTCGATATGTGGCAATGGATGAAACATGGCTCCATCATTTCACTCCGAAGTCCAATCGACAGTCATCAGAGTGGACTGCACACGATGAACCCGCTCCAAAGCGTGGGAAAACGCAACAGTCGGCTGGCAAGGTTATGGCGTCTGTATTTTGCGATGCGCATGGAATAATTTTCATTGACTACCTTGAAAAAGGAAGGACCATCAACAGCGACTATTACATAGCGTTATTGGACCGTTTGAAGGACGAAATCGCTGAAAAACTGAAGCATTTGAAGAAAAAGAAAGTGCTGCTTCACCAAGACAATGCACCGTGTCACAAGTCAGTGAAAACGATGGCAAAAATCCACGAATTGGGCTTCGAATTGCTTCCTCATCCACCTTATTCTCCAGATCTGGCCCCCAGCGACTATTTCCTGTTCTCAGATCTCAAAAGAATGCTTGCTGGGAAGAAATTTTCGTTGAATGAAGAGGTGATCGCCGAAACTGAGGCCTATTTTGAAGCAAAGGACAAATTGTACTACAAAAATGGTATCGAAAAGTTGGAGGGTCACTATAATCAGTGTATCCCCCTTGAAGGGAATAATGTTGAATAAAAAAAAAATAATTTTGCCAAAAAAATGTTTTTTACTATGGTAGGCCAGGGACTTTTCAATTGACCTGTTATTAAAGTTCCACTCCTACTGTTCAGAAACCTAATTCTTAACCATAAGTAAGTGATGAGAGAACACTTATATTGATGGAATGGTCCATATACTCCAATGCAATTAGTTATAAATCAGCATGATTAAACTACCCTGAGAATTTAAGCGGGTATCTAATGCTTAAATAGTAATTACAATCGGGCAGTACTTGTTGACTTATTGTGTCCTTGGCACAAGGGTCCTCTTCTGTTCAAGACACCTTTTGGACAGTTCCAACTTCTCTTTGAGAAGATTAAATACTGGTCCTGAAAATGGTGCCTTCTGCCTCCCTTCACTTAGTACAAATTAAGGTATTGTGTATTCAATAATCTTTTACTTCAATAAATTTAGTTTTTAATTCGGATAACTGTTGGTTCAGCATTCTTTATTTTGGAATTTTAAAACTAGGTTTTGCGATTTAATGAAATAAATAATTTGTTTTTATTCAGAATTATATTAATACCTTATTCTTACAATATCCAGCCTGTGCCATACGGATTTTGAGGCATAATTGCATAACAGAAAGCAATTTAAATTATTTTCCATCACAATTTATTTTAAAATTGAGTATATATTTTTAGTTCTAAAATCAGGTAACAGGAAATTCCCACGTGCTCTTTTGAAACTCTGAACTCATTAAATTTTATAAATAAATAATGCAATATTAGATACATAAACATTATATAAGTTTCAAGAACTAATATGGGGGGGGGGGAAACTACTCAAAACAGATAAGCAGTTTTTATTAATACTAGCATAATAAAAATTAAAAAATGTTTGAAATACAAAATAATATTTTACTTTTCTTCCCACTTACATAATATTTATCAAAATGGTCTTTTACATAATAAATGTTTACAAAACAAGCTTGTGTTCATCACAATTCATATATATAGAGAGAGAGTGTTTTTGTACACAAAATTTGACACTGCAATATATTTTTTAAATATTCAAATTTCTATATGGACTAATAAAAAAAATCAAGAAATTAAGTAATTAAATATATTTCTTAAGACTTAATGGAATTTATTGCTTACTGTAAAATAATAATCTTCGACATATGGA
This sequence comes from Nephila pilipes, assembly GCA_019974015.1. NCBI lineage: Eukaryota > Metazoa > Arthropoda > Arachnida > Araneae > Nephilidae > Nephila > Nephila pilipes. The sequence goes on from BMAW01126146.1 coordinate 176,421, forward strand.
TTTTCAGATTTCAGCTGCAACAGCTGTATTCTCATAAGCCACTCTTTTTCTCTTTGAGTCATCAAACCAGCATACTCATCTTCTGTTTCCATGGCATAATGTTTTCCATCATCATTCTCATAGTAATTGTTATATACAAACATTGGGAACTGAAATTGCCTAGTAAAAATTACATAACACATACTTTCAGATTTTTCAAAAAAGTTATGTAAAAAGATATCCACAAAAGAATTGCTACTTTTTTAAACTGGTGAATAAAATACATTATTTTTATAATAGTGTGATATTTAGAACTAAGATAAATTCACATTTTTAATACACAGTAAATTTATATGCAATTTCTTGCATTCCTTTCTATAACATCAGTTCAAATAAAATACAAAATTAAAGCAAAGAAAATGGCTACCATATATACAAGATTTTGAAAAGCTAAATATTTAGTGAGTGATTGATTGTATGTTTATGGCACAAGGAATCAAAATATGGCTATGCTGCAACAAACATTCATTGATTCAAGTTCTATCTCCCCCCCTTACGACAAAATTAAAAACAGATTAAGAAAAATACATTAAAAAGGGCAAAAAAAAAGAGCACAGTAAAAAGGGGGGGGGAATGTGATGTAAAAATCCAATTCTGTTCAAAACTGCAAACAATTTATGATGGGGATTTTCCACAACCAAGTTTTTTTTTATTAACGTTGCACTAGAAGCAACACGAGGGCTATTGGCGATGGACCTCGTAATTTTGAACCTCGGTCAAGTGACGATGACGACACCCGAGCTGGCACTCCCTCTCCTAACATCCACACCACACTACACCAACAGGAGGACTTTGGGTCCCGACAGATTTAACGTGCATCAGCCCCGGCTATACGGTGGGTCTTTTGCGGCCAAGGATCGAACCCGCAAAAAGCCGCTGGTCACGAATCCTAAGCCATGACCCCTGGGTTACCGCAGCCTTCCACAACCAAGACAGACAAATTTAAAATGGGGGAGTCAAAAAGTGTGAAGAATGTAATTATTAATAGAAAGACTTAATTTTCGATTAAAATTTATAGAAAGATACTTAGAGAACTCGGGTTGCACTGGGAAAAGGGGGTGACTATAACCAACGAAATTTGCTAAAGAAAGTAACACATCGATCAATAACTCCCGAGACTAACCCAGAGATGGCGCTCGTAGTAAACCAGTAACCAGGTCTTTCTAGAGTACTAACCTTTGCTTGAAACGTGTCAAAATTTTAAGTCGATCGGACCAGGAAAAAGGTTTTTTGAAGTGAAGTGAAAAAGGGTTTTTTCCAAGTGGGTGCCGCGATTGCTTTCGATGGAACAAAAACAGCAACGAGTCGATGATTCAGAAAGCTGTTTATCGCTATTTACTCGCAACAAAAAAGATTTCTTGCGGGGAAAAAAAAAAAAGATTTGGAAAAGCGTTGGAACGATTGTATCACCCTAAAAGGTGATTAACAAAAGGTGTTATGTTGATGAATAAAAAAAAAATTTTGCAAAAAAAATGTTGTTTTCAATGTTAGACTCGGGAGTTATTGATCGATGTGTTAAAAATGTAAGCGAAAAATTTGTTTGTTTCAATGTAAGTACATATCTTAAATTCTATTAGCTAATTTATTACACCCATCAATAAAGCAAAAATTTTTATCATGTTTATATACCTTCCAATACATTGCCAAGCTTATCTCCAAATTACTTTATGAATCATTAAAAATCGCTTACACTATTTATCCCATTTCAAATAGTTATACAAATAAGGTAGTTTAAAACACTAAACCAACCTTTTTTTTTTTATATATATAAATATTAGTGACAATGAAAAATATATTTGTATTGCTAGAATATTATTTGCATCACATGCATTTACAGATCATCAGTAAGTAGTAGTTCTGAATCATTATCAGAAGAATCAATGTTCACAGATATAATTAAATTGTGATTTTCCCACATTTTCTTAACAACTTTTTTGTTCCAGAGTTTCTGAAATATATGGAACAAAAGGTTTGGAATTCAAAATAATTTTGCTTGCTGATAATGAGCCCAGCCACCCAGTGATGGATCATCCAAATATTCAAATGCTGTTTTTAACAATTAATACCACTTCATTGATTCAGCTATTCAAACAGGGTATTTATAGCAGTATTTAAAATGTACTACATAAAGCAAACGCTTAAATATATTTTAGGCTCAGTGGAAGATAGAAATTTGACTGTTGCGGAAGCATGGAAAAAGTTTACAATTATGGATTGTATAACACATGCTTCTTTAGCCAGTATGTGTCAAAAGTGGAAGTTTCGTAGTACAAAAAAACGGTTGTGTATGCGGAAATTATAACTATTGATGGTGAAGGTTTTAACAGCATGCGAAAGAACGACATCGAAGAATTAATGCTATAAAGTCCTTTGGATGAGGACGATTTGATCAAATTTATGATAATATATAAGTCAAAGAGTAAGTTTAGCTATTAGCAGCTCATTTAATTTGCGAGAGCTTGAAATTTGCTACAGGTATGGAACATTTTCTTACTCATGATCTTGACATGAAACATGCATTTAATTTAAACATAATCTAAAGTTCTGTGAAGCAGGATATCAAGAATTATATAAACAACTTGAGAAACCATAAAAAAAAAATTTTAAAAAAGTCGCTAATAACAGTAATAAATAATAATAATAATAAAAAAAAACAGTAACAATACTCTTTGTATAAATCACAGCTGACAAATGTGCTAGACATATCTGACACATCTACTGATGATAGCATTTTTGATCCAGTTTGTAATAGATGTGCACACTTGTTATCAAGTACCGATGAATAGTTGTTAGTAGTTTTATTCCTAATTACAATTTGAATTTGTATATGTTGTATAATACCTACAGACTGAATTTTCACTGTATACCAATTTTAACTTTTTTTGTAATAAATTTTTTGTTTTGTTTTGTATGTAATATGGATTTCTTTAATATTTTTTTGCATGGTTTTTGGGGAAAATATTTGGTTTTTTCATTTTACACGATTTTTTAAAGTTGTTGAACATGGACTTGAAGCAACATCACATTATTGGCAAGTAAAATCTCAAAATTTTCGTGCTATGTCACATTTCAATACGAAGATATTTCTGTAAAAGTACTTACTTGTTCAACAAAGGGTGAGCTATGTTTCTTGGTGGCATATTATGAAGTTTTGAATGATTCATACTGAAAAGAATGTTTTGTTTTTAACACAGAATTAACATAATTTCAAAACAATCAGCATAAAATGACTAAGATTCAAAAATTAATTTAGCACACTGAAAAATATTTTATAATACAAGAATATAAAATCAATAATTTAAGGTCACTATTCCACTTTCTGAAGGAAAGATAAATTGCACAATCTTTAAATTACTAAAAAAATTTTAAAATATTCAGAGAAAGGTTTTTCAATTAGTGAAAAACAGACTTCTGTATATATATAACAGGACAAAAGGAGGAAAGGACTTTAATAGTCATCCAAAATAAATTGGTAGAGAAATTAGAAAAAAAATTTACAATGAAATTACTTTTAAAATATTTATATCACATTACATGAGACGATAATTTGAATTAAGTCATACGGTGCCTACAATAAAACAAAACATGCAAATGAATAATTCTCATCTTTAATCACACAGAATTTTTAAAAATATATTAGTAGCTTAGTTTTAAAATGAACTAATTTCAAAGATTTTTCAAAGAATCCAACACATTAAAAAATTAATTTACTATATTAAAAATTTTAAAATGTAATGTGCTATATTACGTAATATCAATTTTTTTAGAACAAATGGGGGGGGGAACCTTCTTTATTAAAAAATTATACTGTTACAAATCTTTGTTCATTCACTAACAATTTTTATGTCAAATTCAAAACAGCTTCATAAAATTAATTTTTTTTAAAAAACAGCATTAAAAATCCAGCATGGAAAAAATTGTACAATGAAACAAAAATGTAGATAATTATTTTTTCTGACAATGCCGTGCATAGATTTGAGCACATTAAAGGTACATATTAGCACTAAAACTATATTAGATAAATTAATTGAAAATTATTAGATAATTCATATTATTAAAAGTTCAAGATAATTCATATAATTAAAATTTACTTTAGATTTGATTGATTATAACCAGGTTGGAGATTTGGCAAAGGTCCTCTTATTGACATCTGATTAAACAACATATCTAAAAAAAAAATCATTATTACTGAAGTTTGTATAAATTGTGTTGATTTTCATTACATGTACAAAACATTGAAAAGCATAATTCTTATAATTAAGCTAAACATAAAATGGTAGGGATCCTTACTCCTCAGAATAAGTGATTACAAAAATGAAAAAATTTAAACAGAAATTAAATTGAAAATCACAATATAATGACACATTAGAAGCCCATTAATCATTCTGCTTATAAAAGTAAAACAGATCCATCTTCATCAACTGAACGTATTTCTATCCAACTAACACCATATTCAATGAAAATACGACTCTGAAAACTACCTGATCTATGGAACAATAAGTTTATGTTTTATCTCCTATTACTTGACCAGTTGAATGAGTTCACTCAACACAAGAGGGAAAAAAGTGCTTTATCTTGCAAGTTGTGTATTACTTCTACATGTTATATTAAAAACAACTGGTTATATTAATATTTTACTGCTCACACCATAACTTGATTAAAATATTAAATTCATAGAGACAAAATATAAAAATGATGGAATTGTTAATTCAATTAAGTCAACTACTGTAAGAAAAATGTCTAAATATATTAAAAGTAGTACAGCCAGTAGTAGGAAAACCTTTCACATTTATCTTTATAACAAGAATAAGGAGCAGCTCAGTTTTTTTTTTCAGTGAAAAATGAGTCAACCATGAGAAATATTTATTGCAAATACTTTGAAATGTTTATCTATGTATAAATATTATACACTCATGGTAAAAAAAAGTAGAGCGCCAAGAAAGAGTCGTCAAAATGAAACGAAATTTTACATACGTAATGACTACTTTAATATAAGTAAATGATTAGAAAATCAAAGAAAAAGGATCATTTATTTCAGAGAAAAAGAACGGAGGATTTAATACCCTGTTGAACCCCTGTAGCGTGAATGCATGATGCGATATGATCGGGCATTTAGGGATACAAGTTCTGTATGATGTCTTGAGACATTTCGTTCCATATTTGCTGTAACCTTGCCTCTAGTTCGTTCAAACTCGTGGGATGCCCAACTCGCCATCCCAAATTATCCCAGATATGCTCGATTAGTGACAAATCTAGGGATCGGGCAGGCCAAGGAAGGGTAGTAACAGTGTGGAGACAGTCTTGTGACAACCTTGCCGTGTAAGGCTGAGCATTGTCTAGTTGAAAAATGGCTCCTGGGAGCCCTTGCATGAGTGACAACACATATAGTAGCAGGATCTCATGCACATACCGCTGGGCTGTCATGGTGCCAAGGATCAATACTAGGGGTGATCGTGTATTGTAGGCAATGGCACCCCATACCATCACACAAGCTGTGGGAGCAATGTGTCGCTGTAAAGCAAAGGCAGGATTGAGGTATTCTACACAGGGTCTCTTCACACGAACACGATTGTCATCACTGAAGAGATTGAATCTGGATTCGTCGCTAAAGACAACCTGGTTCCATTCTGCTGCAGTCCAGTTTCCTCGTGCACGGCACCACTCCAAACGGAGGCGTCGATGGTGGGCGTCAGGGGCAGCACAAGTAATAGGCACCGTGATTCCAAATGTCCTTCAGCTAGGCGCCTTCGTATGGTTCGAGAAGACACAGGGGGCCCTAGTGAAGGTGCTACCTGTGCATGAATGGTGGCTGATGAAGCAGTTGGCTGTACGCATGCATTTCTTACGATGTGGTGGTCTTCTCAACGACTGGTCTGTCGAGGGCGTCCTGAGCCTGGTCTTCGTGTAAATGACATCTCTCTCGGATCCACTGGTCCCAACACCTCCTCACAACACAATCAGAGTGGCCTAATTAACGAGCTACTCGCCTAGCTGACCACCCAGCTTCCATCATGCTGATGATTCTCCCCCTATCATACTGCGACAGCTGCTCATGTTGTCTTTGAAAACGACGTAATGGCATGTCTACCTCAGCTCTTTATTTTGTAAACGATTCAGCACACTCAAACAAGCTTTGGTTACCTGTTTTATACTCCACGGAGAACGACGTTTAACGCCCTCTACCGGCTATGTGTAATGCGCAATCATGCTACATTTCTAATCATTTGCATATCTCCCCGACATGTACCTTCATGCCAAGTTTCGTTACGATCCTGCAATTATTTCTTGGTGCGCTAATTTTTTTGTCCATGAATGTATTTGGAAAGAATTTCATTTTGATGAAACTATCGTCAACAGGAAAAACACCACTTTTAATTATAAACAATTGTATCCACATGGCAGACATAACACTCCTTCAGCTTTTGCTTTGAACATAACGTCTAAATTTTTTATAATTTGTAAAAGTAATCAGCAATATGCATCCCCATAAAAATTTATCTGATGATAGAAAACGTGCTAAATTAAGAAAAGAAGGCAGATGTTATAGGTGTTTTAAATTTCATTTATCCAAAGATTTCAAAATTAAAGTTACAGTTCAATGTTGAGAAAGCCCCATGGTGAGGAGGATTTTACCAGTGACTAGTGAGGTATGTGAAAACTCCTTTTGACCATGAGTGAATATATATAAATAAAATTATAACGAAAGCATAGAATCAATGTAATAGTCTTTGTTTTATATGCTGACCAATTTCTTTTATATGTTGACTCTTGGATACTCAACTTAAAAGATTTTGTATAAGAAGGCTTCACTTGAAAATTTATCTTATACCTTCTAAGTTTTTAAGTATTCATCATAAGTATAATTTAAAAATTGAATATTCATACATGATGCCCTTGATTAATAAAAATGTGAAACTTACTCATTCTTGCGTTCATGAAATATTGTTCTGGCACAGGACAATTATTACCTATAAATATAAATTATTTGATGAATTTTCTTTCAAATTCTTCATGTATACCTGATTTTATTAAGACAATTTTTTTAAAAATTATAAATTATGATACAACAAGAAACATTTGGAACTATAATAAAAGGAAAAATTTGTGCCTGTAGCATAGTGTAAAAATTGAAAAGCACAGTGGCATGAAAATTAATACAATGAATCCATTGGTACTGATTGCATGCACTTTGATGCTCCTTTTTTGAAATTTGCTTTAGATTTTTCAAAAATTTAATGTTAAAGTGACCAATAAGGCATATTTTGTTTTCAATGCACATAATTCAGGCATATATTATGTCACAATTTTATGTTGTTTCCAACTATATACATGTAAATTTTTGAAGATCATTACATTAAATTAGTTTTTACATTTTGAAGCAGAATGTAGTTTTTTTTAGAGTTGTTGAGTGTATATGTTCGTTCTTTCTTAAAGAATTATGGTTTTATTTCAAATAAATTATTTAATAATATCCTACAAGATATTGAAGATCCTACTATAAATTAATATTTTCAACAAAATGCTCAAAATTTTCAAAACACAGCATCTGTTACATTGATAATGTTTCTATTTAAAACACTTATTCTTCAAATCCCTAAATTAAATGCTCCCGTTTTGAATGCTTTTCCACTCTTTAGTTGCGTACTGTACTCCATATGGTGACTAAGGCAACAACATTCTAGCCCCTGCACCTGATTTAAATCATGTCCTCATTTTTATCAGCTTTGATTTAATTTTTTTGCTGATTTAGATTTGCTTAAAAACTTTATGTATTTACTTTCTTGAAATTATTTTTAAATTTTATTATGTTTTTTTTTAAGATTTTTCTAACTAATGTTGCATCTATATTTTTTCACACTTTGCAATACAATTCTAGAACAAATCATTACAAGATTATAATACTTGCATCATCTAAGATACAAGTTTGTTTTTTAAAAAAAGTATTAAATTTTAGGTGTGTAAATTATTCAATTTTTGGCAAATGTTTTTCAAATAACACTAAAAAATACCAATTTTAAATTTTTAAAAATCATTTCTTCCAAAACTCTATCCAAATAACACTGCTTTCTTACAGTATGAGAAGAATGAACATTTGGTCCTCTTTTTTAAAAAAGATGGGGCACAAAAAATTGATTAATGGATTTGATACAAAATTTTAATTGTTCAAATGATGGGCAGATTTTCATCCCTCTAGACTCAAGAAAATGCTCTGCTAAGGCACATATGTCAAAGTCATGCTTGGGACTATTCTTCCTTTATATGCTCATAGATATTTATTTTTATGTTCATCGTTAAAAATCTTTAAACTAAAATACTTTTATTAAATAAATTTCATATTTTTACCATTTGTGTGAAGAACGGATACTCCAGTTGGAGTAAAATAAATCAAAACAAGCTACACATGTCTCCACATATATTTTATCAAAGTTGAATTGGATTACGTGTATTAATCAATAAGCTAAAGCATAAACCCACAGCCAAGGCTGTTGAACAAAGTCAACAGCAAAATCTGTTCAATCAATGAAAGGAAAAATGCACTATCTAGAAACAAATGTTTCAGATAAACTCTCCTCTGTCATACAATCCCTGATTTAAAACCACTTGAGAGCCCATTAAACACACCATACATGATTAAGAAATACATATATGAAACATAATACAAGCTAAGGAATTTAAACAATTGAGACCTATCAATACCCTGATAATAAACCTTAAACATCAGTGTTTTACTTAGAAAACAAATTTCTGAATTTGTTTACATACTATAATTTGTCATAATATATATGCTAATATGAAATACTATGACATTAGCTCTCAACTTCACAATTTAAAAGTTTATACAAATTTTTAAAGAAAAATTAATCAAAATGAAACAAAAAATCATTGCAAACTAGCACATAATATATTGCATTTTTTTAATGTTAAATAAAAATAAATGTTCAACCTAATTTAATCTAAAATAAACAGAAAAATACTGGAACATCTATATTTCTCATTTAAGAAACAAAGTTTTCAGAAAATTATATTTAATAACTAATAACATTTTTAAAATAATTGTTTGAATAAGTATTAAATGTTTCTCATTGAATTATTTTAAATGAGATGAGTACAATTTTCATTTCTTTAACAAATTGATTAGTAATTTGAAACAAAAAAGTTAAAATAATGGAAAAGTTTACACAAAAATAAATAATAAAAAAAAAAAAAAAAAACTGAAATTATTAAATAATAAACAACGTAAGTTGGTGTTACTTAACAGTCAAAATGAACCAGAAACAAAATAAATAAATATTTTTATGAAAAGCACTAACATGAAATTATAAATATAAAATTTTTATCTTTGATTGTGAGAGAAAAGTGGATCTGAATTAATATTAGTACACAACTTTTTGTCAGGAAGAGTCAATATCATAACTGAAACAATTTTCTTACAAGCTGGGAAGGGAATAATGTTTCCTTTCATGTGGTTTTCACTTCTATTACCATATATTGAAGTATGCAATTTATATTCTATAGTCATATTATGAATTTATTTTAAAGACTTACGAATCAATGGTCCTCGAACAGTCGGTAATGGTGATGAATGATTTGGGGCATTTATATTAGACTGTAAAGAAATGAGAAAATACATAATATCAAATCTCATATCGAATCAAATTGACAAAATAACAAATTAAAACAATAAGAATTAATGAATTAAAAACACTTTTTATTACCCTAGCAGAGCCAATAGGAGAGATCATGGCAGATTGCAATGCAGGAGGAATTAATCGAGGAGGAGGAAAGTTGGGAATATTTCCCGGAAATCTCATTTTCATGTCTGAATGCAACTGCCTTTCAACTTCTTCTCTTGTTAGTACCTTACTCAAATTATTACTAAATCTGGAAGATGGTATTTTATTAACAACATTTTGATGGTTAGGAGTTAATTGAGGAGGCCAACTACTACAACTTGAATAGATAGGTTCTTTCTTGGAAGAAGAGAGCAAATCCCTTTCAAGTTCTTCAGCTCTCCAAGCCTTAGGCTTAGTTGGAGTAACGAAAACATTATCCGAAGAGGAATTCAAAAATGCAGGTGAATCCTATAATGGAAATATATATTAAAACATTACAGTTTTATGAAAATATTTATATAATGATTTAATACATTACTCAAAGTAGAAATAAATGGAATGAAATAAAATATAAGAAATGTACAATTAATTAGTTAAAAATCAATTTTAACACACCATTACATTTAAATAGTAAAATACAAATAACACTTTTCCACATTTCATCAAAAATACTTTCACATTTTCACTTTTGTATTATGTTGTTCCCCAGTTCTTTAAATGAATTATTAAGATATATTAATTGTAGAAAATATTAATAATTGTTACGACATGCAGGTGCAGATGGCGCTAATAGTCATATTTTCTTGTTTACCAATTTGTATCATTTCCTGTATATGTAAGCCAAGGAAAGGAGCATGACATACCAACCGTCATTCAAATAAATATTCATTTTTAGTATTTAGTCCACAGCTCTCTGTTTGAATAGATAGGTATCAAAGCATTCAATAAACCTTTCATTACATTTGTGGTCGTACGAGCCCCAGAACCGAAAATTGATAACATGGCTCCTAAAGAACTATCACAGCTCACCGTGTTGAGCAGAAGAAAAGCATATTTGCTCAGTCAAATTACTCAGATTAAAAACTCTGTAGAAAGTACGGATTCTGGATCAAGTGGAACTAAAAAATAAACTAGCATCGCTTTCCAGGTTAAAAGCAAAAGTCGATGTTTCACGAAACGAAAGTTACAGTATTCTTTCGGATGAAGAACTCCCTGATTTTGAAAATAGTTTGGATAAAATGGAGAAAGACACAAAAAATTTAGAGACGAGTCTCAATACTTTACTTGAATCTTCTAATTTGAATACCTCTAGATTATCTGTAAACAATGATTTTGCTAATTGTAACGTAAAACTGCCATCCATTAATTTACCTGAATTTTCGGGACAGTATGTTGATTGGTTACAATTTAAATCTCAGTTTGTAACACTAATTGATGATAATACTTGTTTATTGGATTTACAAAAATTGTATTACTTACAATCTGCCCTCAAAGGCAATGCAAAACGGTTGCAAACAGTTAATTATACATACGCAACTTTATTCGACGCCTTAAAACGAAGATATGAAAACAAAAGATTAATCATAGTCACATTGCTCAACTGTTGAATCCTAACAAAATAAAATTTGAATCCACATTTAATCTCAGAAATTAATTCACTTCATTCAGAGCTTTAAAACAATTAGAATTAGAGCCTAACGCTTTATGTGAATTAATCCTAATTTTTGTAATCACTCAATGTCTAGACGATGAGTCTTGTAAACAATTTGAAATGGAATTGCATTCCAATGATTTGCCTGAATGGGATAAATTTTTAGACTTTTTAATTAAAAGAAGCCAAGCTTAAAAAAATGTGCAGAGAAATTCCTCATTGAAACAAAAGAACGAAAATTCTCCGAAATTCAAAACGTTTATTGTAAAAAAAGATACAAAAATTGTCCTCTATGTTTATCAGAACCACACCCAGTTTTTAAATGTAAAAAATTTCATGATATGTCTATTCAAGATAGAAACAATCGAGTGAGATCTCTTAATCTGTGTTTTAATTGTCTCGGTCATCACCTTATTAAGAACTGTTTAAAACTAAATAAAAAATGTAAGTGGTGCAATGCAAAGAATAATTCACTTCTTTGCAACGCAAGTAAACTTCGTTTAGAATCAAATCAAATGAACGGGAACTTTCCCATACCCTCTTTTTCTTAGTGCCTGAAATAACAGTATGTGTTCCTACAGAACAGTTTGATATAACAAAAATAAATTTTCCAAAAAATATAATTTATGCAGATACGGAATTTAATATTTCCAAACGTATTGATATTCTTCTAGGAGGGGAAATATTTTATGAGTTATTAAAAAGTACACAAATAAAGTTATATGACAATCAAATAATATTGCAAGACTCTGTGTTCGGTTATATTGTTACAGGTTCCATTCGAAACGAACAATCAAACCATTACTAATGCAATTTCCTCCAAGATAAGGTTGATAACAGTATGACAAAATTTTGGGAACTAGAGTCAAACCAAACTGTGATCTAGATGATCAAGCCATGCAATATTTTAAGACTTCAGACAAAGATGCGTATTTTTTTTTTCGATGCAAGTTCCCATGAAGATGGACAATTAGCTCTTAATGACTGTATATGGCCAGGTGTGAATTTAAATCCAAACATATTCCATCTGATCATTTCTTTTCGCTTGAACAAGATTGCTATTATTGCAGATATAGAACATGCATTCTTACAAATTTCATTGCGTGACGAGGACAGAGATGCAGTTAGATTTCTGTTTCCAGAACTTGGTTCAAATCAAATTGAGCCCTACAAGTTCAAGTCTACAGATTTAAGCGTGTGATGTTTGGAGTGAACGTGAGTCCTTTCTTATTCTCCGCAACGATTAAGCATCATATCGAGAAATATCGTGAACAGTATCCAACAGCAACTGAAATGCTTGACACTTGTCTCTACGTTGATGATATAATTAGTGGTGCTGATGACATCACCAATGCTTTAAAAATATCAAAAGATGCTGAAAAAAATGCTAGCACCATGAAAAATGCTAGCATGAAATTACGCAAATGGAATTCAAATGATCAAACCTTAATGAAAACATGGGAATACGAAGGTCTTGAAGCACATCCTCGTCACTCGGAAAACAATTCTCGAGTCCAATCATCAAAGGTTTTAGGGATACCATGGAATGTCATCCACGACTATTTCACAATTGATGTGAAAGGACTGCTAGAATTGGATGCATCAAAACCGGTCACAAAAAGAATTGTGCTACAATCAGCTGGTAAAATATACGATCCAGTTGGATTTTTATCGCCTTATACAATTAAGCTCAAATGCTTATTACAAGAACTTTGGCTAAGAAAATTAGCCTGGGATGACGAGCTACCACCAGATATTTATGCAACATGGTTACAATGGTGGTCAGAACTTCCTCTTTCGTCAGAACTAAAGATTCCACGAATGATCCTCGATTCCAGTGCAGGAGATTCAAGTGAAATCCAAATCCATACCTTCTCCGATGCCAAAGAGCATACGGAGCTGCCACCTTTTTAGAGAGTCAAGCACAAGGACAGAATCAGTGTTGATCTCGTAACATCTAAAAGCCGTGTTGCACCTCTGAAAAAGTTATCCCTGCCCAGATTAGAACTGATGGGTGCTCTACTTGCTGCACGCTTAACAAAGGAAGTTAAGAAAATAATAGATCGAAAATGTCCAACTACAGTCTTTTTCTGAACGGACTCTCAGATCACTTTATATTGGATCAAAGGTCCCAGCCATAAATGGAAAACCTTTGTGGCGAATAGAGTTCGGGAAATCCAATCCCTCACCAATCCGAAGTCGTGGTTCCATTGTTCAGGCAAGGACAACCCAGCAGATCTCCTTACAAGAGGAATCAGTGTCGAAGCTCATTTAACAAACTTTAAGTGGTGGGCTGAACCCTCGTTTCTGAGTCAAATCAACTTACTGACCAATGGACTAGATAAAGCGATCCCAGAAAAATTGTATTCAGCAGAAATAAAAAAGAACTCAAACCCAGAAAATGACATTTCCTTGACAGTGACAATTACTCCAAATGATTTCTTTGAGAACATAATATATCAAACAATTATGTAAAATTAATTCAAATTATAAGTTTTCTTTTACAGGTTCATACATAACTGCAGAACCAGAAGTGCAAAGATAAAAGGACCCCTTACTTCACAAAAGGTAAGTTATGCTGAAAATTGGCTGATCCGCTCCTTACATAAAAAGGAGTTCCCCGAAGAAATGCGTAAATTGTTGGCAGGTGAGCCTATTCCTATAAGAAGCAAGTTTACTTCTCTTAATGTCTTTCTTGATGAGAGTAATATTATTAGAGTTGGAGGCAGATTCGCAAATTCAAATTTGAATGAGAAGGCTAAATTCCCAATGATTGTACCGAGTAAACATATTTTAACTGATATTATATTGTGTTATTATCCTAAAAAATATTTGCATGCAGGACCCCACTCACTTTTATATATCTTGTTTGTCAGAAATTCTGGACACTCAATGGTAGAAATAATTGTTGTAGAATTATTCATGAATGTGTAATTTGCTTCAAAAATAAGCCTATCACATCAAATCAAATTATGGCTAATCTACCAAGAGATCGTGTAACTCCGAACTACCCTTTTAATTGCCCTACAGGCATTGATTTTGCAGGCCCATTCCTTATAAAGTTTAAAAATCAAAGAAAATGAGTACTAAATAAAATTTATGTGGTAATATACGTATGTTTATGCAGAAAGGCTATACATTTGGATTTTGTGACTGATCTCACATCCCAAGCATTCATAGTAAGTTTAAAACGTTTTTTTTTTTTTTTTTTTTGGTAGGAGAGGAAAGTGCTCAAAAATCGTCACTGACAACGGTAAAACCTTTGTTGGCGCAAACGCCGAAATTAAAAAATTGTTCAAAATAGTTAAATCGCCTAATCAAACATTAGCTGATTTTTTTACTAGTGAATCCATAGAGTGGAACTTTATCCCACCGAGGTCCCCAAACTGTGGAGGACTACGGGAAGCAGGGGTAAAATCCTTTAAATTCCACTTAAAAAGAGTTGTAGTGAATGCACATTTAATTCTTGTTCATTACTATACTTTGTGAAATTGAGGCAGTGCTAAATTCCCGACCACTCGCTCCTTCGACATCAAATTTCGATGATTTCGAAACTCTGACCCCCGCACACTTCTTAGTTGGTAGACCCCTAACATCCATAGTTGAACCACAAATAACTAATATAAACGAGAATAGGTTGTCGAGATGGGAAAGAGTAAAAAAATTTACTCAACACATTTATAAACGTGATTATCTAAATAATTTGCACAAGTGGAAATTTAACAAAAAAATTTCTGTCGTATTCTTAGTATTAATAAAAGATAAAAATCTTCCTAGTACGAAATAGAGAATGGGTAGAATAACAGAAGTATTTCCCAGCACAGATGGCAAGGTCCAAGTTGTGAATCTGCGAATGCCAAATGGAAAAATATTGAAGAGAATAAGAAACCTTTGCATATTACCTATATGAAATTTTGTAATTAGTAATTATTGTGTCTAATTCAACTTTAATCATGTTTAAGTATTGTAAAATGTATTGTGTATTTAAGTATTGCAAACATGTTACGTATTTGTATAGAAATTTCATTTCAATGGTGGGGACTAATATGACCCGCATATGCAGATGGTGCTAGTAGTCATATTTTCTTGTTTACCAATTTGTATCATTTCCTGTAGACGTCAGCCAAGGGGCATGACATACCAACACCGTCATTCAAATAAATATTAATTTTTAGTATACAGTCCACAGCTCTTTGTTTGAATAGATAGGTTTCAAATAACTCAAAGTCTATTCAATAAACCTTTCATTACAATAACAATTATAAGGATTACAATTAAATAATCAAGAAATTTAAAAAAAAAAAAAAAAAAAAAAACACAAGTGTTAGGAAAAAATAATAAATGAAAATACTCCAAAAATTTAAATCACAAGTCCTAAAATTTTTTCCTTGTAAAAGCAGTTTTCACTTTGAATTAAATATTTACAGGCAAGTTTACTTTCCATTTGAGCGAAAGTTTTCTCATTTCATTGACAAATGAAGACATTTTTAATCGGTTGAACAAACAGATAATTTGAAATCTTAAGCCCAAACTTTTTTTAAACCTGATTAGTACCTAACTTTCCAGAGTTTACCTTAACCTTACCAAAGATGACTTTAATGCATATCCTTCAAGTTAGAATCAATATTAAACAAATGTTAGAATTACAAGCTAATTACTTCAGATGGCCCTTTATTTATATATAAAAGAAATAATTTTTAAACGCAATGAAAAAAAAAATTTCTTGTACTCTCTGTAAAACATGTTTTTTAATAATCTCCTGGAACACAAAAAGAAAAAAAAAAATGTACTCATAATCTGTAATCAAAATTCATAAAAAATCAATACAACATACATTTATTTTATTGACTACAAATATTAAATACAATTCTCTCATTAAATTTTCCAAGAGAAGAGAGATTTTCTGTTTACAATTTTCTTAGCAAGAAACAGAAGTTCCCCTTAAAACTTTCTCGTATTATAAAGCACCATTGCAGAATTCAAACAAATCACCTATATAAACCGAGTTTTTTTTTTTTTTTTTTTTATAGAAAATATCTATATCACCAGCTTGACATAAAATTGTTTATTGTTTAGTCAAATTAATTCCCTTCACTTTTTCTGCCACTATTATATATATATTTGAACATGTGAATTATCACTTTTCATTGACAATTATAGAAAATGAATTTAGGTAACAGAAAAACTTAATATAGGACTATGCTTATCAGTGATGATAGAGCAAACAATCACTGCCAATTGCAAAGCATTTTCCGTGGAGGACGTTAATTACGAGAATTTTAATATTTGGTTGGGGTAAGTTTGAAAACAATCCAACTTTGAGTCCCCAGACATGTGCCTTATGCCAAATCTCAGGCAACAGGGTTAGAAAGATATTCCCAACTAGGCCATTTATAAGATGCTTTTATCATCATTAGTTTACACTTGTAAGAAGGGGTGGCTACACATTTAATCCATAAAAATTCTATGCAGAACAATGTTTATTTCATATACATATAATTTGTACTAAAAACTAACTTATGACAAAATCTCATTAGAATATGAAATTATTCCTTCGAATCATTAACTATAAAAAACAAGTAATGCTTGAAATAATGTAAAATAATAAATAATGTAATATGTAATGTGTATAAATAATGTAATGTAATAGAAATATGCTTCTGTCATTTACAATTTTTTGTCAATTTGATTTACATGAACAAATTTTGTAAATTGGTTACAGTAATTGATATAAAATTAACACATTCACTCATGTAAAATTTGGATGAACTCATGAATTAAGCAATGACAAAGACATTTGTTTTCAACATTACTCATTCTAAATTAAATTTAATTTAAGCAAAAAAAAAAAATTCCTTAACATACGTCATACTCATTTTGAAACTCCAGTTATGATTGTAAATAACTAGCAATACGGGACTAATTAAAACATTTAACATTATGTACAAATAATGCAGAAAAATAACACAATGCTCCAACTTGTATTATGGTCAACAAGCCTTTTCTTGTAATTAAAACAATTTACTAATTTATGAGAACCAAGAAAGAATATTTAATATTTATAAACCTTTCCAACAATTATGTGCATTAATTTAATAACTCATAAAATGAATTCATTAAAATTATTATTTTAAAAAATCTGAATTATATCCTTAAGATAATTTTTATCAATTATATCTCTACTATAAAAAAGTAATATTTCAAAATGCACATACATTAAAAATTATAAAATGGATGAATTAAAATGTTTCTTGGACAAAAATCAGATGTTTGTTTCAAATCTCATTCTGCATCCTTTCTAAGTTTTTTTTTTTTTTTTTTTTTGTCTAAAATAAAGTGCCAAACAATCTCCTTAATGTTGACATAATATGGGCTATTATAGTAAAAGAACTAGATTTCATAAAGTTTAAGGGCTATAAAAGCTTCAATCTTTACATAAAGGCACATTTATGAATAAGTAAATAAAACTTACATGGTGGGAAATACTACTGGAACTATGATTGATAGACTGTAATAATGATGGAATACCACTGTCTTTAGGAGTAGTACTCCATATAGAATGAGTTTTGGGCGAGCCCTAGAAAATAAAATGAATAAAATCTCAAGTCAAGATAACTTCATTACAACAAACTAAAGAGAATAAAATGTCTGTTACTTAGAGTACAATTTATATGTGATACAAATAATTAATGAAAAGTTATACTAAAAATTGTACATTTATCTAACTTCACTTACTTTTAAATTTTTTCTTAATGATTTTCTATAAGGTGTTATTTAAATATAACAAAAAATGTAACACAGAAATATAATACATTTTATATCTTGCAATGGCTTACTTTTTATCAAACTTATTTTTAATGAATTTAAAAATATTTTTCAAATTAATTTGCATCAAATAATTTCAGGAAAAGTTGTAAAACAAATTTTAATTATATTTTGTTAAGAAATAGTTTACAACTTGGATAAATACACAAAAAAGATGTAACAAATGAGTGTTCTTCCAACTTCTTATTTATAGGGAATGGAGAAAACATATCAGGGGTGGGCAATTGTTTTGGCTCAGGGTTCACTTTGTGAAAGCCAAGGTTAGTAGAGGCCTATCCCGATTAAAATGATTGCATTAAAAAAAGTATAAATAATATAATAAAAATTAATAAATGTAAATGAAATAAAACTGTGGCAGTTTTATTCAATTTATTTATTATGCTAATTTAATGTTATCTATATTTGCAACCACAATTAATTTTGGAATCGGAGAAATGGACAAGTGTACCTTACAACACATCAATCAATAACTCCCGAGACTAACCCAGAGATGGCGCTCATAGTAAACCAGTAACCAGGTCTTTCTAGAGTACTAACCTTTGCTTGAAACGTGTCAAAATTTTAAGTCGATCGGACCAGAAACAGCTGAGTTATCGAGGTTGGAGTAAAGTCGTTTTGTAGTTTGTTTAAAAAATGGAAAAAACCGTGTTTCGAGTTCTGATAAAACATTGTTTTTTAATGGGTAAAAACACTGTGCAAGCGAAACAATGGATTGAAAAATGTTACCCGGACTCTTGTTCATCAAAAGCAACGATTTGTCGGTGGTTGCCGAGTTTAAACGTGGTCGTACCGACACAAATGACGCAAACGCTCGGGTAGACCTGTGGAAGCCGTTACACCGGAAAATGTGAGTGAAGTGACAAAAATTATAATGAAAGATCGTTAAGTGAAGCTCCGTGAGATTGCTGAGATGACACAGATATCATATGGAAGTGTATTTACTGAAAAAGGTTTTTTGAAGTGAAGTGAAAAAGGTTTTTTCCAAGTGGGTGCCGCGATTGCTTTCGATGGAACAAAAACAGCAACGAGTCGATGATTCAGAAAGCTGTTTATCGCTATTTACTCGCAACAAAAAAGATTTCTTGCAGGAAAAAAAAAAAAAGATTTGGAAAAGCGTTGGAACGATTGTATCACCCTAAAAGATGATTAACAAAAGGTGTTATGTTGATGAATAAAAAAAAAAAAAATTGCAAAAAAAATGTTGTTTTCAATGTTAGTCTCGGGAGTTATTGATTGATGTGTTAGCACTTTTCTAAAAAAAATTTGAAATCATGGGCGAGATTACTTTTTGAGATTCTCATCATAGCTAGCAAGTTAATGTATGTCAAAGTACATCCATATTTACTCGTGTTGATCTTCAAGCAAGAAAATCTTTGCTCACTATTATATACAAACCCAAATATGAAGAACATCTTCCAGTAAATTTCTTCATGCATAGAAATTTTTCAGCAGACAAACATTTTTAAAAGTCACAGCATTAAACATTTCTTTCACAGTATGATCTGACTGCATGTCAATAAGTACAAGCTGCAAACTCCTCAGGTACTGCACCAATATCAGCAACAATGGGATGAGACCAAATCAAATTTAGACTAAATTTTCTTAAAATCCTGAAATGTTTTTGTGATATCATCCTCCAAACACTGAGGACCATCCCTTATCTTAGCACACTTTCAGGTACTTTCTGTTTTCCCAATAAATGGAAAATGATAAAAATTCCCACCTCCTGCTTGCCTTACAAATAGACATAGTTTTGCTTTAAATGATTTTATATGCTCCCACATTTCATGTGCGAACAACCCTTTTCCTCACAATGTTTCATTCAGTTCACTAAATTTCTGATATTTCTACACCTCGCATTCTATTTTTGTAACAAAATTGTAAGATATCTTTTGTGTTCAGAAATAAGAGGTTTTCATTCTGTAATACTTAATTCTTTATCACTTTGCGAAGGTTCAACCATCTTGCATTGTATATAAATGTGTGTGTGTGAAATATATATATAATGGTAAATTACATCTTCAAGAAAAAGATTAGAACTGTCAATGGTGGAGTGCCCTTGTTCTCATCGCTTTCACCACACTAACATGTTTTATGTCCAGTGAAACTTTCAAAGGCTCTTCTGATGCAAAATGTCATGAAAAGACAATATACCTCTGTTTGTGCCTTGATCTTGTAACTTGTTTTTTTAAAAGCTTAATCGTACCTACATTTTTCTCACTGAAGACTCAGACCCTGACTTTTTTAATGCTTGGAAATTTTATTCCAGGACTAGTCACTTTTCTCCACATAATTTACAGCACACTTAAACAAGTCCTAACCAATTGATTCTGTCTTTCATTGATTCTACACATGAAGATAAGTGCAGTGTCTTCTTTATTTGTGCTCTTAACTCCAGTGCCAAAGAAAAAAAACAAAATAAAACCTGTACTTGTAGTTTTCGGCTGTTCTTCAAGTTTGTCACTAATTGAATCAATGTGCTGCAGTATAGTCTGTGACAATGAAATACTTTTAAATTTGCTTACAACATCAGGACAAAATGTACTTGCACACTCTATCATGAACTACTTAATAAACTTACATCCGAAAAAGGCCTGTTGCATTTAGCAAAATTGTATGTTACCATGAAACTTGAACTATTTTGAAGTGTGATTGCTTTGTAAATAATGTTTGTTACTTCTTCAGCCTTTTCACACTGACAGTAGATTTAATTGTGTGTTCTTTCTGAAAAGATTGCATCCTAATTCACAATAATGTTTCATAATGTCATTTCATATTGTACTCATTAAATACCACTATCATTTCAAAACACAACTAACGCACAGCCTTAAACCCTATATTACCATAGAAATATTTGTTTGTCCATTCTTCATGAAACGCAACATTCATCACTGTTTTTGCATTTTTCCAGAGGATTCAGGGTTTCACTCAAAATTGGAAATTTATATATTTACTGTTGCAAAAACAAAATGGAAATTAACCAGATCAACTGGAAAAGTGTTGTGCATCATATTTACACTGTGCATACATATCGCCATGGCCTCCTAGGGAGAAAACCAGACGAATTTTCAATCATGCATAGTGTGATGTCATGATTCTTATTCTCCATGTTTTGTAATTCATCTTAATCTGTACCCAAATGACATCAATGCTTCCTGTAAAGAACAGACATTAGTACTTTTTTCTCTCACATAGGCAGCCTATCATATGCAATGCTGGTAACATTAAAGGTTTATTTAAAAAATTATGATTTTGACAATATCCGAATATATGTGCACCATATGAAATTTTTTTAAATTAATTGTTTTTAAAATGGAAAGGATTGCTTTCAAGAAATTTGTCACTACACCACAACTGGAAGGAAATTTCGGAGGAAACTTTTTCCGACTTTATTCAAGGAGACTTTTTCCAACTGTCTTAACACAAAAAACTTAGGCCACTATTTATACATTTATGCAATAAATAAATTCAAAATTTTATAAAATAAGTTACTGCACTTTTATTTAAATTCAAAAGTCTATTTCATAAATTATATTTAGCAATTTGGTTTGAAACTTACACAATCTTCTGTCTCTAAAATTGCTGGTGGAGGTGGGGAAGAAGATCTGTAAGCTGATCTCAACTGTCCCTGAAATACAAACTATTTTAAAATTGAACATTTTTAAAAATACCAAACATTTTAAAACCAAAAATATTACATTAATAAATTAAGGATTAAGTAAAATAAATTCTAATGCAATTAAAATTATATATGCTATTTCTGCATTCCTTCTAAATAAATTTGAGATATATCAAAGAAAGAACTAATAAAAAGGAATGCAAAAATGCTTAAATATTAAAAAGTGTGGAGATGCAAGTTTTCCCACTTTCAACACTGATTAAAAAAGAAGCAGACTAACTATAAATTTCCTCAGATTCTCAACTTTGAGACAAATATTTCAACTAATTTTCACTTTCATTTTAAAGATAAGAGAAAATACATAAAATACCAGGAAATATATAAAATTACAAAAATTTAGTTATAAATGTAAATTATGATCTTCGATATGTATTTTATAATGAATTATTAAAAAGGAATGAATAAAAATTATTTACAAAAATATCCAAAAATGATTATTTGTAGTATTTTACCAAAAAACATTTTGAAACATTAACAGAATTCAAATTTTTGTTCAATTACCATGAACACTTCAAAATGAAAAAAATTCTGTAGAAATTCAGGATTCAAAGTTACAAGATTTGTCACCAATAGCTGTTGTGGTGTTTTTCAGTGAGTGACATTAATAAACAATCTGTTCAAATTCATATATTCTTTTACTAAATGGCAATTTTGAAAATATATCTATAACATATTTAAATGTATCATAATTTAAAGCACATAAGAAACAAAACACAAAATTGGCAAATTAAAATGCCCATTGCGCTATATAGCAAAATAAAGATGCTACTCCAGAAAAGTCAAAAACAAAAACTTTTGGACATACCGAATGATGGTAATTGCGTGCAACAGTCATTATAGCGGGGTCTTCCAAGTCATCTTCTAAACCCAACTGAGATATACTTTTAGAAACTATTTCCTAAAATAAATTTTTTTAAAATATAGAAACAAAATTTAAAAAAAAAAAGGTAATTGAAAATTAAACATAATTCAGAACTATTACATCTTGACTTTCATCATTCTCAAGAAGAGAATCATCAAAAACAGAATTTCCATAATCATTCTTCCTGATAACTAGTTCAGATAATTTTTCATGTGCTTCTTCCCAATCATCTAAAAAATAACGATGTATATATGTATACATATCAAGTAGTGAAATTACAAAAATTATATTTCAGCAGAATAAATTTAACAATTAAAAATTGAGTAACTAATAAAAATTGAGTCTCAAGTTAATGATATTATACTGATAAAATTGCCTTTAATACACTTTGAAGCATGTACTAAAAACTTTTGAATAAACACATCTTTTTATTTAAAATAAGTGAAATGGATTTTTTCCAACTAATATTACTTTATCTTATGGTTTATTTGTATCAAAAAATAAAATAATTATGTATGTATAGTGAACAATTTCAGAAATCTAAGTATTAAAACAGTTGTTACTTCACACTAAGATCTAAGATAGAATTATGACTCAAATGGACATGGGGAAGAATCTATTGAGATACTAATCACAACATTATTAAAATTGAGGTGTATTCTCTCAATAACTTTTTCTTTCATTTGAACTACACTAGATGTACAAATTTTGAAATCAAATTCAGAATTAACAACAAAACAAGATAGCAAAAAAAATTTAAAGCACTAATTGAAATATTTCATTTCTAAATCAGTCTAACACTGAATGAGGTACAGTATTTCCATAGTTTAAAACTCAGCAAAATATAGAATAAGCTGTTAAAAGGTTAAAAAAAAAGTGATATATTTAATTTCAGGAGACAAGAGGTATAAAAGTCACACAAATGGCTTATAGAAAAGAAACCCATTTAAGTTTATCTTGAATACTGATACATATAAATGAAATATAGTAGCGAAATTTGATGTTACTTTAGACACTAAAATATATATGGTTTCATTAGATACAAAATTATTTTAATATCATATCTGAAATAAAAATTACCATTGGCAGCCTGACCAAAGGTTTCATCATTTAATGCATCATACTCATCTTCCACATCAGCAGTTAAAAACTCTTCCTCTAATCTTTTCCTTCCAAGTACCTAAAAAATAATTTTTTAATCAATATCTACAAATTACTAAAAATATTGAAATATGGTCATAAACTAGAAATTCTAACTTTATTATTCGTTATTACATAAACAATAATGGTATTTTATCAGTTACCACAAATCTTTATTTTCTGGATAACTTTTCTTGAGGGAAAAAGATGATAGCATTTGCTAAGTGATGATTGCAAAAGGCAAAATATGTGCCATTTGCCACTTTACATACACTTGAAAAAACAGCATTTGTCTTTTATAGCAGTGCCTGTCGAATTACAGTAACACCAAGTTATCCCCAATATTTTGAAGTCTATCTTTTATACAATCTACTTGACAATATTTCTAAGTCTTTTGGCGATTCATGATCGTGCATGCAAAAAAAAAAACTTACTTATTGGGATATCAAATAATATTTTATTAAATAGATGTATTTTTTTTCTTCCCCCTCCAAAATATATATATATATATATTTAAAAAAAAAAACTTATTTCACTCAATTTGGTAAAATTTTTATATTCGAACAAAATAAATTTTTTTCTCATACAAGTACTGATGATAAGATAAAAATATTTTAAATTTAAAACAACTTTTCAACTTGAAAAAACTTTACATATAGAGGCCCATTTAATGACAAAAAGCGAGGAAATCAGAAACAGGTGTTGTTAATGCTGAAAAGCACATTTTTATAAGTAAATTAAAAAGAAAACAAGTTAGAAGATTATTGATAAGTAATACAGAATAATTATCAATTACTCTATGTAATGATGCTCCATTACACTCAAAATTTTACAAAGCAATCAGCCCTATCAGTTATATTTAATTAATATATGTCTTAATTTCATCAAAATATATTTCTGAGATAAATCTCTAACATCTTTATGACGAAAAAGCCATTTTCAAATACAAAGCTACGACTAATTTGCAATTTAATTTGGCTGATAAATCTTGTCTTGGATAGCATAAAATATTTAAGAGATTTTTATCCTTCAATTCTAAATCAATCTCAAAGTCAAAACTTTCAAATCTAGCTAATAAAACAAAGAAAGTAATTATCAATTCTTAATATAAAGGTAACAGAAAAAAACTGATAAGATTGCAAATTTAAGTTAAGGTTCCATTAAATCGCATTAAAGTTTTAATAAATAGTGTAACGAGTTCCTGCCATTTAAACATCAATCAAGTAGCGATTAACCTAAGTAAATCAAGTAGTAATTAATGTAATAAAAGGATTCGGAGATACAGTTGAATTAAATAGGTAATAGCTGCAATTACTAACAGAATGATCTTAAAAAAAAATTAAACATCAAAACTTCTTACCGTTCAAGTAACAAGATTTCTGATGAACTAAACAGATAACTACAAATCTTGTAAAATTAAACTTAAGAAAAAGAAATGACTTAATAAAGTAACTACAGTTAACAATTGACCCCACTCTTGATGAATAAAATTTAAAAATAGTGAGATTTTTTTTACTTAAAAATTAATTCATTCATTTGGATTTTTTTTATTAACATCACATTTAAAAGGAACACAAGATGAACCTAGGAATTTTGAACCACATTCAAGTGATAAGGATGAAACCTAAGTTGAACCCCACCTCCCTACTACCACTTCATGCCAATGCTACGTTTTTTTTGGCTTTGAAAGATTTAATATGCCTGAACTCCATTACATGGTAGGGTTTTTAATGGAATCAAGAACCCCAAACACAAATTGATGGATACACCACCCATGAGCTCAAGATCATGACCACTTAGTTACTTCAGTCGCTTCATTCATTCATACGGAAAAATTACAAAAAGCTCCCCATTCCTACAATTGGAACACCAGAAAAAAATTAAAATAAAGAACTATTCTTTTTCTCTTAAACTGGTTACAATTTTTTTTTTTAATCATGGGAAACAATTTAAATTTTTAAGGAATGGCTCAGTTAAAAAGGTCCCTAATTTATATATTTAAATAACCTTCTAATCAGAATTTAGCAATTAACATTTAAAATAATTTCAATGCTTTTCCATAATTTAAATTAAATTGCATTAATTTTGATTATGAAATGTGAATGCCTGGAGACCAATTAGGTTGGTGATTAGGTTTCCTCTACCCCGTGCAAGTAATTAAAAATGTGAAAATTTTCCCTTAAATATCTAATTTTGGATGGCCTGCATTGACAGAAAAAAGTTAAAGACAGAACTTCTAAAACAGAGATGAAAAGAATGGAGAAATTCTATTTCACTGAGCATTTTGAAACTATAGGATATAAGAGAGGGATTTTAAGAATTAAAATTTTTAGTAAAATAAAAGTTACATGAACTTAATTGAATGTTTGGGAATAAAGCAAATTGATCAGGAATTTGGATAAACAAAAGTAGGTAGTCAAATTGATTGGTTCCAGGTGTTTTAAATTGTAATAAAATTTTCCTATCAAAGTTAATATTAAATTTTAAAAATAGAAAGAGATATTTTTATTCAGAGGTATTTTAAAAATTTTTATTTACAAAATTAGACTAGTTACCGCAAAGCATACACTAAACACATCATAGTATTGGTTTGATAAATATAAATTTAAAATGGATGAAATCATCATCAGCGTTCATGATAGAGGTAGTGACATTTCTGACCTTGAACCATCGCACCAGTAATAACCGCTAACCGTGTGAATAAATCCCAATCTGCCCGGTTGAAGCGGTAAGTGGGAGGACGAAATTGCTCCCCACTACCATGAACCTGGGAGACTAGGAGAGGGAAATGATCACTATTATAGAGATCGTTTAGAACCTCTAAATTCAACGACGGTAGCAGTGTCGATGAACAAATGGCTAGATCAAGGGAATGAAATGTCCTAGTGGGAGCATGGAAATACGTTTTCTCATTGGGGTTCAGCAGACAGAGACTGTGATCAGAGATCAATCGCTCGACCGCGAGAATTTGTACCATCATACCCCCACTGAGGGCTGTGTCCATTAAAGTCGCCTAGCAGAAGGAAGGGAGCTGGTAACTGTTCGACTAGTTGGTCTAAATCCATTTGTGACACAACATCGTTAGGTAGCAGGTAAATGCAGCAGACTGTGATTAAAGTTCGAGTGTGAATTTGCACAGCCACAGCCTGCAACGATGTGGTCAGTGTAACGACGTTATGAGGACAGTTATGGGATGCAAACACCTCCAGAAGAAGGTGAAGTAACATCAACATCCCGTCGTACACAATGATATCTATGCACACGGGTTGTCATATTACTCTTCAGAAAAGTTTCCTGAAAAGCAACACAGACAGGTTGGTGCGTAGATATAATGGATTTGAGATCCTCTAGTCTGGCTCGTAAACCACGGCAGTTCCAGGAAACAAAGGCCATTAAATGGGCGCACTGGAAGGTCCCGTTTCCAGGACCTCCATGGAGTCATAATCTTCAGGTGATGGGTGCAAAACCACCGCATCCCTGTCAATAACTCGAGTTTTTTTGCGAGGAACGCTGTTCTTCGCAGCAAGTTTTAATTTTTGCCTCTGCAAAGCCTTAGACCTGGCCAATGGCCTAGTCTGATTAGCCTTTGCAGAGGAAGGGGTTTTTAAAATACTTATTTTTTCTTTGATTGCAGAGTCTTAGGTTGTGGCGTCTCATTGGTAGGTTGCGCTTTCTTATTTTTAGATTGCTTAGTCTTAGTGATAGGTTCAGGAAATTGCGTTGATTTGGAAATTTCAATAGTCTGGGTTGCCATTGCATAGCTTTTAGCCGTTGCATAGTTTTTTCCTGTACAGGGGTACGGGAAGCGACTACTCGGCGAGCCTCGGGATATGAAAAATTCTGCAGCATCTTCACCGTAGCTATTTCCTTTTCCTCTGTCCACTTAGGGCAAGAACGAGAGTATGCAGAGTGGTTGCCCTGACAGTTGACACACTTTTCTGCAGCATTACAGGAAGCACTATCGTGTCCTCTTGCTGTACTGCAAGCGCAAGTCAACTGTCCCCTACACGCGTTCTTGGAATGGCCATATCGTTGGCAATTAAAACATCTCAGAGGGTTTGGAATATATGGTCGGACGGAGATATGCGGCCTGAATTGTTTGTGGCAGGGTAGGAGTCGAAAAGGTCAAGATGAGGTGCTGGGTATTAAGCACCTTACAATCTCTCCTAATCGTAATCCTCCGGACACCACAAACCAGCTGGTCCTGCAAATTCTTCATGATCTCTTCTTCCGACACATTTTCCAATTCCCTTGAGGATATCACGCCACGAGAGTAATTTAGATTTCTATGTGGTGAAGTTGTCACTGAATAAGGTCCCAAGGATTTCATCTTCATAACAAGTTGAGCTTGTTTAGAATCATTCACTTCAACTGAGATGTCCCCAGAGTGCAATTTCTTTATGTCTTTAACAGTTCCTACCATACCCTGAATTCTCTTTTGGATCAGAAAGGGAGATATGGTAGCAAAAGTTTCTGTATCTCTTTTTATTAAAAAGAAACGGAAGTTCATCATTTCGGTAGGTATGTCCCGAGTTTTCTGCAGTTGCATTATCATAACGTTCCATATGGTCACCCCATGGTTCATTTTTCAAATTTAAAGAATTTTTTATAGCTTTGAGAGCCAAAAACAATTTTCCTTTAGTTGTATTCATATTGCCTTAAGAAAAAAAAAAATTCATGGAAAGACTTCTAGTTTGATGAAGCCTCCGCCAGACCCATCTCCCCACCCTTTCCTAACGCGGAAATGAGTAACCAACGGAGAGATTCGTTCCAGCCGGACAATGTGAACTGCCCCATTATGAGCCCAGGCAGAGGCCCAGTCCAAGGAGGATTTCTCGCAATGGGAGGGTGGTCACACCATCCAGCCACACGCAACCAAGGCTCTCCCTCTGGGAACATTTTGAGGATGACATTCCAAAACTGTCACCAACGGCGCAAGCAACTCCTCTCCTCGCACACCCTTCTCCAACCAGAGCCCGTTCCAAACATGCCCATGCGGTCTCCCACTAGGTACCTCCGCATGAGAGGTAGTAAGGCCCCATATTGCCAGAGCTAGGCACGCAGGAAATCGGCATTGATACGCCGTCGGCCTTTTAGTGTGTTAGTAGACACCACAAAGATATATTTTTTTATTTTTAAATATTTTTATAATTTTAATAATTTTCTTACACAAGTGTTATAACACACACACATAGTTATTATAAAACAGAGTTAGTGTAAACTATTTTCAAGCAAAACACATGACAAAGAAAAAAAAGAGGGGGAGAAGAGGGGGAAAAAAGATCACTGAGGTACCTCGGGGTTGTGAAGCCCATACTCATCTCAGGTAGATGAGCCCCCTGAGGGGCACTAATTATATATTTAAACAGCAAAAGTATGTATTGTTTAAATTTAACACAGTACACACAAATAAAGTGTGAAACACAAGAAATAATCAAAAACTGCAACATTAGTTCAGCCTTTAGATGCACGTATCAATAAACCATTCAAAGGAAATTTAAATTGATAATGGAATATAAGGATGTTAGTAGGTCAAAAAATATTTTCAAAAGGAGGCCAACTGTGTCATGCCAGTCTAGAAATAATGTGCAAGCAGGTAATAAAAGAATGGAATGAAATTAAATGATATATAAAAAAAATCATTAAGAAAATGTAATATATCTAACCATCTAGATAGAACAGAAGATTTATTTATGGATCAAAAGTAACAGTGATGGTGAAAATGAAACAAATTTGATGATATGACTTAAGATATAACAAGAAAAAAATAGGGTGGTAAACTTTTGGTGTTATCTGATAATGAAAATTAAGTTCATAAGGTATATCATTTTTTTTTAAATAAATAATATGTAGATAGAGGTAGAGATCTAAATTTTTATGCTCATCTTTCTCTTATTTTTAAATTTATCTTTTATATATCTGGAGTACAATGCACACTTGTAACTTTAGACCTTATTTTTTAATTCTAAGTGCGTGTTATATACCAGAATATATGGTAATAAAAAATTTTGTGAAAATAAAGATTTGTCACCTTGGCCAATAATGAGTTAATTCAAACCAACTAAATATATATAGTAATGATTGTAAAAAAAAAGTATCGTGATTGACTTTTGGGACAACAAATTGAAAAGGAATAGAAATAAACTTGAATAGAAGCAATTGCTACCTGGTAGTCCACAGAAATATCTGGACATTTGCATCTTTTAAACATTTTATTCAAAGCAAAAATATACAAAAAAATTCTTACATTCAAGACAGCTTTTTCATCTTTATATTGCACTAAATTCAAAAAATTGCTAGAGAAAGAAACTTGAGATAGTATCAAATAATAATAGCATCAAATAATTCTGACTTCGATAATCATAAACCCATCAAGGATTAAATTTTAAATCACAGGTAAAAAAAAAAATTCAAGTACATAACAAGAAAATGATTTGAACTGGAATTTTGGTTTAAAAAGAATCTGATTGTGCTGGAACCACAAATATTTTGTTTTATGGATTCAGAAAATTTGCCCAATGTTATGAAACTTACAAAATTCAGATGACACAAATAAATCATATGGATTTGGCCAAGAAACCAGAATACTTTTTTTAATGCATTGAAATACGTGAAAGCAAGTAATTACTTTAAAAGTTTTGAGAGGTTTAGGAAAATGATATTAACTCCTATATCTGCTAAAATTTCCAAGTACAGAATTTGAAAACATGGCTAAAAATATTGAAAATCAAGTTCTAGAAATAGTGGAAATATCTCCATGTATCCATATAACAATTCATAATTCAACTTTATAAATTGATGGACAAGAGTAGCAGGTCCTTTTTTTCCATTCTTCAGTGAGAATTATATGTGAAAAAATTACAAACGAACTACTTCATTCAATTTGCAAGGCACACACACAAACAAATAGCTGAAAGAGTTTTGAAGATCCAAATAGTTATTTCTTGAAAACTAAAACAAAGTTGAAAAAATTATATTTTAATATGGACAAATGACATAAATATAATAGACTTCTATAAAATTATAAGAATGAAAAATGTTGGGACATACAGTAATTTTGTCTACATTGTATAATACAACTCGCAGGGGACAAAACATTGCTTGAACTATATGAAACATTAACAGACATTATAAAAACATGATTATTAAATATTTGAGATATTCATTAAAAAGAAATAGGTTAGCACTAAAAAATGCAAAAATTATACTTGCATTTCTTAACACTGAGGCAAGACAGGACAAATCATTAACTCCTACTTATGGCACAAAATCAAATCATTTTTCAGCAACAAAATAACCTTCAATATTAAATAACCTTTCCTAACAAAATTATCCTGAAGAAGCTCTGAAAATATTTTTGAATCTTGAATATATATATTAGGTTGGGGGGAAAGAAATCTATTATTTTTATGTGAACATCAAAACTTTATTTAACACATTTCAAATTGTGCGATTCAGGTCAAATATGCACAGTTTTGTTCAATATTTTGTTGCCATTTTAAAGGGAGCTTTATAATGCCTTTTTCATGGAAGTCTTGGTTTCTATTGGAGAAAAACTCAGGTAATCAATTTTCTCAATCTTCTTTTGATGCCAATTTATCACTAAGGAAGTTTTTCAATGCAAGAAAAACATGATAATCACTTGGTGCCAGGTCCAGACTATATGGTGGATGTATCAAAACTTCCCAACCAAGCACACGTCCATAGTGGCAAATCACTATGGACGTGTGGCCAGACATTGTCCTCGTGGAACACAACACTTCTCCTGATGGCCGATTCTGGCAGTTTCTGGTCAATCGCTAGCTTCACATGGTGCAGTTATGGAAAGTAAAGATCCAAATTTAGAGTTGGCTATATGGAAACAACTCATAATAAATTATTTCTTTCCAGTCTTACCAAATGCACAGCAGAACCGTCCTGGCAGTTAGTCCTGGTTTGACCATGATTGTTTTATCACAATGTTGTCATATGTGATCCATTTCTCATCCTCAGTCACCATGTTTAACCTGTTAACGCCCAACTTAATTTAAAATTGAAATTTTGTTAAAAACTTTTAAATTTATGTTCTAAACACTGAAATTAAATATAATATGCAATTAAACTCCACACCATTAATTTAGGATCCGAGATAATTACTGTCCTATAAATAGGACGCTGGGCGGATATGGAAGTTTTTGAACACTTAGTACTTCGCCTTTGTTTTTAATTACTTGATTATGTTTCTGTTCCCAAACAATTGAACTTTAATATTTAATGCAAAATAAAGTGAAACACAAATAAATTTGACATTTTTTATTAAGTTTAAACATATTCACACTATGTATGGTAATTTGGAAAACATTTTGTACATAGAGTTACATTACATTTCATGCAAAATATAAGAGGTTTTCCCGAACAATTTTGCATTTGACATTGTCTTTGTTTTTCTCTTTTACTAATTATATAGCCAACTCCATCATGTCTAACAGTGTCTGTTTCCTTCATTCGAGATGAAATTGTATAACTTGGAATACCGATTTGTATTTGTACTGGGTTGCCTTTTTTTAGATAGGCTATTGCAATATGTCTCCTTATTTCTTAGATACTCTTTTTCTCTGCATTTACCATGTTGTAAATAACGCAGGTATTTGCAACAGCCATGTCTACAATTCGGGTAATAATTTGCCAATACCATTTTTTACCACGGATTCTATGGTATATTTTTCTACAAGCCAATCATGAGATTCTATACCAGCCATGTTTTTGTTATAATTGTTTACGAGACATGGCTGTTCAATTTTATTTTTTTCAGCTTTTCCCTTTTCACGCCTTGAAACAGATGTTAGTGGCTCAAATATGTCAAAATTTGTTGCAAATGTAATGCATTTGTTTTCATTCCATTTTACAGCAGTAATTTTATTTTTCACATCAAAGTAGAAATCATTTGAACCACGGCTAGTCTTTTTGAAAGTAGAATCAATTTCAAGTTGACAATGATGTATTCTGTCACTTCTTATTGTTCCTGTTGCTCGAAATCCACTCTTTCTTAGGTCAACTTACAAATTATAGGACAAATTACATCTCTTACAGATGGGTCAAGTGTTTCAGAGTCATCAAAACCTTCTTCATCTGTAAATTTATCTACTTCAGGTGGCAAAACAAACATTTCAGACTCTAATTCCTCCGAAAATAGATATTCTATAGCTTCCTCAGCAGTTTTAAAAACTTTTTTCCGCAACATATTGAGCACTTATGAAATAAACTAAATATCAGAACATTTAACGAATCCGCCCAGCGTCCTATTTTTAGGACAGTAGTTTAAATTTGTAATTAAAACTAATAAAAGTAAAAATAATTCTAAAACATTATAAGATATCTATTAATAGAATATCTGAAATATAAATTCTGAAAAAATATTTAAAATTACCTTTAAAACCTTTTCGTACGATTACAATGAAATTCAGCAAGAAAAAATCATGAAAATGGCGAAGTTTAGGTGTCTGCAGCTGGCTGAAAAATGCTTCCATCCGGTTCAAATCGGTTTAAGTAACTAGGGTGAAACCATTACTCTTCAAGGGGTAGAAAAAGAATCGGCAAAACGTTGAATAGCTTTATTTATAATGGTGAAAATGAACTGTCCTATAAATATGACGCTGGGCAGAAACGGGTTAAGAAATGGGCCTATTTTATTCAGTTTGGCCAAGGCTTCGCACATGGAATTTTGATCCATCTTGTTTTTTTGTGTTAATTGGTGTTAACTTTAACATTAATCTTTTTGAATCAATTTTCAGGCTTTATGCAAATGGTTTAAAACTGTTTTATGATTGATCTTTAGCCCCTGGGTGATGCTACGACTGTTAACATGCTGGTCAACAATTATTTCTGTGATTTGATCGACATTTTCGATAACAGACTGCATCTTTAACATCATACGTACTGAAAGGAATCAACAAAAACAAAATTGCACGCAATAGGCTGTTGCAATATCAGGAACATAAACACCATTCACAATTTCAGCTGTCTGGCTTGCATTTTCACTTTTACCAAAGAAAAACTGTAAAATTTACCAAATTTTCTCTTTGTTGACTTCCATTTTTACCACCCTGTAGCTCACAACTGAATGGACCAAACAAAAAACAGCAAAAAAGGGGGAAAAAAAATTTAAGTGCAAAATGTTACTTTTCCAATAAGCATAAATCTGAAATTGATCGATATTTTACGAGATATTGATCACTACAGCCATCTACCGAAAAAATAATGGATTTCTTTCCCCCCCCCAACCTAATATATATGATTTGAAACAGCAAATTGTTCACAGAGTTTATAATCATTCAAAGAATATTTTAACTATTACTCAGATTTGACATGTGAATAATACATTCATTTGCTCCAAACAATGAAGACAACAAATTGAAACATGAATGAAAATAAAGCTCATTTATCTGATGACATTCGCAAAGCTAAATTCCAGTCTTTCTTTATCAAGACCTCATTTTTGACTCTAGCAGATTGTTTTAGTGATGTATTTAGAAACAATGAGAAGGCTATTGGTGCTCCACGAGAAGTGAACATTGATTGCTGAGCAAGAATGAATAAAAAATTTTACACAATTTTGAATAACACATATGGAAAAATAAGCATTCTTGTATCAATCAAAACTTCGCACCAGTCTAGGCTCAAAATAAATATGGCAAACAATGGGATAGCAAAATGCATACAGCAAGAAAGACAGGAATTCTTTTTTTACTAAAAAGACAGAGAACCATCAAATTGAAGGGTAGAAATAAAATAAAAAGCAAAATATATGAAATGCATTTTTAAATTAAAAAAAATTATCAAAAATATAAACATTTCAAAATAAGAAATAGTATTTTTTATAATTTATTTTTAAGTATTTATAAATATTGAAGTCAATAAAAACTCATTATTCTAAAGAAGAAATTACTTACATATAAAATAAAATCTTACCAAATTAAATTTTTTTCAAAAATCACACATGACAGTAAATAAAAATCACTTTGAAATGTGGAATATTATATATGGAATAGTTGAAATAATAATATAAAGGATACAATGACAGTTTTGTTTACCTCTAGTAAATGGCTAAATAAGTGAGATATCATAATTACTTGTAGCAATCAACACAAATTATACCTTTGACAGCTACATTACAATTACCACACACATATCAATTATGTTTGCAACATGAATGTGCAGTCCTGTTTTTATTACACAGCCCTATTTGGCACTGGGTACAATTTTTTGAGTTTGATATTTGAACAGTAATTTGAGAAACAGTACATGAGGCAGCTTTGATTATTTCATGATATTATCAAAGTTCTTTAGAATGTTGAAGCAAAAAAAATGTCTTCTAAGTTTTGTACTTACGATAGCTTTTTTACACACAATCCACACGTTTATTGAATTTTAAATCTAAACTATTGTAAGAAAATGTACATTTGCCATCTTCAACTTCCTACTTTTACTAAATAAGTTAAGATCATTTGGTCAAGACAATAAATACTTGTGTTTTCAACTTCTTAGCAAGAGTAAGGGAAGTAAAAAGTTATTGGTAGTGAATTCTTGCCTTTGCCCAAGAATGGTTCCATCAGACGTAAAATGACATAGTCTGAAACAAATAAGTTGTTCAGTCTGATATCTTTTTCTAAATATGGAATAGCATTTAACATGTATTTTGACTCTACATATACTGCATTGCAAAATTTAATACCAAATTTATCAGGCTTACTTGGTATGTATTGTAAGAATGGGCGTATAGTTTTAGACGGAAATAATTGTTCATTAACTGTTATATTTTTTTAAGGTTTATAGCAAGAAGTAGAGTTTTCAACAAATCGATCCCAAACACATAGATCAAATGTATTGTTTTGTAATCTTTGCAATCTTGTGTATTATTAAATCTCATAAACATCAATATTTCTTTGAACCTATCCCATAGCATATCACGAAAAAAAGTAGGCTCCCATGTCTTATTCCATAAATTACTGACAGAAATTCCTTTGGCACAATATGCTCCTAGGACGTACAAAAGAGCTATAAAGGCATCTAAATCTTTCATTGACATTGACCAGTTTTTATTTTGGAGTTGCCTTTCAGCTTCTATTTCAGTGCATTCCAGTATTATTTTCTTCATTGAGTTATCTATCAGTAGCTGAAAAGCATTAGATATTCTGCCACTTTCTAAGTTTGTCTTTGCATGGGAAGACACTCCACTGGGCCTGATAGTACATTTTGGCTTTGAAAGTGTCTAGGTTTACTATAGGTAGGCATTCTTGTCCATAATGTGTGGCCTCAAGCAATTTCATTACTTGATGTAGGTCCAGCATCAAAAGCATTCAGTAATGTAACATTGTTTTCAGTCTTCCTTCTGTTAATTTTTAGAGGTAGATTTAGTTTTGGTTACCGTACCATGTTTTTGTGCTTTGTTATCAAATTCAGAATCAGTATCGGATGTTTCAATTTTCTGTGGGAAAAAAAACTAGTCATCCTCCACAGGTATTTCTTCTCCACTTGATTCATGTTCCATCTAATTCATGCAAAAGTTGAACAATATCTTCATTATTAAGACCTCTACGATGAGCCATGTTCCACTGAATATCAAATACTATGCAATGATGGTAATGAAGTTTTATGGTGCAAGAGCCATGCTCCATCACACATACAAACAAGGTATAGCTGTAATCTAGAAGTTTGAATGAGTCAATGATGATTGTCATGGTACAAAAGTCAGATGTGGCCATGCTGCGCCAAACAAAGTGAGCAACAGCTAAGCTAGTAAAACATAAAACTGAGATCTAGACTTGTGAAAATAGTAAAAAAGATAAAATTGTCATTGACAAGGAGGTTCGAAAACAGATAAAGATCGCTAGAGTATCCCAGACATGCGTCACTCATGTTTGCCAAAGAAAAAAAAAACCCATGAGGGGAAAAAAAATAACACTAGAGTGCCTGGGGTCATGGTCGAATGCTATTCAAATATTATTTGTTCATTATCACATATCTCTCTTTAAAGAGCTAGTCATGTGATTGAACGAACAAGTGTTTCACTTGAAAACATCTGTCATTTGGAAGAGGGGGAGGAAAGGTATAGGGGAGAGAGTAGGAGATAAATATTCTTCATTTAGTTCAAATAATAACTTCTTATGTAACCAAATATTTGCTTTTTATTACATATTTTGTTTTTATTATGGTTTTGTGATTTGCATTAACAATTTCAACTAGTTTTCCATACTGCCATCAAAATGACGGCTTTCTGCCTTTTTAGTTACACAACGAATTTTCTTCCCCTCTTTACTGCAGAATAAAATTTTGTACATGTATCACATAAAATTAATAAAAGTCAAACAATTTTAAAGCCTTGGAACAAAATTAAAAACATAGTAGATAATACAAGTTATGAAACAGTCAAAAAGATGGAAGCTTTTCCTAATGTTTAGCAAGAACAAAAAAATTATACTAAAATGTAATACTTAAATATATCATTATTTAGTTATTATTATAACTTAATTGTAATATAATTCATAATTAAGCAGTAGAAATTTTATTACACATGTTTTACTTTAATTAAATCAAGTTATTTAATCAGAATACTACAAAAGAATTTATATATAATTCCTATTAGTCCTCAAGATTTAAAATTATTGGTGCAATAGTTTGCAAAGTTTGGTAACTGTTTGCTTAGAATGAACCTGGAATAAATTAAAATTATATAAAGATATTAAGTATGTACAAGTAAAATATAAAATTTCATCAGACATATGAACAATATTAAAAATACAAAAAAAAAAAAAAAAAAAAAAAAAAAAAAAAAAAAAAAAAAAAATTATTTCTCTGTATGTTTGAATCTGCTACATGAACAAGCATGGAAATCCTAAGATCTTTCCCAGCACAAAATAGTTAAAGATAAATAGATAGATCAATAATTCCACACAAAAAAAGCACACTCTAACAATATTTTTAAAAAAAATTACTTAATGGATTACTTCTTGGATGGTTGAAATAATTATGTTCAATACACTTACCTTTAAAAACACACAAATTTAAAAATTAACAGCAGTACACACATTAGATACATATCACAAATTTATCTACTTCTTAATTTACATTTCACTTTTGTCTAATTTCAAAATAAGGACTTCTTAAAATATCTTATCAAACAAAAATAGAACTATGAAAAATTCCTTTTTGGATATACATGAAAATCATTCATGTGAATTAGCAAAACACATACAAGTAAATCTTTAGAAGCAGAAAGGTTTGCATGTTGTGCTTATCCTCAACCAAAAATTTTTAGTAGTTTTTCATGGTAGACTCAACAAGATTCAAATAATTTATTTAAAATTCTTTGTAATTTCCTTTTTCAAAATGTATTAAAATTGAAGTTTTTTCTGTAGAAACTAAAATTAAAAGTTTGGATCTTCTAAATATTAAAAAAAAAAAAAAAGGTAGCTAAATATTATATTCTATGAATGATTAGATAGTTGGGTTTAATGACACCAGGGCAATACTTGATAAGGTTCCAAAAACTTTAGTTAATTTATAAATAACTTGTATCCATGATCCTAAAAAAATTTGGTAAATACAAGAAAGGAAGAAAATATGATATGGAATGACACAGGAAAATTTTCAAAAATAAGAAACAATAGTTAGAGCTCCCAGGAATGAGTCACCTATTTTTAACAATGACTGCAAACCCCACAAAAATAAAATAAATAAGAGAAAAAAATGAAAGTTCCAAGAAAAAAAAACAGCAGCTGGAACTAATACTACAAGTACAACTTCATACATAATGAATATTGCAATTTACAATACAGAGAAGCCGTGTGTGATATTAAGACAAACTTAAAAGCAGATACCGATTGATCATAATAAGACTGCCTATTTATGGGATAGTTGTAGATCAAGTGTCATGTATTTCTTAGGCTGAAATGCAGTTTTCCATTTGGAATAAACTGTACCTGGTACTAAAGTTTTTGAAAAATTGACTAGTTCTACATATCCTAAGATTGGCAGGTGAATAGCCAACAGCAAATATACAATAACAGAAGGCTTATTAAATTTTTTAATTGCGACCAATTCATACACTCCTTACCAGGATCTTTAATATCAACAGGTTTTCAGTACTTTTCCGTTAGCCGAGCGCAAGCAAAAAAAATCGCCAAATAATGTAGAATTCCACCAAACTTCTTTCAACCATAAGCGGAATGTTCGTTTGAGGCCATGTGCTTTATTCTCTAAATTCATTCAAAACAAAGCATGTTTTCCTTTCTTCCATCTTAATTATTATTTTAAAAAATGAAATTTTGGGATCTAGCCAGAACTGAAGTAGTTGCAGTCTCTTTTTTTCAAGAGAAAGATATATAGCCAAAGAATGCAATATGCAATCAGAATCATGAAATGAAACTGTCTTTTTGTGGCAGAGTATGTTGGCGGTGCAATCTTTCAACATGCTGCACGAAGAAGAGCATTCACAATGGTACATGGTTCGAATTGTATAGATTGAGTTTTCTAACATCTTTGAGATTTATTTATGGCTGGAAAAAACAGATGACATCAGTCAAATGGTGTGAAAAACAACTGGATATGAATCATAATACAGTTGTAGATTAGAACAACTACATAAGAGAAATTTGTGTAGAAGTATTAGCGGAACATGAGCAAAAAAAAATCGGTGGTCCTAAAAAAATAGTTGAGATAGACAAGATCTTATTTACAAAATGAAAGAGCAATGTCAGTCGAATTCTTTTACAATAGTGGATACTTGGTGGTGTTTGCCACGAAACAGACGAATACTTTCTAGTTAAAGTTCCAAACCCTTCTTTACCAGTACTGTTAGACGCGATAACAAATCACATCAAAGAAGGGTCAATCTTCTATTCCGATTCCATTAAAGGCTACTGCACAACTAAAATGGAAGAAGCTGGCCTACAGCATTTCAAAGTTAATCACAGGTAAAATTTTGTTGATCCAAACACTGGTGCAAACACTCAGAAAATTGGGTACTTGTCTATTATAGTGGCGCACTCCAAATTAAGATTTCGGATCTAGACGATAAATCGCCAAGCGAGCAAGACAGATCGCCAATTTTGATTGTAAGTTCCTAAGGTTGCAGTCCTAAAGAAACAAAATTTGATCAGATTAGTAAAATATCGCTTGCCCGTTAATGTTGCTGATTTCGTATTATTTTTTTGAAATGCCTCATTTCTTTTCTTCCATTTTGTCATTAACAATCTTCAATTTATGAAACAACGAAATGGATACCATAACTTCTTCTCAGGAGAAAGGTCTTTTACCAGACACACTAGAATGCAAAAAAAAAAAATCCACGCCATGAAGTTGTATCTTAATGAAGAAAGTATTCGGAAGTGCATTAATAAAGTTGTACTAATAAAAAGGGCAACCCGCGTTGAAAGTTGGTGCAGCAGTTCCAAAATACAGTTCATTATCGCAATACAATTTATGTATTGTTGAGCAGAGGAGTTGACGTCCATTAAATAGTGTTGCAAACAATTGAATATATCTAAGGGTGCAACAGTTGATTGAAAACATTACATGAGAGAAGTGTGTTCTCTACATCTTATACATATAAAAAGATTATTAAATAAAAAAATATAAAAATAAAAAGTTTTATATTATTTATTAGTATGTTATTTGCTTTCCTACATTTCAATTTCATGGTTTGCTTGTTTGGCACTTAATACTAGCTTGGAGACGTTGGCGCATTCTTAATTGGGTGGGTGCCGCTATAACAAACAAGTCCCAAAAATTGAGCAACTTTGGGGCAGTGCTAAATGGAGAAATAAAAAACATTGGGGAACTTCTCGCCATCATTTGGAGTTGTACCTCGCTGAATTTACGTGGAGACCAGGAGTAAATGATCCATTTGAGCAAATTCTCAAGGATATCACCATATTCTGTAAAACCAATAATTATAAGCATTCTTTTTGGGTAAAACTGTTTTGTTTACAATTCATTAATATTTCGACTTTTATTCCGTTGATTGTTTTGTCATTCGCTTCACATGGCTACTTAGCTCGCGTTTGGTTCACATTTGACGACATTTCTGCCTGGCTAACGGAAAAGTACCGTTTTTTTCAGATCTCTAAATTTCCATTCGGAGCATTTAATAAAAATTTTTACTCATTATTTTGTAAAAGATGTAATAAACCCACTAAAGATTAAAATAAAAAAATTTTAAAGCACAATTTTTCCCATGATTTTTAAAATCATTACTAATTTATCATACTTACCTAAAACTGTATCATCTTAAATAAAACTCTTATTAACTTATTCTTAATTTTACTTAAATGGTTAAAGTAAAAATACATTCATATAACTTACAGAAATTAAATTTTTGCTTATAACTTGCATGCATGATAGTGTTTATTTTTGGAATTAATAATCTAAAATTAATGCAAATGTTAAAATTAATAAATAATCCATGTTAAATCAATAAAAAATATTACAAAAAGTTCTAAAGGTGCAAAAATAAATTAATCTTGTTTAAATCCTCATTCGATTACGTATCAATTCCAAGGATTGAATTAATTTGTTAATTTTTCGAATTGTTTTAACAATATTAAGTGACCTTATTAACAAACTTATTGAGAACTAAGTAACGTGAACATGCAATTTTTTCGTTAATGCATGCTTCATAGTATTTATAACAAACTTTACAAATATGTTTCAATAATTAAAGTAACGTTCCCAAATAAAAGCATTCCAAAATAGGGGCTATAAACATAATTATCAAGAACGGATTCAATGCATAAGATACTTACAGTTGAAGGAAATTCTGTATCAAAACCAAAAAAATTGTCAGCCATAACGTAAGTAATTGCACTTCTGTCACAGAGCAAAATTAGTCACATTTTTGAAGACTGAGAGCAGTTATTCCAACTACATGTTTTGCGTTATTATTTATCTCGTATAACCAGGGAGAAATATTTCCAATCTTAACAATCAATCTTTTAAAAAGGAATTACTCATTTACGTGGAAAATTAGGCTTAAACATTGAACTCAGAAGCGAAAAAAACACATTCGCAAAAAAATACAAAGTGATTTTTGTAAATTGTTACAAAAAAAAAACTTTTACTACTACAGTTTTCTCTATGTATTGTTGTATAATTCTTCCTCACAATTTCACACACTACTTTATTATCTGAAGTTGTCCCTTACTAAACAAACTCATGTGATTCTAATAACCTGCAAAATTATGACTATCCCAATTTTCCACATTTAATATGTTTTGGCAACAACCAATTGACGTTCTT